>CM067375.1:79669288-80124730 GCA_034401795.1 Chaetoderma sp. LZ-2023a
CACGACACGACGATGTTTGTTGGTTGTATTCCACCTCTACGTAGGCCAACAATGAGTGACACAGATTCGACTTGATATTCATAGTGGCGCACATGGTGACTAACTAGCTGACTGGTAGAGGTACACTAGTTGACTATACTCAGCGAGTTTGGTGGTCATAGTTGACCTCTAAGTGTGTCAAAAACGCCACACACAGATTCGGCTTGATATTCACATTGACGCCCATCATGTTGGCGTCCAGAAAGGGCTAAACAGCTGAATTGTAGAGAGCCACCAGGTGAGTATGTACCACGAGTTTGGTGGTTGTAATCAACCTCTAAGTAGGTAAAAAAACGCCGGACGCAGATTTGGCTTGATATTCCCAGTGGCGGCCATGGTGGCGGCCCGAGAAAAATAAAAAGCTTAAGTGGTATATGGCCACCAGGTGAGTATACACAGCGAGCTTGGTGTTGTAGCCAACCCGGGTCTAAGTAGGTAAAAAACGCCAGACGCAGACCTCCCCTGGTGGGGCGCCGAAAAAAAATGAAAAGCTGGAGTGGTAGCTGACCTCCAGGTGAGGATACACAGCGAGGTTGGTGCTAGTAGTCAACCTCTAAGTACGTCAAAATGCCAGATGCAGATTCAACTTGATGTTCACATTGGTGCTCATGGCGGCCTTCCAAAAAATAATTAGCTGGTGTCGTAGATGGCTACGAGGTGAGTATACACAGCGAGTCTGGTGGTTGTAGCCATATCTAAGTGGGCGAAAACGCCAGACCCAGATTCGATTTGATATTCACAGTGGTGTGTATGGTGGCGGCCGGAAAATAATAAAAAGCTGAGTGGTAGACGGCCTCCAGGTGAGGATACCCAGCGAGCTTGATGGTTGTAGTCAACATCTAGGTCGGTCAACAACGGCAGACGCACATTCAACTTGCTATTCACAGTCCCCGCCCATGGTGGCGTCCTGAAAAAAATAAAAAGCTTTCCCACTCTTGTCCTCTTTTCAAGTAGCTCAGATATGGCACCCCTAGCTATATCCCAGCTTAACCAGAAATGGGCGGAGCCTAGCTAAAACTGGAATGGTCCATCAATCCACCGAGTCCCGATGGGCTCTTTTTATTACTCATTCTGTCCATGCAATATCCACTTGTTTCTTCACCAGTTCAGCAAAGGTTACATTAACACCATATGTCTGATTGTTTAGGGGTGCTGTTGCTACTGCATTCTGTATAGAATCAGAGTTGCCTCCTGCTCGAGACATTGTGTCTGGCAATCGAGACCAGTGTATCAGGTACTTGTTGCTACGTCTGAAATTGCTCTGCAATCACGGACTAAGAAATTGTGGCTCAGTATTTTGGCATGTACTAGTAAAACACCAGTACATGTCAAAATAACACATGAGCCGAGATGACACCATGACTACATATCTGACAATCTGGATTGGGGTGTGACATCAACAATGTTATGCTTGTTTTATTGATCTATTCAAATATAATCAAACATGTTTTCTTTCATTTCAGGCTGGATCGTTGCTACATTGCTAAATATCTCTGCCAGAAGATATCCAATGGCGAATCGTATTAGAGGGCAGCAGGAAGGATCGCAGAGAGGCAAGCCGGTAATGTTAAAGAATATGACTGGACAAATATACTATGTTAAAATGTACATTATGATTGGCAAAATACATTACGATTACCAAAATATGTTACGAATAATAAAATAATTTTAGTCAGAGTTCACCCACATATGAGACTAAAGAAAAGCATGATCCACTTCGTGGAGCGAACCGTGTAGGAAAGGTAATATCCTGGCGCACTGCTGTGTAGTAACTGCTGACATTCGGTACGGTCAAATCAAGACTGGACCTGAGGAAGCTAAATAATGTGGCTGACAACAAAGCACAGTAGTCAAAATCCAAGAAGGCCTGATTGCATCTGTAGGCTGTTTCTACTACTACAGCCACAGAATAACGTAATCATACATATATTTATCATGTCATGGACACTTTGCAAAGGATAAATGCTCTCGTAAGACAAGTTAGATATTATAGTAAGTTCCCAAATACATGTAGATGGGAGTTCCCAAAGGAAAGCCATACTGCATAAGTCAAAGTGGTTGTTCAACATCCTCCACATAAAGCGGTTGATATACTGAGTTAATTGGACAGTATATTAATTTAGTTGTACAACTGATGTATTGTTGCAGATGAATGTATTTGACATTTACACATAATCCACATAGGACGCCAGTCGGGGCCGAACCTCTGTGTGTCCTTAGGACAGTCACATTGAGGTGAGATCTTCCTGGTTTCTGCAAATTGTACAAAGTTGATGCTATGCTATTGGTATTACTATGAAAGTTGACAGTAACCCATTAACAGAGAGGGCTACTTATATGATAGTTATGCATGTACAATAGCATGGTGCGGGGTACGTCGCATAGCTCTTGCGGTGCACTGAGCAAAGTCCACCCAGACTGTGGTCAAAAAGTTAATTAAGCACATGCGACATGCAGCGCGGAGGTTTGAGTCCACTTTTCAAAGTGGTTGGCAGAGGCGGCGAGTCATCCACCAAGGATCATCATCAGCCCTACATTCCGTAGAATCACATCTTGGGCCCACATGGCCCATCCGCGGAAAGTCTCCCTTAGAAAAGTCTGGATGCGGGAGGTATAAATTTATTTATTTTTCTCCAGGATGGCCATCCGGAGCATCCAAAATTGTAATGCGATGATGTCGAGAACTGCTTGCCGGCGCGGGTGAGCTGAAATCCGAGTGGCACCACGGTGATGTTTGGTGTATCACTGTCGGTTAGCAGTTGCACACGTCTAGCCTGCGCTGGTTCCAGCCGTCCTCCTGACAGGTCGGCTTCCACGCCGATGATGCTCTCGATCCTCGAATTTTCTTCTCTTTTATACTACTCATAACGTCAGAGTCAGGTGCTCCAGTCAATCAGGGGCCGGGCAGTAGCCAATCAGCGTGCAGCTAGAGGTGGTGACGTGAATATCACGTGCACAGCACACAATTACGACGTCAAAAATAGTATTTTGAAAATAATTTACTGGATTTCGACAATAACTCGGCCATTTCTGGACCAATTTTAAAATAGTAAAAGGTACTGTAATCCTCGTTTCGTTCCAGTCCTGATAGGTCCCAAGAACGACGAGAACAGTGCAATTTGAATAAATCACGGTATCTACTTGGTACACTATAGGCACACCTCTTGCTCCCAATTTCGACACGGGTTGTCGGGGAAGCTCTGACGCGCGCGCTATGGTGCACTACGCATTTTAACAGACTTGGCCGTTTTTAGCGAAAACCTCTCCTATAGGGCTTATATACGCATACTACCCTACTCAGGGGGCAATGCCTGGAGCAAATCCGGAATGGCCATTCCGTATCCAGCTTAGCTTGGATGGTCAGTACCAGTCTGGTCGATCCGTGCTACAATTTTATCTTTTGACATTTGAATGACGGGTTTAACTTTTTGCCATACACATTTGGAAGCATTTGAAAATTTTCCAATAAAGTAAACACACCATCAATTCTAACCGCGGATCCCCAGTTCTTTCGCTGAGTCTTATGGCTAGAAGCAAAAGGGCTACTTAGTTCCTAGTCTAGGCAGACACGGTTATCAGTACACTTTTCCTCCGTACATGTATCTTGCGTGCTTTGCAAACTTTGAGCAATTCGTACAGCGGATTTTAACGTATTTACGCCAATTTGTGGCTGGATTTATCAGAAGATGTATTTAATTTATTTTTTCTTCGCGGGATTCATCTAATTTCTGCTATTGGTATTACCTGCTGTATCGATGCCTGTGATTGGGTGACATGTTTTCAACCATCAGCCAATCACAGTCTACCACGCACCAGCCTTCAACCATCGCTCTCTTCCACACACCAGACATCAGTCAATTACAGTCTTCTACACACCAGCCATTGGCCAATCACACACACACACACACACACCCACCCACCCACCCACCCACCCACCCACCCACCCACACACACACACACACACACACACACACAAACACACACACACACACACACACACACACACACACACACACACACACACACACACACACACACACACACACACACACACACACACACGCGCGCGCGCCGCAGGCCAATCACACGCTTCCACACATCATGCATTAACCTGTACTTTCGATGAGAATCTATGATAGAGAATAATCATTGTGTTTGCTTTTCAGAAATCATTTAATGCATACTGGAATGAAAAGTGTATCCGCGAATGCGTGGAGCGAGGCGAACTTATTCAGGTTTGGGTTTATAAAACTCATTAGAATTTGCATTTCCTAGCAAATGCACGAACCTTGTTTTGTAGCTTCTAATTTACGTAACCTTTAAAAATTGAAACAGGTTTCAGACTATAATTTATCAGATGGGCTTCCAACACAGTAGATAAAATACCACAATCATATCAGTCACGCCACCAACCTTATTTGCAAAGATTTCTTTCCTACAGCTAAGATGTTGAACATTTTTTCATGGAAATTATGTATGTGAATAACATATATAATTAAATGACAATTACATTCATTTGTTCGCATTCCACACCACATAAGTAGAAGGGTGACTGGGTAGGCGTCGATCTGATTGGATAATACTGTGGTTAACTTATTTGGATATTAGGCCACGCCAAAGCCATATATAGACAGCGTGTGTGCCATAAATTTATCAATTTTTTAAATGGGTCACACCCCATGCCAATATATGGTCATGTGAACGTGGCCCAATATGCAAATGTGATGGCATCATCACTGCATTATCCAATCAGATCGATGCCTATCCTGTTGCCACCTTTTCGGCATTAAGATCCTTGTGATTTGTACCGTTGATTGGCAGGTGTAAGGGGCCATGAATGTGTTAGGCGTGTGGCCATCAGGAAGGGTCATGTGACCCATCGTATCCAATCAGGAAAGACTAGCCTTAAGTTGGCGCAGCTTGTCTATCTCAGGTGACCGAACCAGCATAAACAAGTATTTATAAAACAGTGTTACCACTGATACACCACCACTCCCTAGATTATAACGATTTCTGCATAATGCTGGGGGTGGGGGAGGGTGGGTGGTCCCGAGAGGGTTAGGGCCGCCTCTGGAAACCATCTTAAATTAGGTGTGATCTTCCCTGTTTTACTTTCAATCCACCCTGTTCTTGAACTGCTAATATGTAACTACTAGGCAGCTTTTCAGTCAAATACAGCAACATTGTAAAAGGTTGGCGATGGTATGGGTGGCTTTGCCGATGGCGACATCTCATTAACATATTAGACCATGCCCCTTTAACGCTTTCATTGGTCATTACACCTGTCAACAATCAAGCCCAGCTGCTTTCAATAGATCTACATAGCAAAAAGATGGTGATTGTATGGGCGGCTTTGCAGATGCTGCCAGCATAGATCTACATTCTAAAATGTTGGCGACTATATGGGCGACTATGCAGAATACGTCATCTCATTAGCATATTAGACCATGCCCCTGTCATGGGTCATTGCATCTAGCAAACGCATCCGTTGTTGAAAAGTGTTACTGCCCAAAGCTGGCAACTGCATAGGCGGCTTTGCAGATGATGTCAGCATAGATCTACATTTAAAAAATGTTGGCGACTATATGGGCGGCTAAGTAAATGGCGTCAGCTCATTAACTTATTAGGCCACACCACTTTCATGGATCCTTGTACCTGGCAAACCCATCTGTTGTCAAATAGAGCTATTTCCCAAAAGATTGGCGACTGTATAGGCAGCTTTGCAGATGACGTCAGTATAAATCTACATTATAAAAAGTTGGTGGCTGTATGACCAGCTTTGCAGATGAAGTTAGTTCATTGGAATATTAGGCGATACCCCTTTCACAGGTCATTATTCCCATCAAGAGTCAACCCCAGCTGCTGGCAATAGATCTACATTTCCCAAAGTTGAAAACTGTATTGGCGGCTTTGCAGATGACGTCAGCTCATATACATATTAAAACACGCCCCTTTAAGGCGTTCATGGGTCTTTAGGCTGGTCAAGCGTCAAATACATCTGCTGTCAATAGAGCTAGATTTGAAAAGGTTCAGTGTATGGGTGGCTTTGCTGAGTGTATGGATGGATGACTTTGGTGACTGTATAGGCATCGTTTCTGATTGGCCACGAGGTGTGACTTGCCCCCCCCCCCCGAGTTGGCCACGCCTGTCAATGAATGGTGCACATCAAAGGATCTACATAACGAAAGGTGGCAACAGGATAGTGGATAATACAGTGCTCGCGTCATCTCATTTACACATTAGGCCACGCCCGCATGACCATATATGGGAATGCGGTGTGACCTATTTAAAAAATGTATACATTTTGGTCACATCACGTGCCCATATATGTTCAAGCTGGCGTGGCCTAATACGCAAATTAGATGGCATCATCCCTGTATTATCCAATCAAGTCAACGCATATCCCGCCGCGCTTCTACTCACATATGATGGATTTTCGATGATGCAAACTGTTGACTGTTGAAAATGTCTGCTTCATTACATAATGCTCTCTGATCTTCCTTTGTGGGAAGGAAATTGAGACGCATTTTAGAGATGGTAGAGTTAATCTTGGACTGTATAGGTTTTATAACAGTATGTGAGATCCTTTCCAAAGTATCCATCGATGATTTGACATCATATGGTGTCATAATCAGCTAAGCGGCGTCTACAGTACAGATCATAGTTAGCTTGACTTAAACACATCCTAAAGCAACCACAACAACCAGAAAATAGGCGTACACTATGCGTCTCTTGAGGAGAAATTGTCTAAACCTATCCTATCGAGCTAGAATAGCCAGGTTTAGTCGGTAACATGCCAGGTTCAAACAATTAGAGCATGGTCAGCGACCTCAGTGTAAAATTGATGCTGGCAGGAATATATTGATGCAGATACATTTGCTGCTGTGTAGTATTTCCTAGCGTAATGCAGACTAGAATTTTTACAAATAAACAAAACATACTAACTAGATGGCTACTTGCCATATACACAACTAACCAATACACAATCTAACGGATATGGTGATAATGAATACGATAATTATAAAGTATCGTAGGCCACTAGACCTTACGGTGTGGCTAGTTGAAAGCACCCACAGTAAATATTCACAGTATGAAACAGAAATTATAAAAATACGGTCGTAGGACTGGTATGGTACCTATTAGTAATCAGTACCAATATACGGAAATAATTAAATGTTCAACAGTATAGCTACTTGAGTACCTATTGGTCATCGGTACGAGTAGAGTTCATGTGTTACAGAAATTTCTGCACACTGGTCTCCGCAAGCAGGCTTCCACAGGCAGGTTGGATACGGCACATTCGCAGGACAGGGTAACTGAACAGTTCAGGAGATGTCCACTAGATAGTCATTTCACTCATACAGACTCTAAACAGTTCGTTGTGAAGTTTCCATCCAGCGACGGTAATATAAAAGTTGACAGTAACCCATTAACAGAGAGGGCTACTTATATGATAGTTATGCATGTACAATAGCATGGTGCGGGGTACGTCGCATAGCTCTTGCGGTGCACTGAGCAAAGTCCACCCAGACTGTGGTCAAAAAGTTAATTAAGCACATGCGACATGCAGCACGGAGGTTTGAGTCCAATTTTCAGAGTGGTTGGCAGAGGCGGCGAGTCATCCACCAAGGATCATCATCAGCTCTACATTCCGTAGAATCACATCTTGGGCCCCGCGGAAAGGCTCCCTTAGAAAAGTCTGGATGCGGGAGGTATAAATTTATTTATTTTTCTCCAGGATGGCCATCCGGGAGCATCCAAAATTGTAATGCGATGATGTCGAGAACTGCTTGCCGGCGCGGGTGAGCTGAAATCCGAGTGGCACCACGGTGATGTTTGGTGTATCACTGTCGGTTAGCAGTTGCACACGTCTAGCCTGCGCTGGTTCCAGCCGTCCTCCTGACAGGTCGGCTTCCACGCTGATGATGCTCTCGATCCTCGAATTTTCATCTCTTTTATACTACTCATAACGTCAGAGTCAGGTGCTCCAGTCAATCAGGGGCCGGGCAGTAGCCAATCAGCGTGCAGCTAGAGGTGGTGACGTGAATATCACGTGCACAGCACACAATTACGACGTCAAAAATAGTATTTTGAAAATAATTTACTGGGATTTCGACAATAACTCGGCCATTTCTGGACCGATTTTAAAATAGTAAAAGGTACTGTAATCCTCGTTTCGTTCCAGTCCTGATAGGTCCCAAGAACGACGAGAACAGTGCAATTTGAATAAATCACGGGTATCTACTTAGTACACTATAGGCACACTCTTGCTCCCAATTTCGACACGGGTTGTCGGGGAAGCTCTGACGCGCGCGCTATGTGCACTACGCATTTTAACAGACTTGGCCGTTTTTAGCGAAAACCTCTCCTATAGGGCTTATATACGCATACTACCCTACTCAGGGGGCAATGCCTGGAGCAAATCCGGAATGGCCATTCCGTATCCAGCTTAGCTTGGATGGTCAGTACCAGTCTGGTCGATCCGTGCTACAATTTTATCTTTTGACATTTTGAATGACTGGTTTAACTTTTTGCCATACACATTTGGTAGCATTTGAAAATTTTCCCATAAATTAAACACACCATCAATTCTAACCGCGGATCCCCAGTTCTTTCGCTGAGTCTTATGGCTAGAAGCAAAAGGGCTACTTAGTTCCTAGTCTAGGCAGACACGGTTATCAGTACACTTTTCCTCCGTACATGTATCTTGCGTGCTTTGCAAACTTTGAGCAATTCGTACAGCGGATTTTAACGTATTTACGCCAATTTGTGGCTGGATTTATCAGAAGATGTATTTAATTTATTTTTTCTTCGCGGGATTCATCTAATTTCTGCGTTTTTATAGTGAACATCTCGATATATCTAATGCCGAATGGATAATCATCTTGAACTGGAACACCATTCCATTCTGATGACGTCATCGCGTATATATTTAACCTCGTTATCTTTGATTGGCAGAGATATTGTTGGAAAAGCCATCAATGGCAAATCTAATTGGTTGAACTAATACGTTGACAGTTGTGTACTATTAGACGCCAGTAAAATAGCAACATAACCTAATCAAGGATTTCCAGACTTTGGCTGTGATCTGGACAAAAACCAAGTTGGATCAAGATTGGGTACACATTTTAATATATGGATATATCGGAAACAAACTTGTCAGATATTGCTCAAATTTTAACAAAGGAGGTTGTGTGATCATACATTAAGATTTAACAACCTTGGATGTGATCAAAAGAAAATTTTAGGCTGTGGTTTACAATCTCTGATAACTTGGATCTATCTGACAATGGAAAGTAAGTGATAACTAGATTGTTTGGTCGATGACGTGTCATAGCAATCGAATACGTTCACTACTTTGACTTCTTTAGCCTACCCTTCCCCCAGGGGATGAGCCAAATGTAATACCAGAAATGTGGCTGCAATGCAACCGTGAATCTCGACTTCATGACAGCAATGAACTATGAAGATTGACTTAAAAAATAAAATAATTTAGAAGGCTTATCAACAAGAGGCCCAATGGTCTGTAACGCTGTCCTGGCCGGTGTATGGCAACACAGGCTGCCAGCCGAGAAGGCCGCTTCTATGTCAAAAAGGCTGCCTAAAGAATAAACTGAGTATGTACATACCTATGTATCTATCTATCAAAACTATTTTCAAAATATTCATTAGGTTGCCTGTATACTCTTATCTAATTTCAACTTCCTATTTTTCTTTTCAGATGAGGCGGACATAGAGGCGTACTGTCAAAATATATCATCTGATGACAGTTGTTGCTAAGCACAGAATTATAAATAGGGATAATTGTTAACAAAAGTAATTTTATAATGTTCAAGTTTCGGTATAAACCCGTTTTAAAGCAAACATGAATAAAATAAATTGGTTGAATAATTTCAATTTATTTCGTCAGTTATTTCTATAGTCAACACATACTATAACATGCGAAAACCTACTGAATGTTTGAATCGCATTCCACAAGGATCGAAAAGTGTAGTAGATACAGAAAAAAAGAAATATAAAAATCATTTTGATCTTCATATTCAATATTGATTGTTGTTCGTGTTTGATATGTTGAAGCCTACAGCCATATGATCCACCCAAGTTTCGTTGAAGTTGGGACACTAATTAAGGAGTCAGGTTTTAAATGGTTCTGGAGTTTTCAAAAAATCCAAATGGCCACCAAAAATGACCACACAATATTCTGAATAGAAGTTCTAGAGCCAACTACTACAGAATCCTTCCAGCCAAATTTGGATATACACCACCAAGCGGTTATGGAAAATATGCATTTTGGCAATTTATGTCTCGCCAACTAGGGATGCAATCTGTCAAGCGGTTAATGAAGAGTAGCGTTTTGACAATTTCTGCTCAGTTTTTAATAAAATACATAAAATAAATGTTGTCAGCCAATCCGCTATCACATGGATAGCCCACATACCAAATTTGGTTGAATTCCATCCAATGTCTGGCAGGAGATAGCATGATAGATGGACGGAGACAAATGTATCCTAATTTTTTCAAAACATGGAGATAAAGAAAGGACTCACAATTTTAAAGTCAGTCTAAAATGTCATTTTCTTTCGGATTGAGAAATTAGGCTACCTGAATCATTTGCCATGCCACATTGTTTTCAGGACTTGTCGGTGAAAGGAATAAACATAGCTAAAACTGGAATTGGCAAGAGGATAAAGCAGAAATGTAGATTTTCTAATAGATGGATCCACTTCTAAATATTCCCCAGCAATCTCTAGGTAGGCTCCGTCGATGCTTTGCGACTGCGTGTGTTGGGATCAATAAGTACTTTGAATCATGAATTCCAAACGTCATGGTAACTATAGATACAGTTGATCTGTTGTTAAATATTCAACAGAATGCTTACTAAATAGTAAAGACATACAATTCGTACAACTGACTCTTAAAAGTTTGACAGATTTAGCTACGTCAGCCTACATATGATGTAATTCATTATGACATCATATACTTAACCCTTTAACACTCATGCAGGTTTTTGCCGAGGCAGGGCTCTTGTACCATTTAGCTCTCTAAAATTCACAATGCCCAAGCATTACCTTCACACATGGGTCATTGGCCCACTTGATTTTAGGCCATAGATATCTTCCATGTATGTACTTGATCCAACATTTGTCAAAATGACCCATGATTTCTTGAGGAAGTGGGCCAGTTGACCCCACTAAGCAAGCGGATCGGCAGAACCCTGCTCATATCATCCAACACCGGCTTCTGCAGTGGTGTTGAGAAACATCTATTGGCAGACCAAAAAGGCTCTTTGAAAATTTACCACTTGAATGGCTGTCTCGATAAGAGAGCCAGTCATTCCAGTGGTAAATTTTCATAAATAGTCTTCTCTTGTTCTGCAAATGGATATTTTCCTATCAGTCATTGACGGTCTAACTTGAGTCAGTCTTTCACTTTTATGTACTGAAGGACTATGAATCACTCTCCTGAAATGAGTCACTGTCCTTAGTGGTCACTCACCTGGAAACACCAAAGCGAGTGGTCGACTCACCCAACCCGCTACCGAAAAACTTTAAAAAATCACGATGCTCTCCGAGAGCAGCTGAGGCGTTTCCAGGTATAAATAGGCCTAAGGGGTGTTTTGTTGTCTATGAAATTTAGACATTTTTTACTCATTTTCCATAGAACTTTTTTTTCAAAACTTCACATCACCTGAGTTAAAACCACCATGCATATCACCCAGAAAAATTAATGAATCAACCAGCATGATTATCAGGTACCACTCTACCACCATTCAGGTCACCCAGAAAATTATCAGATAATCGTGCTGGTTTACTCTAACAAATATTATCGGTGAGGTACGTGCTGGTATAGTGAATATCACTATGAGCAATATACGCTGTACTCAGACAGTGACATTATAGTAGCTAATTTATTATTGTGACGTGAGACTGAGTGCTGGTTGTAAACACCTGACTGGGCACTGCACCAGTATCATGTCAAAATAGCATTCTATCGGTATTTATTTTGGTACACTTTTAAATAATTTATTACATAATGTACTTGTACCAACATGGATAGAATGCTATTTTGTCATGCTACTGTTGCAGTGCTAGGTCAGGTGTTCACTACCACCGCTCAGTCTTACTTATAGTTTTGCCCAATAGGGGAATCCAGTTTTAGCTATGCCCCGCCCATCTCTAGCTAAGCTTCGCCCATGCTTTGCCTGCGTTGGGATCGATCTCTGCACTCTCTGAATCTCAAATTCCAGAAAACTATACATGTAAGCTGTTGATATGACAGCAACAGCTCCCAGTCAGATTAGTTTTAAAATATTCAACATCATTTTTATTAACCCTTTAATGGTCACGCAGACCACAACCGACATCTGTTATGGCCTTGTGGAATGCCCATTTACAGGCCAAGAGAATAGAATTTTGGAAAATTCACCACGAATGACTGGCTCAATGACCGAGCCAGTAATTCCTGTCATAAACTTTCAAAAATTGTATTCTCTTGGCCTCTAATTGGACATTCAATAAGCGGATATTAAATTTTCTTGAACAAATTTGACCATTAAAGGGTGAAATGGTGTGCATATAGTTCGTCATCAAATGAGTGTCTGTGGCGATTGACGAACTTATCTACGTCATTCATTATGTCATTGATTATGTTGTCATCCTTATGCATCATGTAGTTGATTATGATGTCATATGTTTGATGGATAAATGGAAAGGTCCAGTATGTAATACTTATAACTCCCTGTGTAATCATATTTGTTTCACTTTCTATTTCAGCTACTGTTGAAACATAGCCAGACCTCAAATACAAGTAAACATAGCCAGACCACAAACACAAGTATAAAAAATAAACGCACACAATCTGGAACAGTAGGAGGACACATTTTTGAAAGACCACTATCAGTAATATATGACCTGTGACCAGCAGAAGAAACTACAGTAAAAACCAGCACTGCGCAACATCATTCATCAACACAACACAGACAGTAGCATAGCCATAAACCACCAATGATGACCAGCATGAGCAATATTATATAGGACCAAGATAGTTTACTGTTGTTCTAGAGACTGGACTTGTATTGTTATTGATCATCAATAACAATACACCTCTCAAAATCAACAATAAAGTAAACTATCTTGGTCCTATATAATATTGCTCATGCTGGTAAGCAGTGGTGGTTAGCGCCACTGTCTCTGTTGGTGATTGTTTGAGAAAACTCTGCATTATATCGATATGACAGCATTCAATAACATAAAACTTTTAAGTGAATGAATAAACAATTTAATCAAATCCAAAATGACCTGGTTTGACTTATTTACCGTATGTAGGTAAAGGTTGTATGGCGTTTTCACCATTTCTTTGATCTTCAGTGGAACACAGATTGAGAATTTTTCCCCACTGTGAACAACGGAACAAGCTATTTAAAGGTAAGTATTAGCTTCAACGTTACAACCCTTTACTGTCCAATATTTGTCAAGAAAATGTAAATTTTTGCTGAACCCTTTACTGGTTAAATTTCGTCAAGAAAATTCCAATTGTCTCATAAAATATCAATTTGCTGACCAAGAGTATTCTGGGTGCCAGTCATTCCAGTGATAAATTTTCAAAGATTCTCATAGTCAGCAAAAGGGCATTTCTCAGGGACACTGCAGAGGCTGGTTATGGCTGATTTGACCCTTAAAGGATTAATAAATACCCATTTGCAAGCCAAGATACTTTTTTTTAACATTTAGAACTGTAATGACTAGGTCGGATATCAAGCCCGTTATTCCAGTGGTAAAAAAAAGAAGTCCCCTTGGCCTGCAAATGGTAATTTCTCAAGACAATTTTATTTCAGATGCCGGTTTTGACCACTCACTGTGCCATGGTAAGGTTTTCCTATGTCTTGAACTTTTAATCCTAAAATTGGTTTAAGAAAATTTAAATTTTCCTATAGAAAATATCCATTTGCAGAGCAAGGGAAATAAATTTGTGAAAATTTACCAGTGACTCGGTTATGGAGACACTCATTCCAGTTGTCATTTTTCAAAAAGATAATTCTCTTGTTCTGCATATGGATATTTCTCAAGGCCACTACAGAACATGTTTTAACCAGCTGGAGTGTTAAAGGGTCAATTGCTAAAATGTACAATTGTTATAACAGCGACTATCTACTAACTCTGGGTGTATTATTATTATATCTAATCATGATAGTTAGAGCTAATTATTCAATAGAACAAACTTTAACAGTTAATTAAATGCAAATGGCACAAATAATCATGGTGAATGCACCAAAAGAACCCACACTTAAAGGTAAACTCTTTGTCACTGATTGGAGCAGTTCACTCACTCTGTACTGTACTAGCTTCAAGTTCATCTTCAAGTCTTTCCAGTAGTGGTGGCTTCCTCATCGTCAAACATGTCATCATAACAAGATTCACTGTCCAATACATTAGGTGTCTCACCATTACGGTCAGTGTCTGATTTCACGTTTACAACACCACCATGAGTGATATTTGGTTAGAAATATACAGCACAATATATAGTCAATAATATACTATATACATGTACTGCTAGTCCCTATGACCCGGCAGCGGGTGTTATGGTCATACACCTACCCGGCAGAGGGTGTTATAGTCATACACCGACCCGGCAGAGGGTGTTATGGTCATACACCGCCCTCAGACTTTAGCGCAGAAATCAAACACATATAATACAGGGTGGGAATATCTCCTCCAACAATGGAGTACTTCTACTATTGAATTAACCCTTTCAACCGACAAGAGAAAATAATAAATTTGTTACGAATGTGTCAAAATTTTGTTGAATATTTTGAAACTAATTTGACTGAAAGCCAGCTTCCAGTCAAATTGCTTTCAAAATATTCAACATCATACTTATATAATGACTGTAAAAGTGGAATTCTGGGATTTCAGGTCAAATGGGTAAAATGTGATAATTTATTGGTTTTGATTTGGGTCCCCACTTCCCTGATAATGCAGGTTACTGGGCCGATATCATTCTTGTTTTAGTAAATGTGATGACACTGCTAAGAAGAAAGTTATAAATTGTCGTAAGAGAGCCGCGCGCGCGCACACGCACACACACACACGCACGCACGCACGCACGCACGCACGCACGCACGCACAATGAGATATCGATCGATCACAAAACGAGCGAGGTGTGGGTGGAGCTTAGACAAAGGTGGGCGGTGCATAGCTAAAAATAGGAAGGTCCATTCTGTCGGATATATATATATCCATTTCGTTTACCTCGTCGCGTAAAAACAATAATGTTGAAGATAAACAATCCGATAAACTCGATCATCGATGTGTGTCTTTGTTTACAACTTTCGAGAAAACTAACTTCAAGCACTGTCAGTAGGCCTAATAAGGCCGAGTTAAGATGCTGAAGTGGTCAAATATATAGGTATCACACTTTCTGATTGACAGTTTCGTTATTCTGCGTTGTCTGTCTACTCTTTAGTATGTGGCATACACGAAATGTGCATAGATTAATGTATTGCACACCATCTTTGCTAAATCTCATTAAATATGCGTTTATTCTCGACCAATCAGACGCTTGTGATACGGTGATACCCGTTGGCGAAAACGGGTAATGAACTTACGTACTCGGATATTAGGCACCAGTAAACAATTATGTACGCATGCGCATGTCTATGTAAATGCGGACACTTTCGGTTACATATTATGTATGAAATAGCGAATTCGAAAACAACCGAATGTCAGGTTTGCAGATTTTGTAAATCGCTTCGCTTTCCGTTGTAAGACTTGACAACACTAGCCGCAACTGATGTATATATTGTTCCAAAAAGTTATGCCTTTTACGTCGGCTCAAATTAGACTATAGTGTAATAATCCCATTTCAGAGAATATTTTGGTATATTCATCCAGATTTCAAGAGAAATTGTGGATTGAAAATTTATTGAAATATACTCACTATCATCACACTGGCTTCATACACAGTAAAGAATACCCAGGGGCGGAGTTCACACACGTCCATTTATACAAAAGTACGATTGACAATTACGATGATATGGCATTTCGGCAATTATCATTTACGGCCACAAAAAACCCCACCTAAATGTGATGCATGTACTTAACACATATACGGCTCCAATTGCAATTTAGATCTGCATGTACGGGTCCTCGACACACCGTAGACCGATTCCACTTTATGTTTAATGACGCGTAGTAGGACTCTTTGTCGGGTTACTGAATACATTTGATTGCGCGTTTGACTTTTTTCGTGATGGGTTTGAAATATTCCATAATGCGTTTAGCATATTGTAGGACAGGTTTGACTTTCTGTTAGACGCGCCTATAAAATAAATTAAATGCGTTTGGTGTTTGGCCACATCTGACAACGCTACGAGTTTTGACGCTAAAGACGCATTTTTGTTTCGTTTTTGCTTCGTCAAACAGTAAAGCTAACTGATCTGTACTGTAGGATGCCATCATAATCATTACGTCATGAATGGGTATATTAGGCCCTTCTATTAACCCTTAATAGTCCGATACGTTGTAAGAATTGTATGTCTCTACTATTTAATACACATGCTATATATGGCAGCAACAGCGCCCAGTCAAATTAGTTTAAAAAAAATTCAACAGCTTACCTGTATAGTTTTCTGGAAAATGATGGTCAAGAAGTTGAGATATCGATCGATCACAAAACGAGCGGGGTGTGGGTGGAGCTTAGACAAAGGTGGGCGGTGCATAGCTAAAAATGTTAAGGCCCATTCTGTCGAAAGGAACCATGTGCTAACTGGCGTTTGCTTAGTCGATAACTGTTGTTTGGTTAATGTTTCTATTCATAGGGTGCTGTCAAAGTGGATTGGTACAATTATGAAGACGCATATGTACCTCACCCGGTAAGTATGTGAAAGGTGACCTGCACAGTTTCTCAATTGCATATCTCCACATCACATCAAAGCACATGCAAGTAGTAATAAGTATACAAAATATTATCGCAGAATTTTAATTTACCCACCCCCCTAACAGAATAATCTACTTTCCAGCTTAGTGAGTCACTACGTCGTACTGGGTGATGCTAAATGGGTATATCCTGCTTTCTGCTATTGATGTGTTGCTGCTGTATTTGACACTCTTTTCACCTAGAAAGATGATATTGTTTATAGATTACTATTGTTGAGCCTGGATGAAATGTATATCGCTTTGATGGCTAATTTATGCATTTCTCAGGTGGATAATATAGGTAACCTGATGAGTAGTTTTGTTTTTGTTCAACAGAGGCGTGTATTTAGTCATTAGTGTGCAGTTAAAAGAGCTAACCCGTGACAAAGGATTGCAATTATGCTCAGAAAATTTAATTAATGCGTTTGTTAAAATAGGTCAGATTTGACCATGTAAAGGAATCAATAGATCCTAATATATCGGCTGATAGTTTGTAAGAGTCATGTTTGCCCTCTGCTCCGTCATATAATGTGATCAGCGCCATAGATGGAGAAGGTACGTATGATTACAGTATTCTCCGTCACCCGGTAGCTTAACCGAGTAAGACAATGACGTCCTCTCCTATCCTTTGTGTTTGCTGGGACCCAGTAGTGCGGATTCCAAGGCTCTTTGTGCTGATGAGTTCCCTGGTATCCTTAGCACATGGCCAAACATAGACCATCTTTGCTGGGTGACCTTTATGGACAGCGGTGATGTAGTACACATCTTGTATAGTGCTTCATTTGAAATTATGCTATCTGAGCGTTTAATTGTATCGAAGGCTCGTGACATGGCAATGCCCATTTAGTGGAAATTCATGTGCTTGTACATGATTACTGACACAAGCAAGCGTTCATCCCATACACTGTCCTCGCAGCTGCGTCTACGCTTAAAGCCACTTTTACATGATCTGATGAAGTCATCTCAGTTGAGGAGCACAATGGGATGCAGATTGGCCAGGCGTCTTCTTGGGGTTGGATAGTGCGATAATGGTGCCTTGGCCTACAGCATCGATGGCAAGGTGGTGCATAAAATGTGAATTGATTCGTTGCGTGATCTGGTTTGAGATAATGTCACTTGTATATTTGAATAGTTCATTGCTCATGCCACCAGGACCGGATGCACGGAAATTTGTCAGGGCTTTGACTGCCTTCTCAAGTTTTGCTATTTTAATTGGTTTTAGTAGTGGCCTGTGACCTCTTGAGAGCGCAATCAAGGGATCATCATCATGGTCAGTGAACTGTTCCTTGAACCATTCTCGAAATGCCTCGGCTTGGCCCTAGTTAGTCCGGATAAAGTGTTCTTCTGATGAAAAATGCTCGTAGTAAATATGTGTCCAGAGAACATGCCAAAAGGAAGAACATATGCCACGTGTAAGCCTAGACTACAGCATTTCTCGATGAGTTACATTTATGATAATCACAGGACTTCTTGAATAAGAAGTACAATGGCATTGAAAGTGGCTTTCATTTACAACATTGGGCACTAAAGAATGAAATAGAATGTGTTATTAGAAGATATTGTTAGGATTTATTTTAAATTCGGCGATCCTGAGCCGACTCGCTGAAAAACGAAATGAGAACGGCCTTGGCGCGTGACGTCATTTTAGGTTATCGGCTAGGCTAAGCTTGCCTGAAACAGCTGATTTATATACACACACACCCAACACAAGTAGTCTAATGCGTGGGAAAGAACAAAATGTACATTGTCAAATTATGTCAATCCTCTGTCATTCAACAAAAAGCTCGGCAAACTAGGTCAACTATCTGTTGGCACTTAACCCTTGAAATTCCAGTGTCTCGATTACAAGAAAACTACACAAGAAAGCTCTTGAATATTTTTGAAAGTAATTTGACTGGATTATGTTGCTGTTGTACCAACTCCTAGTCAAACTAATTCCAAAAATACTCAACAGCAAGGAAAGTGTACAGGTGGGGATGGGTGAGTGTGATGGGGGTGGGGGTGGGGGTGGGGGATGAATTAATTGATTACAATCACTGCCTACACAATTTCCTGGGGGCAGCGGTGGCAGTAGTAGTAGCAGCAGCAGCAGCAGCAGCAGCAGCAGCAGCAGTAGTAGTAGTAGTAGTAGTAGCAGTAGCAGCAGCAGTAGTAGCGCCGCAGCCGTCATAGCCGTCTCTGCTGCTGCTGCTAAAGCTACTACTACTACTACTACTACTACTACTACTACTACTACTACTACTACTACTACTACTACTACTACTACTACTACTGCCGCTGCTGCTGCCACGTAAAATGGCATGCATATATGTGGTTTGCCGCATGCCAGACACATTCAGTGTGTTAATTTTCCGCTGTGCAGTGGAAGAGCACCTTTACATTTGGTTCCGCCCCCAGGGGTGGGGGATGGGTGTCAAAAGGTCAGGAAATTGATTGTAATGCAATTCCTCTGACACTGTTGGACAGAATCCAACCAAATTAAGTATGTCAGTTACCGATATCAATGTGAAGTGGATGAGCACATTTACATTTGGTCCCGCTCCCCAGGGTGTATGGGATGGGAGGGCGTGGGGTCAAAAGGTCATGAAATTGATGGTAATGCAACTCCTCCTAGACCATTTCAGATACAAACTTAAAACTTTGGGGATGGTTGCACATATGGACAGGGATGTGCATGACACTTGGAATTTTGGCATGACCCTCAGTGGCAGGGCCCTTGGGGGTGGGGAATGTGGGGTCCAAAAATTAAATTTTTCCAAGGGTTGTCATGTCGCATATCATTTTCAAGCCAATGAATAGTAGTCTACAAGGAACTATTTTGATCGTGAGTCAAACTGAGGTTAGGGGCGGGATCAAAAAGTCAAAATTGGCCATTAATTAGCGATTGTCATGCAACTCCTCCTAGACCATTTCAGATAGAAACTTGAAACGTTGGGTATGATTACACATATGGCATGGATGTGCATGGCACGTTTGGCATTTTGTTATGATCCCCAGGGGTGGGGCTCAGGGGTGGGGATTGTGAGTCAAAAATTAAATTAATACAAATGTGGCCATGTCGCATTTCATTTTGAAAACCATTACCCATTGAAACTACATTTCAAGGAATTTATTGTGTTTTGGGTCAAAGTGGTGAGGGTAAAGCGCGAAGTGGTGAACGCGTGGGGATTTGCGATGGCATGCCATCGACTGCACATTTTAGTTCCTAATGTAAACATTGTCTTGTAACCTGCAATCAAATGGGTAATTAACATACCAAATTTGGTTGAATTCCGCCAAATTTCACTTTCTGCCACATACGCCCCCCCCCAACCCAGCCCCACCATGTGATTAGAGCCTAATGTAAACGTCATCTCAATATTATGGGTAACTCACATAACAAATTTGATTGAATTCCACCAATAGGTTTCAGATGACATAGCCAGATGGATGGACAGACAGACTGACTGACGGATGCAACATCCCATCCTATTTTTTTAAAAACACATAAGGACGAGCTACAGTTGAGACTTTGGCATCTTTGTCAGGAATGTAAAAAAATTGACAGACAGAGAGAGGCAGACTTATACTAATCGCGAGTCCAGATTGTTTCACATTTTAACAATGTTCTGGATGTTTCTTAGGATTACACATCAGGTTGTGGAATCCTACTGTATGATCAGACCCTTTCCTGTGTTAAAATTGTAGCCAAATTAGACCAGTAGTTTCCGATCGAGATATCCACAGATTCAGAATTTGATCCTATCGGAATCCAGGTTCTTTTATGCGGCTCGTGGACAGTACAGGAAATCCTCTTTGACGGCAAGTTTCTTCATGTTAAAATTTGAGCCAAATCGGATCAGTAGTTTTTGAGACAGTCGCAGCTAAAAAGTATATGAGAAAGCACAGCCTGGGATATAGATATGCATGGATTGCGATTTATTTATAGTCATGTGAATGTGATAGTACTTATTACTAATGACACACATACAATAACACCAAACACCAACAAACATCATTTAGAAATCCTAGAAGAAAGAAAGAACATTGTTTTGATTAAGTTATTTAAATAAATTGTCCACTTCTTCTGAGATGTCAGTCCGTTATCCTTTGTTAATGGCGATGTGGAAGTAAGCATATTGAAGTATAGTACCATATATATATATATATATATATATATATATATATATATATATATATATATATATATATATATATATATATATATATATATATATATATATATATATATATATATATATATATATATATATATATATATATATATATATATATATATATATATATATATATATATAGTTCCTTGAAGAATGTCAGACACACTGTAAAATTGAATAAAAAGACAACAGATTCAGGAATGTATCATATATAATAAAGTATATAGTACACAAACTCTCCGGGCACCCACCCACCCCCTCACTCCATCCCTCCCCCACACTCCCTCCCTTCCTCCACCCACCGCTCTCTCCCCCCCCCCCCCCCTCTCTATCTCCTCTCTCTCTCTCTCGCTCTCTCTCCTCTCTCTCCTCTCTCTCTCTCTCTCTCTCTCTCTCTCTCTCTCTCTCTCTCTCTCTCTCTCTCTCTCTCTCTCAGACACTTTAACCTTTTGGTGGTCAAGCTGGAAAAAGCAGGCCTCTAGATCTATCTTGTGAATGCTGGTTTACAGACCAAGAGACCATTTTTTTTAGCATTTAACTTTGGAATGAGTGGCATGATAACATCAAGTCAGTGTTTCCGGTGGTAAACTTTAAAGATTAATCTTGGCCGGCAAATGAACAGTTACCAAACAGGATTTTAGACGTTCCTTAGTCAAGAATACTGACATATCTGCTTATTGAATGTCCATTTGCAGGCCAAGACAAGACTAATTTTTTTTAAATGGACCACTGGCATGTCTGGCTCGATAATCTTCTTATGGGTTGCATAAGGATATTTCTCAATACAGCACCTACTTTCTGTCAAAGCTTTGTTAAGAATATCTGATCTGTATGACCGCGATGCAATTTACATTTTAATACTAGATGCTATTTCATGAGTTTTGAATCAATCCACCAAGTGGTTTCGGAGATTTTTAGAGGTTTCTAAAAATCGGCCAAAATCCAAGATGGCCTCTCGTCAAATTGGCTGAAATCAAGACTGATTGGTTAGGAAAATTGAAAGCTTTGCTTGGTGAATGCCCATTTGCAGGTCAGCCTGTCATTGCAGTGGTAAGCTTTCAAAAATGGTCTCTTGACATACATTTTTGCAAGATCATTGTAGAATCCAGAACCTTCTGAATCACTGTGCAAAAATTCAAATTTTCTTGAAAAATCTTGACCATTATAGGGTTAATTAATTTAATCCTTTCAGCAATGAATTTCTCATATCTTATTCCCACGGCAACCATACAGGAAGTGTTAAATATTTTGCAATTAATTTGACTAGAACCTGGTGCAGCAACATATATTTGGCTTCCAGTCAAATTAATTGCAAAATAGTTAACATAATATGTTAAATACCTCAAACGATAGACCAAATACTTTTTCAGGCATTTGTCGGTGAAAGGGTTAAGTATCATTTTGAGGCACTGTTGACATACGAGGGGTTATTATATAAAAGTGTATCGGTGCATAGGAAGAGTGAAAACTTGTTTTATAGCCATTACAACTAACTTTTGACGTGCACGAAATAGACGTGCAACAACTATCAGAATCACGGAAATACATTTCATTTCCGTTGAAACTGATTTGCTGTATTAATACTCTAAACCACACAACAGGAGATATTTGTATTTGTATTTAAAATGTAATATAATAATGTATATGCTGGATTCTCACCAATTTGAGCCGTAAACTAATATCTAAAATTTTGGCGCATCAAATGATCGCCAACACGCAAGCCAGCTGTTAGAATGTTAGCGAGTCAATTTTCCGCTGTACGCAGATCCCTGATATTACGTCATAAGCCTTGTCTTCGGGTGTTCGGGTTTCGTTTTCGGAAGGTACGAAAATTAGCACTTGATATGAAATTTTATATAAATAGTAATAGTCTATAAAAATATTATATAACCATATCATTATGTTGGCATATACTGAGTTATTTCCATGCACTAACGCAGTAAGTTGGCTTAGCGTTTTACTTACACTTTAAACTATTTATTATCTATGCTCTGAGGTAAAAATGGGAAAAAGTTTGAAAAGCGTTGGAAATCACATATAAGGTATGGCAATCATGAAGTTTGAAGGGATGAGACAACGGCCAGTTAGTGGTGGATATGCCTGCCATATTCTCGCTCTCCATTTCATTAACGTCATGCATAATGCTGCAACCAAGTGGCGTAAAGAAAGGGTAAGAGTAACACCTGGCATAATCTGAACATTTGATCACATCATTCACGCCAGGTGTACACCCGCGATATGCAACAAATCAGCATCTGTATGCGATAATCTTGCTCTCCATTTCGGGAGCCATCACCCGTCAATTCTCACAATCTGGAAACCAGTGAACCAATCCAGATAAACTTATTGACTCCATCTTCTTAGTACGTTCGATCTATAATCAACAAAAAGTCCATGTTGCATTATGTTCTGTCTGAGCACCCCAGTTATGCGACATCATCTTAAACGCAGTTAGAATTGGTCTGTATAATCATTGTTAATGTTGACCATTTTAGTCAAATTAGTATGATAACGCATGTTACTGGGCCTTATTGGGCCTGTAACAGCCCGGTACACTGCGTAATCAGTGTTCCTATTCAATGCTGTCAATGTTTCAGGATGGTGGATCAGACATTCTTCTTAGTGGTTATACTAACCGAAATCGTGCTCTGAACGGAGATATTGTTGCTGTGAAGCTGTACCCAGAAGAAGAATGGAATGTGAGCCATTCTACTAGCTGGGGGTTATGAAGATGCCATTAGTCCTTCTCTGCATGTGTATGGTTTGCCGGCCCTGTTCTTTATTTGTATAAATAGCGTTTAGTTTGTATTACTATGAATGGCGGGATCAGATTTGTCTCTCGTGTCATAATCATAATACGTCAAATGTTCACTGATGTCACAATCAAGTGATGTGGATCCGTCAGAACAGTGGCAAAAGCCAGTCAGTAGCAATCTGAATAGTGTCTCTTTGGTGATTTACAATTTATTAAACATAGTATTGATATGCAGCAACAGATCCCAGTTAACCTTGTTTCAAAATATCAAATCAGCCTGTACAGGTGCCTTGAAATTGGGATTCCTACACTTCATTGTTCAAAGTATAAAAGTCGAGGCAAACGGACGTATGAAGTGGGCGATGCTTAGCTAGAACTGGACTGGCATAGCTAGACATGGGCGAGACATAGCTAGACATGGGCAAGACATAGCTAGACATATCCGGGATATAGCCATACATGGACTGGGAATAGCTAGGCATGGGTGATACATAGCTAGACATGGACTGAGAATAGCTAAACATGGGCGATGCATAGCCAGACATGAGCGTGACATAGATATAAATTGAATTGCATAGCTAGACATGGGCGGGACAAAGCTAAACATGGGCGACACATAGCTAGACATGGGCGAGCTATAGCTAGACATGGACTGGGCATAGCTAGACATGGGCGAGACATAGCTAGACATGGGCGGGACATAGCCAGACATGGGAGAGACATTTCTAGACATGGGCGAGACACGGCTATGCATGGGCGAGACATAGCTAGACATGGGCGGGGAATAGCTAGACAGGTGCGAGACATAGCCAGAAAATGTCTCGCCATAGTTAGAAATCGGCGAGACATAGCTAAAAATGGGTTGGACATAGCTATAAATGGACTGGGCATAGCTAGACATGGGGGAGACATAGTTAGAAATGGCTCGCCCTATTCAATTCGTTGTATGCAACACTTGCCGATCAGTTAATAGTAGCTCCATTCCATCATAGAGGAAATGGTCTGGTCATGCTCTGGCCCTCATCAAAAGAGTTGTTATCGAGTATCTACGAATCGAGATACCAGATCAATAGAGGATGAAAAAATACTGGCTATTGAGAACGCGAGAGGAGAGAGAAAGAGCGATAGAGATGGAAATAGTGAGTGAGTGAGTGGGTGGGTGGGTGGGTGGGTGGGTGGGTGGGTGGGTGGGTGGGTGCGTGAGTGAGTGAATGAGAGTACGGGAGGGAGGTAGGGTGGGAGGGAAGAGGAAGGGAGCAAACATGCGGATGTGGTAATGCAGGGGATAACATCTTCACCGATTACATCACCTATTGCCAGTACTTCATCATTTCAGTTTATAGGCACATGGTGATACAATTTCATTTTAATTTAACTCTGAAGAGATGCTATGCTCAAATATTCAATATGTTAGATATAGGAAATTGGATTGCAATAGAAATTGTGAAATTGTGAAATTTAGATTCTAGGAATTCAGCTTCCAAAGTTTCGAATCTATTCCAGCATATGTAGAAATGGGCGGAGCATAGGTAGAAATGGGCGGGGGTATAGATTTGAATGGGCCCCTCTATTGAGTGAGCCCTGTGTGATATTTGGTGCGTGTACGCCCGTGCCGGTCTGTCAGTGGGCCCTGTGTGATAATAGGTGCGTCTACGCGCATACACGTTTGTGAATGGGACATGTATGATATTTGGTGCATGTACGTGCGTGTAGGTCTGTGAGTGGACCATGTGTGATTTTATGTGCGTACGCGCTAGGGCTGTTCGATTATGGAAATAAATAATCGTGTATTATGTCTGGAAAATAATCGATTTAATCGGATAATCGATTATTTAATCTTGGAAATTTAGAAGTAGCAACTACATGGTGAGTAGTGAGGGAGGGAGGGAGGGAGGGAGGAGGAGGAGGAGGAGGGAGAGAGAGAGAGAGAGAGAGAGAGAGAGAGAAAGAGAGAGAGAGAGAGAGAGAGAGAGAGAGAGAGAGAAATAACAGAATACGCAATTTCCTAAATTAGTGATTAGCTCAACTAAGTAAGCCTCTGAAAAGACCGCAATACGCTCAATAGTACAAGCTATATCAACAAGTCCTCTGATGGCTGAATGCGAGGGACAACCCCGCCCAATATAATGAAGTCCATTTGGAATCCATTGTTCACTCATTCCCATTAGATAATGGTCTTAAGAAACCGGCGCGTATGCTCAGTTTTTCAAGCCGGTACAAAGGCGCCAATTTAATTTTAACATTACAAAGATTAACTTTTAATCATATAAAGCTCGCCATTAGTGCCTCTCTACGATGTTTCCCTATTTTCCAGCATTGGAAAAGCTGAATATTTTGAATATCATTTGACTGCGTGTAAAGCAACAGCTTTAAGTCAAATTAGTTACAAAATAATCGGCAGGACATGAAAATTTGGATCGAATGTTTTTTTAATTTACTACGAATTCAATTTTGAATTGTCCATATTATTTTTATTTTTATAAATTTCGCCCCATTTACGACGTTTCCCTATGTAGCATTAGAAAAGTCGAATATTTTGAAAATCCTTTGATTGTCAGGTTCGTTCCAAAATAATCGTTAGAATTTATGAAAATTCACATCGAGGTTTTGTGAATTTACTATGAAAAACAGTTATTCCTTTTTTAAATTTCTTTCGCAAAATGGCTACCAACACTCCAGCCCACATCCTTTAGAGAGGGATATTAAACAGTAGCAATCAAATACATCTGATCTCTGGCATATCTAGCAATTACTTATATAAAGATGCACGTGCATGGACTATGATACTGGACGGGAGGGCTTGAACGTCAGGAATAGATGTTTATAGATCTACCTTGCTAGAACAATCAAACCACCGATGCGTAAGCTATATTACTAGCCTAAACACTAAATTGTGCCTGATTATAATAAATATATAATAAATCGATTTTTGCTTGATTAAATCGAATTTTTTCGATTTTTCGATTCTTTTATTTTACACTCGATTATATAATCGGCAGCAAAAATAATCGACTATCTATGAAATATTGATTAACCGAACAGACGTAGTACGCGCGTTCATTTCTGTGAGCGAGTCCTGTTTAACATTAGGTGAGTGCAGGCTTGTGAGTGGGCCATGCATGATATTAGGTGCGTGTATGGGCATGCAGGTCTGGCGTGTATGCGTGGGAAGGTAAAAATCAGAAGCTGGTGAGACATGAATCTATCCTATGTGCCCTACACACTATTTGTGTGATATTAGGCGCGTGTATGGACATGCAAGTCTGGCGTGTGTGTGTGTGTGTGTGTGTGTGTGTGTGTGTGTGTGTGTGGGAAGGGCAACTACAGAAACTGTTGAGACATGTCTATATCCTATGTCAAAGAAGGATTTGTACATATGTGCAATTGTCATTCACTTTATCCAGGTTCACAGAGACAATCAGGAGAGGTACGCACCAGGTGCGATGTCCACAGAGACAGCATTATCGACAGGTGTTTCACAGAGAACAGGCGCTGTACGTACGTCGGTCAGAAACATGTGTGATTGCCTTTTACTGTGTATTACAGTTGGCATGGTTAAGTTCAAATCCAAATCAGTTCCAAATATTTTCCTTGTTATCTGGAATTTAAAAAAAGGCAATTTGTATATGATTTCCCTTTTCGATGTTAAAGAGGTTATCGCTGATACAGAGAGAAATTTAATATAGAGAACCATGTCCAGAAAATGCTTCTCCGGGTCAATACTAGCATTTTAACATCGATTCACGTGTATATATTATAATATACACGAAAGAAGATGTGAGTTATAAATTCCACACTTCTTAGAAAAAAGCATTTGCTATATTGCAGTCACTTGTAATTAATCTCTGGTCTCGGCGGATGTCTATTTTGTCCTTCAGTGTTTTATATGTTTAAGCATCGAGTGTTGTGGCGTCGATTGTTGAGGCGGTAGTATTTGTCCATGCCCTGCGGACTGTCTCGAGACATGTTTAGGGTATTCTGTGTTGGATTGTTTCGTAAATATAATAGACCAAGTTTGGCAGAATTCTTCATGTAGGCATTATGGCTTGGAGCCATGCATTAGAAGTGGCCACACCCACAAAGCCTGAAATATGACCCTTGTTATGTATTTAAAATATTGAACCCTATGGCTAAAATACGTTTGTGACACATTTTGTTATGTCTTAGTGGATTAAATCAAATTCGGCAAATCTGTTCCATTAAGCAATAGCTACCTGCTGATTGAATCTGAGGTATGGTCCTTGTTTAGAAGTATTTCTGCCCATGGAAATTTGTATACGCTGAATCCTATATGTGGATGCATTCTGTAATTGATCGATTAATTAGAAATCTGTCCTTAGTGCAGTACTATCATAGACTCTTGAACCACTGAACAATTGTGTCAGGGACATTTGCCCCATTGATCAGTAGTATATGCCCCATTGGCAAATAATCTTTAAGACTCATATTTCCCACACAAATCATCTCCCATGACCATTTCCCTTTTGATAAATGTGTATGCCTCCTTAACCAATAATTGCAAGGGACCTTGCCCATTCGGCTAATGACAGCAGGTGCCCCTTTGAGCAATGCTTGTTATACATTAGATCTCTGGGCTTTGAGAAATTAATTAAAAGTCAGGTGAGAATTATGGGCATTATGTCAGTTATTAAATATAACTGTTAGATCCATTACATGGATGCAGAGACAGAATTCTGAAGCTGTTTCCACCACAAAATGAGAGGAACAGTTTTAGTCATTGTTCAAAATAGTGTTGTAGTATTTGGTTGTATGTTTGACATGCGAGATAGCATACCTGTATGATTTCTAATCCTTGTTTTGTAGGTGGTTGGGATTATTGGGGGAAGGCGCCCGCGTGCCTGTGTTGGATACCTTCAACCTATGAAAGATAATAATCCTAGAAAAGCCATTTTCATGCCTAGTGATAAGCGAACACCACACTTATTTATTAATATGGCGGTTTGTCCTCCAGGTACGTACATGTATTGGAGATATTACATACCGACTAATATGCATGCACTCGGTTTCTGAGATCCACACATGTACACGGAATGGTGTCGTAGTCTCAGCATTGTATCTGACAGATTAATATCCCTGATGTTCTGGTCAATAACAAATCTAACATTTAGTCTATGAATCCCCATACTATTAATTTCAAGGTAACTATACGTGAGATGTTGCATATTAATTATGTAACTTATTTGGCAGCTATACAGGTAAGCTGTTGAGTATTTTGAACCTACTTTCATAGAAACATGTGGCAGTACCAGCTTTCTTCCAATTTGTGTTTTGCCAAAGGCTTTGCACTCGCCACACATCACAAATTTGCAACTTCCCCTATTCAAATGCTAATGGCATCTAGATACCGACTGTAGTGAACCAGTCAAATAAGAGAAACATTTCTAGAATAAACTTTCACAAAACAAAAAATTGTTATTCAGAAACCATATGAGTAAAAGGGAATTCGTTTCATTTCAGATCTTCGACAAGCTCCTGACAATTATAAAAATGTACTATTTGTGGTACACATCACGGATTGGCCAGAGTCTTCTTCCACCCCAAATTGGTATGTAAATTGTATGGGCATAATGCATTTTAAGGTCGACTCAACAACATCATGTGACGTCACTTCGTACAATGGAGGGATCATGTACATAACGTCATAATCAAATAAGTCATCTGTTAGCTGACCTCAAAATCAAGAAGCAGTATCTCCATCACGAATGCGTGAATGCATTTCAACTGCATGTTTGTGTGAATTTATAATGTAATAAGCATTATGTTGAACACTTTGAAACTAATTTGACTGGCAGGCAGCGACACCGCCAGTCAAATTAGTTTCAACAACTTACCTATATTGTTACCTTAAAATTTGAATTCATAGAATTCAGGTTTCAAAATGTTAAAATCATTTCAAATGTGTGTAAAAGTAGGCAGAGCTTAGCTAGAAATGTGCCGGGCATAGCTAGGAATGGATCACTCTATGGTATATGCAAAATTGGCTAATTAAATGTAACGCCTCAATGGCATAATCATAACCAAATCCATTATATGATACGTTTTGTGCATTGGGCAAAAATACTCATCAGTCAAATTGAGCATAGAAAAGACAACAGCTAAGTGTATTGTTATTGTATTCGTTATCTGATTCTTGAATTATAGTGTAAATAATTTTGTCATTGATACCGTTGTTTAATAATTTTTTTAATGTTTACTTCTGTCTTCTGTTGCACAGATAGTAACCTACACTTTCGTTTCTGATGATTTTTAGTATTACACTTAGACGGGAATTAAGATCCAGAGATCGAGTCTGCTGCTGATGTTGTACTGTTTCTATGTAGCCTGCATCGCATGCAATTTCAATTTCAAGACTTCTTTAGCTTCTTCAAAAGTCCACAAAACATATATACATGAAAGGTACATTCAGTGGCGGTTACATTTAATTTATAAAATGAAAGTCTCCAGAGACATAATACATACATGTCGGCAGTCGCTGGTTGCTGGTTCGAAATTATGAAAGTGTATTTGATAGTCTCTTTCTGAGAGAGGGAGATTAAATACCTTTAAATTTGTATATCGTTGAAAATCCTATATGTTATGCATATTCTAATATTGGAAATCCTCTTCTCCATTCTTGCATGTAATGATCAAACATATTTTGATTTAATAATGATGTTAGCCAGTATTACTCTGTATGTCACAATCATTGGTTTGTCCATAACATCGGCAGGCCAATGCTTTTTTTCATTGATTATTGAATAGTAAAAGTCTTTTAATGATTATGTAATTGAATGAAGGTTACACACTGTTCTCAAGAGTCTACAGAACAGTCACAGGAAGATAACAATAACACGTTTATCCTTACAGTGAGCCTATTAACCCTTGACCATACAGATCATAAATGGCATGTAAGGTATGTCACTGAGCGAGCCTCCCTGTAGTGCTCAATTAAGCGATTCAAATTGGAAAGTTGTTGTCTAGGGGTTAAATATCGGGAGGATCTACCGTTAATCCATTCATTTGATCCGAATTGCTTAACTAAACCGAAGTTAAGTCAATGCAATTATGACTCAAATGAATTCAAGATGGCGGATTGACAGAATCAAGAGACCCAAGATGGCGGTCTCTTTTTCAAATTGACTCAATATGGTAACATCATCTTTCGAAGATCCAATATTATGACTTCTTGACCTCAGAATGACCTCATAGGGTGATCTCAATATCCAAGAAGATACAGGGTTACGAAATGGAAAAACCAATCTGAAGTGTAAATCTATCGGAGACCCAAGATGGCCGCCAATGACAATTCTAGGATTTACCAGACGTCGACTGACGTTAAGTTGATATGACGTAATTTATGATTGGACCATCTCGATGAACTTGGAAATCGAATGACGTGTGAATATTATGACGTAATCATAAAGTGTGTCAATATGGCGGACTGTCAATTCCTACTTGGATGACTTGTTGAACGACTAATCGAGATTAAATTCCATGGTCCCATCTCAACGGTCGATGAATTGGTTGTTAATCAAGAATGTGGATTGAATATCCCAGACAAAGTTTCAAATGATTAATTCCTAAGATCGGACTTAAACTAACAGGATATCATTGTTGGCAGCGAATGCGTCAGAGAGGGTTAATTAGACACAGAAAAACAGATACCAATATCAGTTGTTGAAAAATATTTAATATATGTATAACATTTCAATTAAAAATATCATCAATTGCACAGTTGGATAAAACGGAATAAAATGGATGAGATGGACGGACAGTAATGGTATATCACATATAATTTGAATCAGGATTGAACGAATTCACGGTGCATGCTATTTCAGCGAAAGTTGAAGCATCAGACCTACTATAATTCGGTTTATAAATCAGTCGTTACCATAGAGTAATTTGGCACAATGATTTCAAGCTTAGCAATTAAGTTATTAGACGTTTGGTCATACTCAGTTAATGTTGGAGTAAAATATTATTCCAACCATTAACTGCTTGAAACCGAAATGTATAAACCACACTAAACATACATTTTTGTACCTTCTTGTCTCGATAAGCGACAGGATATAATTCAGTTTAAATAATGAATCGATTCCGTTAATTCGTGTTGAGTCGAATTGTATAAAATCATGTAACTCAAATCTTTACTGATTTTACCCGCTGGAAATAACTTATAACATGGGTCTGAGAAATGTCAATTTTCGTAGGAATAGAAGATTAATATGAAAATTTACTACTGGAATGATTCATTCATCACAGACTTTCATCATAAGTGGTAGACAGTATACCATTAAGTAATTACTAACCTATACTAATTAAATAATTAAGATGTATAGTATATTATGTTTTGTGTTTGTTGGTGTAATGTCATACCAAAATCTGCATATCTTTCGTGGAGACGTAAAGACTGTAGTCCGTCATAGTTGAGTTGCTCGACCCTGGAGAGATGGTCGAAGAAATATGATCCGAAATAGGTTGTGCGAATCCGGAATAATAATCGATATATATGTGTGATATAAACACAGGCACAGGAATATAAGGAGCGTGACGTCACTGGAGAAACATATATGAGCAATGCCCAATGTTGGCGTTAAAGCACAATGACGTTAAACGAAATGAAGATCCAGAGGTGATTCGTTGAAGACTATCCTTGGATGACTGCTGTTAAGAATCGAGTCCCGAAATGTAATTCGAAGAAGATAACTATATTACATCAGTGTTCTGATAACTGATACATACAGGTAAAGAACGGGTTCGACACACCTCTATGGTGATTGAGAATGCTCGATGATGGATCTTTATGTTTGCCGCTTTTACGGGTGGAAAACGATTCCAGAATAGACTGAATATTATCGTAGAAGCGTTCGACGATGGGTCATAAGATTAGAAGACTCATGAGCAGATGAATAACTACTGAAGACGGTTCAGTGGCGGGTTCGGGAGGATAAGTGGTTCCCCATGGCTGATTTGAACCCGGAGTCGGCAGGCGTGATGGTAGGTGGGCTAATTGAGTTGTCCCTAGGGCGTGGAGAGGTGTTTGATAGCTGAGTGTTTATTGAAATGTGATCGCAGATCAGGCGAAAATGATCGACTGATCGATTACCACATTTCTCTTGTAGATTTCACGCCTCCTCCATAGGAATCAATTATGGCACATAGGACCATCACTACTAATTCAACTTAATATAAAACGTTGATATTCAAGTACTTGGCATTATAACTTAGCTTGATCCTCTTAAAAGGAAACCCTACCGCTCACATAAAATAATAATAAGAAAACCTTTAAGAAACTTCACATTTGAAGAACCAGACACATCTTGCTGGTTTCATGCCTGCGCCGAGAAGCATGTATAATGCCAAATATGGAAGTTGACTGATCAATCATAGTATTGAATGATCACTCAACCATATCGGAATCAGACAAAATAGTCCCAGATCAATTTACCCAATTTTGGATCATATGGCATTTATCGTGTCAGATTAACATTCTTAGGCATATAAGCAATTTATAAGCGGCCTTATTCAAATTTTAATTTTGTTTGTGACATCATCAACTTAAAGTTGACGTGTCTCTTCTTACAGGTATATTATATTGAATAGTTTGCATATTATGTGACACGTACTCGTGGTCCTGTTGTAGCTTCAGCCATATGCATACTATGTAACACGTATGCCATATGCAAACTATATGACATGTACCCATGGTCATATGGTAACCTCAGCCACATGCACACGGTGTAATACGTGCCTGTGGTCCTGTAGTAACCTCAGCCACATGCACAATGAGTGACACGTACCCGTGGTCCTATGGTAACCTCAGCCACATACAGACTATGTGACACGCACCTGTGATCTTGTGGTAACCTCAGCCACATGCACACTGTGTGACGCATACCCGTGGTCATGTGGTAACTTCAGCCACATGCACACTATATGACACGTGCTCGTGTTCCTGTGGCGACTTCAGCCACATGCACACTATGTGACACGTGCCAGGGCACATGCATACTGTGTGACACGTGGCCGTGGTCTTGTGGTAACTTGAGCCACATGCACACTATGTGATACGTGCCCGTGGTGTTGTGGTAACTTCGACCACATGCACACTATGTGACACGTACCAGATCTGTTGTCCTGTGGTAACTTCAGCCACATGCACACTATGTGTGGTCCTGTCATAACTTCTGCCACATGCACACTGTGTGACACGTGCCACGTCTATGGTGCTGCGGTAAGGAGGTCGACGCACAACCCAATGTCATGGGTTGAAATCCTTCCTTTACCTGATAAGCCTCAAGAGTATGAGACTGATCATGCAGTGGATGATTCTCCTGATTGTAAAGAACTCATTGCAATTACTTAATACCAAAAGATTACCTATAATTAATTTGCCAAGAGTTAATTACCATAACTGCTTTTTTCTAGCTGTCTTGTTAGCAGACTGGGTGTTTCTGGTGAAATAAAAGTGGAAACGAAGAAGATTATGATTGACAATGGTGTGGATAATGAGTTTTCAGACCAGGTAATATAGGCCTATATAGGGCCCCATACTTGGGACCACCTGCCTTTTGGAATCAACTTCGCCAAAATATGTTGACTCTTTAACTCTTTGACACATAGAGCGACTACAAGTGAGAAACGACAAATTCTTTATGATGTATAGACTATTCCATTGCCTCTTTAGAAGCCATGTGGGTTTTACGCTACAGAGGGATAGGCTCAGGTCAACTTATATTTTTAAATATTCAACAGCTTTCCTTTATTGCTGATTTGATGGTGAGACTGAGAAATGGTAAGGCTTAAATAGTAAAGATAGTCTCAATGACCTGCCTTGGTTTTGATTCAATAAACATATTCTATGTTGAGTGACCTGTATTAGGGTACTGCCTGTCTATACTGGCTCTCTGTTTGTACTCCGTAAGGTGGTCACTTAAGACAAGTGTTACTATAATTCTCACCAGTCCTTGTATGCATATCGCATTGTCTAAATGTCCAATCATGACAAATAATTTAAAAAACGCTCTCTAAGTTAGGCACAATGTAAAAGCTTTACTAGTTTGTATATTTTCTTATTGCAAGTTGCTCTCTGGGTAATGTGATTGCATGAAAAGATACAATGTACACTCCCAGCACATGCCTACATGCACAAACACGTATGCGTGCACGCGTGCGTGCGCACACATGCATGTTAGCACGCCCAAACCCGCAGACACACACACACACACACGCACGCACGCACGCACGCACGCACGCACGCACGTACGCACGCACGCACGCACACAATCATGTACATGTGCACATATGTACACGCACATGCTCACACAAATTATTAATTGTAATATATATATATATATATATATATATATATATATATATATATATATATATATATATATATATATATATATATATATATATATATATATATATATATATATATATCTTTCTAGGCACTGTCTGAAATTCCGAAAGAGGAGATTGGAAAGCGAACAAATTATTAATTGTAATATATATATATATATATATATATATATATATATATATATATATATATATATATATATATATATATATATATATATATATATATATATATATATATATATATATATATATATTATGGAAGGCCATCAGGGTCACAATTCGGTATTTATTATGCATAATAATTCGAATTATTATGCATAATAATTCGATTTATTATGCGTAATAAATCAACCAATCAGAAAGCTAGCATATCGTTTTTTCTCTATTGATTGGTTGATTTAATACACATAATAATTCGATTTATTATGCGTAATAAATCAACCAATCAGAAGGCTAGAATGTATTTTATTCGTTATTGATTGGTTGATTTAATACACATAATAATTCGAATTATTATGCATAATAATTCGATTTATTATGCGTAATAAATCAACCAATCAGAAGGCTAGAATGGTGTTTATTCGTTATTGAATGGTTGATTCAATATACATAATAATTCGATTTATTATACGTAATAAATCAACCAATCAGAAGGCTACAATGTCTTTTATTCGTTATTGATTGGTTGATTTAATACACATAATAATTCGAATTATTATGCATAATAATTCGATTTATTATGCGTAATAAATCGACCAATCAGAAGGCTAGAATGGCTTTTATTCGTTATTGATTGGTTGATTTAATACGTATAATAAATCGACCAATCAACGCAAAGCTCGTGCAGCAGTAGAATTAAACTCTGACAAGGCACGTGATTTCTGTTGCGCTGCCTATGATATTGTATGGTTCGTCAGTTAAGCATGTATCTGGAAATTTCATTACTAGTAGGACTATCAAAATTGGGTCATGTAAAATGTTAACAACAGTGGCGCTAGGAAAAATTAGGCAGGAGTCAGGACGTACTCTTGGAATAACGTCAACGATATGATCGTATTGATCGAAACAAGATAAAAATATCAACTGTTAAAATTGATAAAAGAAACAACCCTAATACAGGACAGTACAGTTTTATATTGCCCCCAGGGTGTCCTTTATAGACAGGTTATAAACTACGTATCGACCTCCACGCCAAGGGAGGATTATAAGGAAGCGGTGGGGGGGGGGGGAGGGGGGGGGGGGGCAACCAAATTTATCCTAACCACGTAGGTATTTTCCCGAATCTTAAAATATATTTACAATCTTTCGACTACTTATTTGTATAAATCATATGTAACACGATTCCTTTCTGAACATTTGCGCGATTAGTGTGTCAACTAAACGAACAATTATTAACCTCCGGGATATCGTATTGGTAGTAAACAAACTCCCGATAAATAACCTAAGTACTACGTCACGCCGCGCGCGGTAATATGCAGGTTTCGCGTGGTGCCAAGGACGTGTCTGGTCTGGTCGGAAAATGGGACATTAGAACTGCTCGCACTTTCACATATTTGCAGTTATTTTTAGGGGCATAGCCTACAGAGACATGTTAAGGCAAGGGCTAACGGAGCTACAGCCCCGGGCCCCGAAAAATAACGGGCTCCACATCAAAAACAATTATTACATTTTACCCATACAATAATGGTCAAGTTCGACTCCTAACCATATAGCTAACTAGAATACCAGTCGAACTTCAAATAGTTAACTAGCTAGTCAACTATAGTCAACCGAACACCCGACCTCGGTTCAGATGGTTAGTGCGATATTTGCGTAAATTTCAAAATGGCTGACACCGATCGCTTGCCATGAAAAAAGTATATAAAAGTGTAAATATTTCACTAAATAACTTAGGGTTGATGAAATTATGCTTTCCCATTGTATGTCAATGTTCCCAAGCCCATATTCCTTCCCACTTTATACCGTATGGACGCCTTTTGACGGCTTAGCGGACAAAAATAACCCATTTTCGTAGCTCATTAAAACAGACGACAGAAAGGGTTAATGGAGACTGGCACCCGGCTCCAAATTTTCTGCAATAGTAATTCAATAGGGAACCGGGTACCAACGAACTATAGCCGACTAAGATCAAGTTCGACTGGGCATAGCAACTGCGCATGATCTGTAAACCATGAAACTGACTATGGTTAGCGAGTCGAACTTAACCATAGATATGGGCTTGTTAAGTGATGACGTATTTCCGGGTTCGGTTCGATTGTTTAATATACAAATCAATGTTTTTGTTTAACAACAAGTGATGACGTCATAAACACGCTCTTATGATGTAATAAAGCAAAATACACGCTTCCTGTACGAACCACGCGCAATGCCGTCATACTTAACACACCCATAGGAAACCTAGCTGTTGAATAATTTGTGACCAATATTTGACTGAAAGGCGTGTTAGCTGGTGCTGCCTTCTCCAGCGTTCAGTCAAATTAGTCTAGATATATTCAACATCATTTTGACACACGCAGCAGCAGCAGCGTGGACCCGCAGCGGAAGCAGAACCAGCAGCAGCGTGAACATGTAGCAGCGCGAAGCAGCAGCAGCAGCAGCGGCGTGGACCCGCAGCAGCAGCAGCAGCAGCGTGGACCTGCAGCAGCAGCAGCAGCAGCAGCAGCAGCAGCGTGGACCAGCAGCAGCGTGGACCTGCAGCAGCACCAGCAGCGTGGGCCTGCAGCAGCAGCAGCAGCGTGGACCTGGTATCTGAGGGCCGAGAGGCCAGAGGGAGGGGAAGGGGATGGGGGGGGGGGGAGCGTGTCGGGGATCGTAGATGTCGTACATTATGAATGTCTGGATATTCACAGATAGCACTTCTGGAGGTAAATGTGTATCTTCAGCTGGCTATAAAGCTTATTTTTATTTACAGGTGACTGAGTGCCTGTGTTAAATGAGCCTGCCTGTGTACAATTCGCAAATCTCAGGTGTGGCAACTGCATGCCCCCACACTTGCCCACCTGCATGCTACGACCCAGTTATAAATCCCAAGCCTTTTAAAACAAGGTCGATGGAATTGCAGAAACTGCAGGTTCTGGATTCTTTTGGATTTACCTGGATTTTCCAGATTTTTTGGGACCAGAGACAAAGTTAAAATTTGATCCAATTCTTACCAGCAGTTTCTGAGATATCCACAGATCCAGAATTTGATCCGATCTATATCTGGGTTCTTTTATGCGGATCACGGCCAACGTCTTGAAATCCTATTGCACGGAATATTCCTTCGTTGTGTTAAAATTCGAGCCAAAATCTATCAGTAGTTTTTATACTCCACGATAAATCTCAGGGGAGGATATAGTCGCCGCTTTGTCTATCCGTCCGTCCATCAATCCATCCGTTAGTCGGTATGTTGGTCTGTTGGTCCACCTGTTCGCCCTATACAGTTTGTCTGGGCCTAGTTTCAAGACTTTTATATGTATGATCGTGAAACTTGGGATGTTGATGCATCTTACGGAGATGATGTGCACTGTATGAAAAGTATGTCAATGTGACCTACTTTTCACAGTTCACTGAACTTTACAGAAAATGTTTGTCAGTGCTGTAGTTTCAATAGTTGTTGGTATGCATGAAATAAGATTGTTGTATGGATGCACTATGCAGAAGGGGTGTTTCATATGAAAAGTATGTCAATGTGACCTACTTTTCACAGTTCACTGAACATTACAGAAAACGTTTGTCAGTGCTGTAGTTGCAATAGTTTTTGGCATACAGCAAAATAAGCGTGTTGTATGGACACACTATGCAGAAGGTGTGTTTCATATGAAAGGGTTCACTGACCATCACAGAAAATGTTTGTGTGGGCTGTAATTTCAAGAATTTCCGGAACTAAACGTGGTGTATGGATGCATTATACTCTCAAGGTGTATTTACATATGCAATGTTAGTCAGTAGAACCTGCTTTTCAAGTTCACTTAGCACGCTTTTGACCTACATTTCATGGTTCACTGAGCATTATAGACAATTGTTGTCCTGGCCATAGTTTCAAGAGTTTTCCTGCAGGGGAGCATCCATTAGTTTACTGATATGCCTTGTTGAAATACAGCCCGAAATAAGCGTTTGTGACTGACTGACTTACTAACAGACACACCTAGGCGCATGGCGGTTTATTGTGCTGCTACTCACAGCTAAAACGGAGGGATACTGAAAAAAGGACGACATTTACGTTAGATTCCTCCCGCAAGGTGGGTGGGGTCGGTAAAATTGTGGACAGAAAGTCAAAGTTGGCGGAATTCAAACAAATTCGGTATGTTAGTTACCCATATATCTGCGGACTGTGAGGTGCTGTTTACATTAGGCCCTGCCCACGAGTTGGGGATGGCGTTGGGTAGGGGCAGGAATGGTAGAGGGCCGAAGCATGGGGATTTGCGATGGCGTGCTATCGACTTCACATTCTAGTTGTTATTATTACTCACACAGCCAAAGGTAGGTATGAGTAGTGCGGTTGGTGCCGTCTGCGTATCTGTCAGTCTGGATGTTTATTTATCTGTCTGTTTATCCACACGATATCTTCGGAATTTGAGAAGGAAGAATCACCAAGTTTGGAATATCTATTCATATTGTAGACGGCTAGGCAGAAAACTAGAAAACGTTGTTTGACTCAGAGGGCCCGCAATCACTGAAGATACATTTAGCTATATAGTAGGTAGCAATTCTATTCAAAGCCTTCATATTATTAAAAATGAAAAATATAAAACAAAAAATTAAAATAAAATAAAATATTCCAAGGAAATTGATAAAAATTGTAGGTTTTGCATTAAAAGGTTCATTTCACCCAAAATCTTGGCCCTATAAGGCACATCTGCGTATTATAGCTGGGCATATACCAAGTTCATTAAATAATTTTAAGCGATTGTGTATGATATTGTGCTTACGAGAAAATTTTGAAAATCGTGTTTAAGCATTAAAAAGCCCATTTTCACCCAAAATCTTGGACTTACGAAGGTGAAGCCTTCAAAAGGCACATCTACCCATCATAAAGAAGCCATGTGCTAAGCTTCATTAAATTATTTTTATCGATTCTGTATGATATGGTGTTTACGAGGAAATTTACAAAAATTTAGATTAAAAAAAAATAGTAAGCCCATTTTCACCCAAAATATTGAACCTATAAAAGTGAATTCTTCGAAAGGCACTTATTATACGTGTCCAGAAGTTATATGGGTTTCAGGACAAGACATTCGATATCTAGGTCACCGGGTCATGAAGTGCATACCGGAATACACATTTTGGCCATAACTCTGGAGGATTGCAAGAAGGCAGGATCACCAGATTTAGCACACATGTTCACATTTGATAGTTTATTATTACTTTCAGTTTGAGGGCAACCGATCAACTATCTAGATCGCCTGATCACGGGGGTCACTAAGTGCATTGTTAAGACAGCACGCATAGGCATGAGTCAGCACTCCCTCGAATGCATTCTAGTTATTAATTTTATTGCCATCGCCCGGTAAGGGGAAGAGGATATTGCGGTCGAGTCTGTCTATCTGTCCGTCTGTCCATCCATATGCCCATCCATCCACCCACCCGCCCGCCAACCCGGCAGCCAGCCCGCCCGTCTGTCCATCCATGCGTGCGTGCATACGTGCGTGCGTGCGTATATGCATGCACACATCTGCCTCTGTCGCGCAGTGTATCTGTGCGCGTGTGCACGTGCTTTCGAGTATGTATTAAAAAAACCACTTATTCAATGCGGCTCGGTGTCCCTAGAATAATAATGAATAACGAATAACGCATAACGAATAATACACCATGAGCCATACGGTATGGAATATCATGGAGCGCCTGTCATATGGTAAAGAATAACACGGAAAACTGCCATATGATAAAGAATAACACAAAACATCTGCCATATGATATAGAATGACGCATAATAACGAGCCTATGACATGGAATAACACAGAATAACGGCAATGTGACACGGAATAACACAGAATAACGGCAATATGATAAGGAATAACATGAAATAACGGTCATTTGATAAGAATAACATGGAATAACGAGCCTATAGCATGGAATAACAAGGAATAACGGCCTTTGTTATAGAATAACTGCCATTTGATATGAAATAACATTGGATAATGGTCATATGATATGGAATAACACAGAAGAACTACCAATTGATATGAATAGCATGGACTAGCAAGCCTATTAGATGGAATAACAGGGTATTACAGCAACTTGAACGGGAAAATCATTAAAATACGTGATGTGGAAAACATGGAAAATATCGTGGCTATGATATGGAATAACTGTCATTTGAAATGGAATACCATGGAATAATGAGCCTATGATATGGAATGGCATGGAATATGACCTAACCGCCATTTGAAATGGATAACATAAAATAATCTGCCAAAAATATTGAATAGGGGGTGGGGGTGGGGGTGGGGGTGGGGGCAGAGCCGGCCCAAGGGTTTCTGGTGCCATAGGCGAAGGCAAAGGACCACCCTTTAAGCGGGGATGGGGGGTGGGGGGGTTGTCCTCCCCCGGAAAATTTTGAAATCTGAGAGGGCATTTCCTGCATTTCTAGAGCGAAATATGGCTCTTCTCCTAAGTGTGGATTTTCTTATTTGCTTTAAGAACATGTAGCTTGGGTGGTGAGAGGCACCCAAACTCCCTTTTTGGCGCCCCTCTAAAATCTGGCGCCCTAGGCAGTGTCTAGTTTGCCTATGCATTGAGCCGGCCCTGGAGGCGAATAGCGAGGAATAATTGACAGTTATTCTTTGTTATTCTATATCATAGCGTCGCTATTCCATGTTATTCCATGCCATGTGCGTGTTATTCCGTGTTATTCCATATCATATGGCCATTATTCCATGTTATTCCATTCATAAGCTCGTTATTCCCTGTTATTCCAGACCGTACGCTACCGTAAAGTGTGTAACTTCGCCACCATGAGGTAGCTTCGCCAGTAAGTTGACCGAGCCCCAAATCAGCTTTCAAAAGGAGCGTGTTTGGTGCCATTTGACAGCGTGGCTGTCCTGAAACGCCTCCCATGTCAAGACGTTTATGATACAACTACAGACCCCAATGCAAATGTTATTGATCTACTCAAAGAGATGAAAAGATGGCCAACCTCTACATCACCAACCAAACCGAAGCGTGGGGTGGGTGGGGTGGGGTGGGGGTGGGGGGGGCGTGGGGGTGTATGTGGGGTGGGGGTGGGTGGGGGTAGCTAGATGAGAACTTAGCAGGACAGACCACCGAGATCCTCTCATCAAGCAAGGCTGAAGATCGACCAGGAACATCAGGTCCGAGTAGCTCTAGTAATGTGGGTGGGGAGGTGGAGGCGGATGGCATGTGTGTACAGTGTGATATGTCGTATACCATTTACACTGGAGACGATTGCTTACAATGTCTCCAATACCTCAATTACTACAGTTGATGTTGTCACAAATGTGACACGTTCTTTGTAAGTAAGAGTTGTCATGGCTGAGCTGAGGACATGCGATGATTAATCTGTGAACTAAATAACTAAACATTTGACTTTGTTCATGCAGCAGCTCATGGCACGTTAGATATACCATCGAAATGAAGCCATAATTAAAGGACATTTTCAGCTGCTTTCAATAGCAAAATGAATGGCTACTTTTTTGTAATTTTGAATTCTGTTGTGTTCTCTGTTTGTCTAAATTCAATAAAAGTGGGGATGATTCAATACCGCATGGTTAAGTTACATAAGACTTAGATGAGTGGCGAAATAACCTCTTATTGGGGTTATTTCTCCACCCAAAGAAAATGACGCCTATCCCAGAACAGACAATTGATTACTTTCAAAATTTTGTTTTCTTATTCACTGGACCCTAAGTGCTCTAAACACCAGCATTCCAGTTAGAAAAAGAAGGCGTAGCGAGGGTGTACATAACAATAGGTCCATGGGCCTTAACGTTCACCTGGACCATTAGCATTTAAACCATTAGCATTTGAATAGACATAATACTTTCAATTCAGCAGTAACAAGACATAGAATACAAAATTGGTAATTCAGAATATTCGATATTTAGTGGAAAATTTAAGATGAAAGCTGACCACACAATTAGATTGACCCTTAGGTTCCATCCAGCCAATAAATAAAATAAAATATGGCCATCAACCCCAAAATTTTGACTGGTCCGTGACAGCCATGTTTTATCAAGGATCAAGTTCTCTTGAACAAACTTTAATCACCCTTAGTTATCAATGAAGCCAGATCCTGATTTTGGGAAACAAGATGGCCACTGGAACAAGAGGTTAATGAGGAGTATCGTTTTAAACGATTTCCAGCCATTTTTCGGAAAATTCAAGATGGGTGCCGAACAAATTGACCAATCAAAATTCTGTCTACAAGCTCAGAAGCACATGGCTCTAGGGTCCTTCCAGCCGAGCTATCGTGAAATCGTTCAAACGGTTAATAAGAAGTAGAATTTTAACTGATTTTCAGAAAATACACCATGGCCGCTAGAAAAATCGGCCAATCAAAATGCTGTATACAAGTTTTGAAAACTACCAGCCTAGTATTCTTCCAGGAAAGTCTGGTTGAAATTGGCCAAGCATTTAATGAGTAGCATTTTAAACGATTTACCGGCATTTTTCGAAAAATTCAAGATGGCTGCCAAAAAATTGCTCAATCAAAAAGTTCCATACGCAACACGCCTTCAGAGTCGGCATATAATGTATCCATAGACCAAGTTTAGTTCATGTATAGGCCAAGCAAAAACTCTGGAACTACATCTTGAACAAAAATTCTCTGTAATGTCCAGTGAACCACGAAAAGTAGCCCATGCTTACCTACTTTTCAAACACAACACATCGTGAGCATATAATGCATCCATACACCAAGTTGACTTCCTGAACTACTGTAAAACAAAGCCTCTTGACGCTACAGCCTGGCCCAAAATTATCTGTAATGTTCACTGAACCCTGAAAAGTAGGTTAGGCTGTCTGGCTGAATTACTTTTCATACACAACACACCCTCATCCTATAATGGATCCATATACCAAGTTTAGTTCCTGTACTACTGTATATCAAAATCTCTTGGAAGTACTGCTTGAACAAAACTTTCTATAATTTTCAGTGAACTATGAAAAGTAGGTCAACAGCATGTTCCGTGAATTTTGAAAAATACTGGCGTATTTTTCATACCTAATAGTCATAATACACTTTCAGAGGTTAGTTCAGGTATATCAAAAACTCTTGAAACTACAGCCCACACAAACATTTTTCTGTGATGTACAGTAAACCATGAAAGGTAGGGTCACGTTGACCTACTTTTCATAGGCAGCACACCTTCACCATATAGTGCATCAGTACAATAAGTTTAGTTTCTGTATCCAAAAAAACTCCAGCCCAGACAAAAATGTTGTGTAACGTTCAGTGAACCGTTAAATGTATGTCAAAAGTAGATCACACTGTATATCTCTGTAAGATGCATCCACATACCAAGTTTCAAGATCATACGTATAAGTCTTGAGACTATGGCCCGAACAGACTTGTAGAATGCGAGCGGATGGACGGATCAACGAACACACGGACAAAGCGGCGAGTATATGGTCCACCGAAATCTTTCGGGGAGAATCAAACCTAATCACCCAATTTTGCCCTAATTTTAACGCAACGAACGTACTTGTCATGCAAGAGGATTTCCTGACGTTGGCCATAATCCAAATAAAAAAACCCCATATCTGGATCTGATAAAATTCTGTATCTGTGTATCTCTCGCAAACTGCTGGTCAGATTTAGCTCATATTTTAACACAGGAACGTGTACAACAATACACTAGGATTCCACAAATTTGGGCCTTATCCGAAAAAATCTAGAACCCGCAGTTTCCGATATTCTATCGACCTTGTTTCAAAACGTGCGGAGATAATAATAGGGCAGTAGTCTGGGGGAGTTGCCACCCCTGAGATTGCGAAATGCACTTTTTAAAATACATTTAACAGGCGGTCATAAAAATAAGATAGCTTTAGGCCTATAGCCAGCTGAAGATACACATTTACCTCCAGAAATGCAGGAAATGCTATCTGAGAGCATCTAGACATTCAAAATCTATCGGGCGGCAGGGATCTCCGGACCCCATCACACCCCACCAGCTTTCTGACCTCTTGCATACACACCCCCCCCCCCCCAACCCCATCCCCCACACACACACATACGCGCGCGCACGCGCGCACACACACACCTCATACACCAGGTCCACAAAGGGACGCCCCACTAGTCCGACAGCCCAGTGGTCTGGCAACCCAATAGTCCGACAATTTTACCCAGTGGTCCGACATCCCAATATTCCGACAGCCCAATAGTCCGACAATAGTAATTTTATTAAAAGATGCAAATGCTTCAAAACCGCGCAGATATTGAAGTAGGATGTGATGGGCATGTCGCCATCGGAAATACCTAATAATTTGTTATCATAGACATGTATATTACTATAGCCTATATCAGACAAAGCCGTCTTAGGCACTACACAAAGGGGTGAAGGGCATGCAAGCAACAACAATAACAGCAATAGATCCAGAATTTGATCCGATTATGATCGGTTTTTTTATCCGGATCAGTGGCAAAGGTCAGGAAATTCTCAATTCAAAACCAAATCGTGCCAGGAGGTGTTTTCTTAAATACAGCTCCGGACACACACATATTCACACACGTACATATGTGGCGGTTACATTTTGTGTTCTTCTGAAGGCTAAAAAATATACAATTGTGGTTTTATTGTTTTAATTTGTATTCTGTTCACTCATTTCCTAACGAATTCATATGATTGTTTGTGTAAAAGAAATGCACTTGTTGCAAAACAGATGTTTAGGAAAGTTTCATATGAAGAAAAACCTACAGAGCCACCATACAGTTGTTTCCAAATAAATGACCGCACTTCAACCTGTCAAGATATTTTGCCTCAATGATGTTCACCTGCAAAACCTCATTTAAAAAACAATTGCCTATATTAGTCTTTAAAATAGCATAAGCTATGTCAATTACGTCAGCTGCCCCGTATTGACAAAGGACAACATAACGTCTTTGATGTAAATATCAAGCAATTCTTCTGTTTACTAAAGAAAATCCTAGGCTCTAACTATTATATCTCATTTGATCTATTAACCAATCTACTGTTTGGCTGACTGGCCCAGCTGACTGACCGACTGACCGACCGACCGACCGACCGACCGACCGACCGACCGACTGACTGACTGACTGACCGACCGACCGACTGACTGACCGACCGAAAGATCGACTGACCGGCCGACTGAACGAACGACCGAAGGAATGACAGACCATCATGCCTCCACCCATATGTCGCAAAGCAGGATGTGGTAAGTGGCATTGATTGATTGATTGATTGATTGATTGATTGATTGATTGATTGTCACACTATAAGATTTTGGATTATCCAGATGTTTTCAACTTTCCCGGATTTCTTCAGATCACGCCAAAAATGTATGTTCTACCCATTTTCTTGTGTTAAGATTATGAGCAAATTAAGATCAGTAGTTTATCGAGATATCATGTCTCCAAAATTTGATCTGATGCGTCTTCGGTTTCTTTTGTCTGGATTACGGCCAATGTTTAGGAATCTTCTTGCACGGCAAGTTCCCTCCTTCTTTTAGAATTTGAGGCAAATCAGATCAGTATTTTTTTAGATGCAAGTCCGGACGGAGACGCGCAGACGCACGCGTACCTGTTCGCAATGTCCTCTTCCCCTTATGGGGCGAGGGTAATACAAAGCGACACGTCCCAGCCACAACATGTAAAATAAAATCATCGTCATCATCATCTGACCGTCATCGCCTCCACAACCACCACAACCACCACAGCTACCATAACCACCGCGATCACCATCACCACCACCACCACCACCACCACCACCACCACCAACAACAACAACAACAACAACCGTATCCATCACAACCACCATCATCTACACAATCACTACCACCAACCCCACCACCACCACACCACCACCACCACCACCACCACCACCACCACCACGAACAGCAGCAGCAACACTGTCACCGCCGCCGCCACCACCACCACCACAAACAACAACAACAACAACACGATCACCACCACCACCGCCGCCGCCGACAACAACAACAACAGCAGCATAACTGCCACCGCCGCCACAACCACATCCATCACAACCACCACCACAACCACCACCTACACAATCACCAACAGCAACACCACACCACCACGACAACCACCACCACCACCAACAACAACAACAACAACACCAGCAGCAGCAGCAGCAGCACCACCACCACCACCACCACCACCACCACCACCACCAGCAACATCAACAACAACAACAACAACACTGCTACCACCGCCGCCACCACAACCAACAGCAGCAGCGGCGGCAGCTATCATATTGATAACGCGAATTCATAAAAAGAGTTTCTAGACGAGCATAATTTTCAAACCCCTGTATTTCTGCGGTAAATAATAGGATCGCTGTTATAATACAGCTTGTATGTCGATTGGTGTCGTGTTTTCTCGTTTTTTAACAACCCGTAGGCCTATATAACTTTAGTGCCTTGTTTTGCGTTTCTTGCTTTGCAATGGCGTCTACAAACTACACACTTGCGAGTGCCTGGTGATCTAGCAGGAGGGATCTCAACAATGCAAAAGTGAGAATATCTGGACTGTACGCTATAAAAAAAAGTCCAGTCAATTCGTGTGGTTGTGAGACGTGGTGGTTGTAAGCCAGTCCGGTGAAAGAGGATTTTTGTCCTCTGGATGCTAGTCTGGGTGGTAGAGCACTCGCTTCCCAAACGCTAGGCGAAAGGTGCCATATAATTGCCAGGTTCGAAGCCCACCTGGGTCGAAAAATTGAAAAACGGTAAAATTGCATTCCAGATGATGAATGTCCTATAGTGACAGTGCGTCGTCAAAGACAGGGTTCATAGACCTAATGCGTGACAATAATAAAAACTACTATTACTACTACTACTACTACTACTACTACTACTACTACTACTACTACTACTACTACTACTACTACTACTACTACTACTACTACTACTACTACTACTACTACTACTACTACTGCTGCTGCTGCTGCCGCCGCCGATAACGGTGGCAGTGCCAGCAATGGCGTCAGTGGTGGCGTCGGGATCTACTGCTGCCGCTGCTACTACTACAACAAAGTAAACTAACGGGTGCATTCATTGGGCGGGGTTAGCACGTGAATTGAAGCCATCGAGTTAAAACAACTCAGCAAAGTTTAAGAAATAGAAGGGCTATTACTTCACGCCCTCCCCTAATAATGTTACAAAATCAAGGAAAAGCGTGCAGATCTGGCACGTCCTTGGCGCCACGCGGAACCGGCTTATTACGGCACGTGGCGTGACGTAGCTTGTTTCTGTTCTCGCTTTTAAATAAAACTAATTCCCTGTAGACGCTTATTGTCCTCCCGTATTGTAGAAGTCGGTAATACAGTATGCTATATATAACCTGTCTTTAAAGGACACCTTGGTGACAATAAAAACTGTCCCAGGTGTACTGTATATGGAGGGTCAAATACATTGATTCTTTAGCTTGGGATTAATTAGTGTCCTTAGGTATATTTCAATGGAGGAGTCATTTTATAGAGGTGTACTTTAGAGCAGGTTTAACTATAGGCCTAGCCTTAAAAAGAAATTATAATAATTAATAATACTGTGGGGGTCGATGGGTATTATAAGGGTTTAATATTTGACATGACAAAATTTTGAGAGTCTGACGAATAATATTTCAACAAGAGCAGGAAACGCGCTTAAATGACGAAACATACAGTAACATACAGCGCAAAAGAAAAACACGTGCCTTGTAAGATTTTAATCATAGCAGGCGCTGCACGAGCGTTGCGTTGATTGGTTGATTTATTATGCGTAATAATTCGATTTATTATGTGTATTAAATCAACCAATCAATAACGAATACCCGCAATTCTAGCCTTCTGGTTGGTTGATTTATTACGTATAATAAATCGAATTATTATGCATAATAATTCGAATTATTATGCGTATTAAATCAGCCAATCAATAACGAATAAAAGCTATTCTAACCTTCTGAATGGTTGATTTATTACGCATAATAAATCGAATTATTATGCATAATAATTCGAATTATTATGTGTATTAAATCAACCTATCAATGACGAATAAAAACCATTCTAGCCTTCTGATTGGTCGATTTATTACACATAATAATTCAAATTATTATGTGTATTAAATCACCCAATCAATAACGAATACCAGTAATTCCAGCCTTCTGATTGGTTGATTTATTACGCATAATAAATCGAATTATTATGCATAATAATTCGAATTATTATGTGTATTAAATCAGCCAATCAATAATGAATAATAGCCATTCTAGCCTTCTGATTGGTCGATTTATTACGCATAATAAATCGAATTATTATGCATAATAATTCGAATTATTACACATAATATATAGGAACGATTCTAGCCTTCTGATTGGTCGATTTATTACACATAATAAATCGAATTATTATGCATAATAATTCGAATTATTACACATAATAAATAGGAACGATTCTAGCCTTTTGATTGGTCGATTTATTACACATAATAAATCGAATTATTATGCATAATAATTCGAATTATTATGCATAATAAATACCGAATTGTGACCCTGATGGCCTTCCATAATATATATATATATATATATATATATATATATATATATATATATATATATATATATATATATATATATATATATATATATATATATATATATATATATATATATATATATATATATAAATATATCTTTCTAGGCACTGTCTTCGTTATATCAGTGGCAGCCCTGGGCAATTCCGGAAGAGGAGATTAGAAAGCGAAGATACTTAAATGAACTGTGTATCTTTACAATGGATTGGAAATCCACTCTGGATCTTGAAGATGCAATATCATGCAAGGCCCTGGGCAATGGTATAGAATACTTATCATTGTTCATGCTACATTCACAGACCACACCATTCAAGAGAGTAAGGTGTGGATGAATAGAGAGCAAAATGTGTAACACCCTTATCTTGCGACTTATGCAATTTTGAAACATTTGTCAAATATTTGACAGGACGACAAACAGACAGATTGACTGTATGGGTGGGTGGGCGGATGTACTTAGTAAGCATGCCTGAATTTATTGAAGTAATACAAATCTTGATTCCTTGCTCCCCTTTACTGTATTAAGTCGATGCACACATTTATAATGTAGTCACATTTTATGTTGGTCTGTATGAAGTCGGTGTACACAATGTCTAATGTTACAATGTTTATGAGGTCTGTATAAGGATGGTATACACATTTCCTATGCTATAGTGATTATGTCTGTATAAAAATGATAATCTTTATTTAGGGAAGCTAAACGGGTCAGTAAACAATAGCTGGTCTCCCGCATGACTTCTATGAGAGATAAAAATATATGTACATATTTACAACGGGATTAGTTATTTACATAATATTTACATTGCCATACTGACATACACACAGGGATGCACATATTTACACTAATTTAAATACATACATACAAAGTATCACAAGGCACAGGTGCATGCACACAAGCATTTTTACGAACACGCTTCCATGCCACCACAGGTGCTAATTCGCATAATTTATATTATGTGACCTCAATGCAATCATCATGCATTCTTCTAGTATATTCCCAATGCTGTGTGAATGCAGAATTAACTGCAAATGGTTAACAATAAAATATGTTGTAGCAAGGGCTCAATGACCTTTAACTTTCTCTGTGACCATGACTTCCTATCGAGATAAAACATATTCCAAATAACCGGGCGTGTTTGAAAACTCAACCATAGAGTCTAACATTATGAAAATTGATCGATTGCCTCCAGATGTGCTCTTATTTTTTGTGGGTTGGGGTGGGGGTGGGGGGGGGGGCAAATCTGACGTTGACCTTGTTGCATGAACTTGACCTCCTGTCCACCTGAAACCTATTGCAAATGATCGGGCGGGCATATTTGAAAAACAAAGTGGACTCTAGCTTTATTTAAATTGGTCAAGAAGTTCCAGGGATTTGGCATTCCTGTAGTTTTCATGAGCAATGGTGGCCATCTTGGATTTTTTGTCCCTACAGGGGTCATGGGTGTCAAAAAATTTGTTACTGATAATATGTCTTCATTTCAGACCCTAATTAAGTGAAATCAACCACCATGTCAATTTGGGCATTCGATTCCTACGGGGCTGGTTTTTTCATACATGGCAGTTTGCAAAATTGGTCTAGGCATCTTACGGCACAACGTTTCAGTCTAAAAAGTTTATATTTTCTCCTCTCCACAGTAATTGATACTTTTCTTCAAAACTTTGCAAACAAATTGTAAAAGGACAAATGATTACCTATGGTGACCCTACTTATGATACATATGCCCTAGATTATATTATATTCAACATCATTCACATGTACTTGAATGGTATGTCTTATATGACTGGCAAAATATGCCATGATATTGGAAAATGTTAAATCTTCATTTTGAGAAGAAATACAATAATAGACTGAAACTTAAAAATATCCAAGCCTTCTTCGAGTACACATGGACAAACAAACATCGTCTAACAAAGATTACACCAAAACTCTGTTTACAGGACACTATTGACCTTTCGGATACCAGATTCATGTACTGTATATATATATATATATATATATATATATATATATATATATATATATATATATATATATATATATATATATATATATATATATATATATATATATATCATGAACTACATCATATTTATTTTCTGCTTAAAATCATTCAGTGATGGTGCCATTCCAACCATTGTGTTTAATTCGTGCCATAATTTTGAACCTGAATATGCAAAGCTATTTCTATATATTTCTTTATGACGTCATGGGATATGTAATGATCTTGTGTCTGTAGATCTTAGTGAATGTGTGTGTACATCTTTCTTAAATTTGAGAATATTCCTTATGTAAAGTTGTGTCATGATTAATTGCTTTGTATTTAAGAGTGAGTTTTTGTAGGTGTGTAGGTCGGTTCTTTCAGGTAGTGTGTGCCAGTTTGGAAGAGATATCTTGAGGATGACTACTGGGTAGCATTAAAAATAATTCTGGCGGTACATTTTTGAGGTTTTACCACTCTTTCTATGGTTTTCAGATTTGCATTTCCCCCATATGGTGCTACAGTAAGCAATATAGGGAAGAATGTATGCATTGTAGGAAGGGGTTCGTGAATCTGTATTTAAATAGGATTTTATGCTTTGCAAAGAATTTAGATGCCATGCTATGTTCCTGCAGGTTTGTTCGATTTGTTTGTTCCATGACAACTATCTGTATATACACCTAGTAGATTTTCATTATTAGTGGTTTGAATTTCTTGATTAACTACTTGTATTGTCATTTCTAGATTATTGTCTGTTATATAATCAAGTTTATGTTTTGTACAAATCATAATTGCCTTTTTTGCAATATTTATTGACATGTGGATAGAGTGGCACTAGTCACTGACGGATTTCAGGTCCTGTGTTAGCTTGCTTTCTATGTCTTTTATTTGTTTGGATGCAGTATATAGTGTTGTATCATAGGCTTATATTTCTACCTTAAAATCTTGGACAGTGAGTATAAAGTCATTTATATATAAGATGAACAGCAATGGCCCTAATACAGATCCTTGAGGTACACCAGAAGTAGCAATTGAATTTTCAGACACAATGTCAGCATTTAATTTAAGAACGTGCTTGCGCTTGGTTAAATACGATTTCATCCATGAAAGGGAATTTTGATGTTGACAATAAATTGCAAGTTTCTTGGGTAAGTCACGGTTGAGTGTGTCAAATGCCTCTAGATCTACAAACCAGTGCCTATTATTTTGTCATTATTTTTGGCTTCCAGCCAGTCATCAGTTAGCTGTGTTAAAATGGTCTGACAGGAATGCAATGGCCGAAAGCCAGATTGTGTGTCACACAATAGATCGTAATCTTGCATGTACTTATATAAGCTATTACAGACGTGTCGCTCAAGAATTTTAGAAAGGACTGGTAGGATAGATATTGGCATGTAGCTATCAGCATTTGATGGTGAACCAGCTTTAAAGATAGGTACAACTGGCTAGCTTTAATATTCTAATACATATTTCATCTATTCCTGATGCTTTATTGAACTTCATTTGAATGATCTGATTTTCAACAAACGCCTGACTGACCAGTGGTATAGTGAATTTAGCGTTTGTTGTCAACCTACTTTTAGTCAAATGTTTTAGTTTTTCCAAGTCAGGTTGTGCATTCTAATCTAGTATAATTTTATCACAGATAGAGGTGACGTACTCATTAAGGTGGTTTCCAATGGATGTGTGGTCTGCCAACTCTCCTGTGCCTGTTGTTATAACTGAAGGTGATCGAGAGGTGATTTTTTGATTTACTATTTTCAAAATCTTCGATACAGAATTTTTATTATGTTGATTGTTGATAACAAGATTAGAATAATAGTAATGTTTTGTCTTTGATCAATGTATTTACTTTGTTTCGCCAATACTTATATTTTCTCAGATCATTTAGTTTCTTGAAAGTATCTCGTAATTTTCTCGCTTCTCTTGCGTTATTATTATTCCATTCAGGCTACTTTTTCTGTTGTATTCTATGTTCTTTGATGGTGGCATTTATATTTATAATTTCTTTGGATAATTTCCGCCAATTATCAGGCAAAGTGTTCAGATCTGAATAGTTATTTAAGAATTGCCAGTCGGCTTGATATAGATCATTCAAAAGGACATCTAGGTTAAACTTTTTCTGTATTTTATAGCTCTATGGCATTGCTTTGATAATAAGTTGCTATTCATTTTTCTCATCATTTTAATGGGGAAGTGCTCACTCATGAATAGGCCATGATAACCCATGACTTTAGAAACATTGTTTTGCTGATTAGTATAAATATGTTCTATTATTGTGCTTGTCTTAGCAGTCACTCTAGTGGGCTGATCGATTAATTGTGTTAGGTAATTATTCTCAATGATAGTTAGCCATTTCTTTGGTACATTACCGGTAGGTGACCCGTCTAAATTAAGGTCTCCTAATAATATGACTTCATTTGCACCATCTACAGTATCTTCAGTCTGTTTTCATACTCATCAATCCATTCAGTAGTAGATCTAGGTGGTCTATTGTTTAAGAAATTCTTGTTTCAATCCAGATTGTTTCTATATGATCGTTTTCTAAATCATTTCATCTTATGTAGTTTAAATGACATTGTATATATACAACTAAGCCTCCTCCTTCCTTATTATTTGTATCCCTTCTTTCCATATTGTACCCTATGACTTGTAATAAATTGCCACTATTGTGAATAAAAGGAAATTTTATATGCTTCACAGTATGGATTCCACCAGAAACACTCATCAATGCTCACACTAGTTGAAATAACAGAAAAAATAATTGAATCAATTGAAAAGAAAGAACATATATTGGGCATCTTCTTGGACCTTTCAAAAGCTTTTGATACTATCAATCACAATATATTATTAGGAAAACTTGCCTATTACGGAATCCGAGCATGTGCACTTGCCTGGTTTCATAGCTACTTAACTGATAGAATGCAATGCGTGCAATTTAATGCAACCTGCTCTGAAAACAGGAAATTAACGTGTGGTGTTCCTCAGCTGTTAATTCTTGGCCCTCTGCTGTTTTTACTCTATAAGAATGACTTGTCGAAAATTTGCCACAATTTGTCACTAATACTGTTTGACGATGACACCACTGCCTTTTGCTCCGACAAAACCTTAGATATATTATACAAAAGAATAAATGAAGAAATCAAAGAAGTTATTAATTGATTAAACAAGCTATCACTAAATGTTGATAAAACAAATTACATGCTGTTTTCAAAGTGTAGACAATCAAGAAACAATAGTATTCCAAAAATCTATATTAATAAAAAAGAAATTGAAGAAGCTCCTTTTACCAAATTCTTAGGAGTTTATTTAGACAAGAACATGACCTGGGGTAAACAAATTGAGGTAGTCACAGCGAAAGTAACAAGAGGCATGGGGGTCATTCAAAGACCAAAGCCATACCTAACAGAAGCCACTATTAAAACCCTGTATTTCACGCTGATCCTTCCACACCTCACATACTGCAATGCCATCTGGACTAACACACAAAAAGCCAAATCAACAAAAATGCAAAACATGCAGAAAAATGCATTAAATGTTCTCAAAAACAGCAAAGGGTCAAAACATCTTTAAAACACAAAAACTTCTTAAACTCACAGACGTAGCTAAGTCACAAATGATAAACATTGCCAGAGCCTTTCATCACAAAATCCTACCTAAATCTATAACCTGCAGCTTTGCAAACAACATGGAAATTGACACACATCACTAGGAGCAAACATGACCTCCACATTAGATACACACGGACAGACACAAGGAAACGTAGAATTTCAGTTGGTGTCATCAAAGCATGGAAAAATACTAACACTAAAATCATACAGATACATAACTAAAACTAGCATACTCAATACATACTAGATCTAGAAAACACACTAAACAACTATCATTACATAATGACATGATAACTAAGATCACACACTTCCTGTATCATTGCCATAGCTACTATCATAACAACCACCCACTACTACTACTGCTGCTGCTGCTGCTGCTGCTGCTGCTGCTGCTGCTGCTGCTACTACTACTACTACTACTGCTGCTACTACTACTACTACTACTACTACTACTACTACTACTACTACTACTACTACTACTACTACTACTACTGCTACTGTTACTGCTACTACCACTACTACTACTACTACTACTACTACTACTACTACTACTACTACTACTGCTGCTGCTGCTGCTGCTGCTGCTGCTGCTGCTGCTGCTGCTACTACTACTACTACTACTACTACTACTACTACTAGTAGTACTACAACTACTACTACTACTACTACTACTACTACTACTACTACTACTACTACTACTACTACTACTACTACTACTACTTTTTTTTATTATTGATAACACGATCAATGGATCGTGCGGAAAACCTTTCATATCCAAAAATATACAAAAGACTGATGTACAAATCATACAACATACAAGCATACAAACAGTAAATAAACGGCAAGTGAAAAGGAAAAACCTTTCAAAAATTCATCTGTCTTTCAGTATAATAAAATACTTCAAAATCCCTGCTCAATAAAAATACATATTTAACTCTTTGAACTTCAAGGGACAAACACGAAAGAAATCATTTTTATTTTAATAGATATAAGTATTCTGTTGAATATTTTTAAACACAACTAACTTGGAGTCGTTCCTGTATATGGCAGCAATGGGTTCCAGTCCAAACAATTTCAAAACATCCAACAGCTTACACGTACGATTGTCCGGAACGTTATATTCGTGGAAGTCTGGGTTCAAAGGATTAAATGTTAATTAACATTAAAAATCTAATTACATATTTATCAGTCTTTTCGTCCTAATAGTATTTTTGAAATATCTGTTCTGTCAAAGTAAGCATATACTAATAAAATAAATGCCATATGTTTATTATTTTGATCAAATTAAACATCTAGTATGCTCTATTCTGAATAGGCCCGGGTAATCTTTTATATAGCCAACAAAGCGTGAGCATTTAAACGTAAACACTGTCAGCAGCGCGGCGCGCAATAGTAATATCTCCGCGGCATTTAAATATTTCTCTTTACCTTTTGACAGAGATTCTAAAATTATCCGGGATTGTACATTGTTAAACAATGACAAAACTCGCTGTTATTTTATAACGATCTTAGCTACAATGATAAGGCGGCTCCAAAATATAATACTGGATCGTTTGTAATTCATAAACATAGGATGAATTTTACAGTGCATTTTGCTCTGTCCAAAACAAATAACAGACGACTGATAATTTTAAAACCGAATGACTGGAAGCGGCAGTTACATCAGTTTGCAACAGCCTCCATTCAAACGATTTCCTACCAAATGGTAAATCTACATTAAAAATGTATTCTTAAAAATATACTTCCATAATCAACATTAAATTATACACAAATTGACAAGGGTGTAATATAAGTGTTAAAATATTTACGTATTCGGCACATTAAATGAAAGGTTAAATAATCATGGCGGTGTTTTGATGGACAGATTGTCATTTTCAAATGATATTAATCTACCTCTGCACCATATTCTTTTACACGTTTTTCGATTTAGTTTTTTAATATACATATGGCATTCGCCTCTAACACAATGTGACAATAACGCATAAAATATCCCATTTAAACATTTTAAATGATCGTGTGTGACAGTAGCATTTGCATCATTCACTACGGAGCAGCGATGTTTCCAAATGCTCCAAATTCCAATGCTTAAGCAGACTAACACAATAACTGTATTATTTATTTGTAGTGACTCATTTGCAAGGTCATGAAATAAAATATTGTGTGGTGTTATGTCCGATGTAGGAACATCGAGATCTGATAAAATCCTACTTACATATAGCCAGAACTGAACTACAACATGGCATTCAACGAATAGATGTACCAATGTTTCCTAAGAGCTTATACAGAAAACGCACTTATTATCATCTTCAGCACACAGTTTTGCTTTTGTCATGAGATGTTTAACCCAAAGTTTTCTGTGTATTAGTCTCCAAACTATATCTCTTGCCTGATTGGGAATATTCGGTAAATGTATGTTTTTCCATATTATCTCCCAGTTCGGAATATTATAACCATGCTGCTCCCATGCATAAATAGCTCTTGGAGGTATAGCATGTAGTTCCCTAAGGAGCTTATACCAGCTGCTTACTGCCATTCTGCAAGAAAATTCCTTATCATTACTAATGAATTTTAGTTCAGCTTCTTCATCAGTAAGATCGGCACTGTATAGAGAGAACCAAGCTTTCGGTATAGCTTCTTGTATGCGAGCTAACAGACGCGTAGCATCTATTGGTCGAAGAGCAGTAACGTAGCAAATCTCAGCCAATGATTTCCATTCCCTCCGAATAGGGTCAACAATGTCACATACATATTTAATGCCTTTCCCTGCCATTGATGGATAGTACATAGCTTTGCCTTGATGCGTGATGTGATTATTGCCCCATAGCTCCAATTGTAAAACATTTTCCCAGTATAGTGGTACATCGTCAACTTTAATAAACGCATCAAAACCAGTTTTTAGCTCGAGAAAATGCGGAGGAACTCGCGTATAATTCGGGGGAGGATTTTTGGCACAAAAAAAGCTTTTGGTTGAGAAAGGCTTTATGAAGCTTTCTATTAACGACCTTGATACATTTGCCCACTGAATATCAGAAAGAAGCAATGCATTTAAAAATTTGAAACGCAATGACATGCTCTTCATTCTAGCATCAACAAGATTAAGCCCGCCATGAATTAAATCATTCATGCAAACATCCTGTGATACAAGACATGCCTTACCTTCCCAAAAAAATTCTCGGACCATTCTATTTATTTCACATTCGACATGTTTGGGCATATATATAACAGAGGCTGTATACCATAACTTTGAAAGTATTAAGGTATATATAACCAAGGTTCTGCCGAAAATAGTTAAATGCTGATGCTTCCACGCATTACAGGTTTTCTTCATTTTAGCTATTCTCTCTTCCCAGTTAAGGTTCTCTTCACCCTCTGAACTGAAGTGAATACCTAGAATTTTAATTGATTCATTTGTCCATCGGATGTCCAGTGGCTTATCACACCTACTCTTCCACTGACCCAGAAATAATCCAACTGATTTAGCTTTGTTTATCTTCAGGCCAGAGGCCATGTGAAAATCCAATAAAATCGTGTCAAGCCTTTTAAAATCAGCATTGGTGCCCGCAAAGACAGTTGTGTCATCGGAATATTGAGACACCTTTATGGGCCGATTTACACCATGAATATCTATACCATGAAAAAGTGGGTCCTCCCTGATGGTTGCTCCTAATGCCTCCATTGCTATGACGAATAACACGGGAGACAATGAACACCCTTGACGCACACCACGCTCTAAAATAATGGGCTGACTTTTAAAATTGTTTACGAGGTATTTGCTGCTAATATTGCCATAGAGAATCCGGATCCATTTTATGAAATTTGGTCCCAAACCAATGTGACTGAGTGATTTAAACATAAACTCCCATTCTAATCGATCAAACGCCTTTTCGATGTCTAAACCTATAATGGCTCCTGGGGCATTACCTTTCTCAACCAAATGTATAATGTCTCTAATTAAAAATGTATTGGTCAAGATAGAGCGGCCTGAAATAGAGCAAGTTTGATCGGTATGGATAACTTCATCCAGAACACTAGCAAGTTTTTTAGCAAGCGCTTTCGAAATAATTTTATAATCGACACAGAGGAGCGAGATGGGTCTGTAATTTTCTAGGCTCTGTCGATTCCCTTTCTTGAATATAAGTTGAACATATGCTTGCGACATGGTAGAAGGGAGTTTACCATGTGAGAAAACTTCATTTATTACTTGTATTAAAACCTGGCCCAATGAGATGCCAAAATGTCTGGTGGAATTCCACACTAAGTCCATCACCTCCTGGAGCTTTGCCACCCTTCATATGTTTTAGAGAAGTGGTCAGATCAGCTAGTGTTAATGGGAGCTCACAGAATTCCGTGCTCGATTTTGAGAATGCATTTTTGACATTGGCTAGCATCTCAGATGACTTTATATCATTACTATTATCAGATTTATATAACATCTGATAAAATGTTTCTACCGTTTCCATAATTTCCTTTTGCGTAGAGCAATTTTGGTTGTTGTTGTTGCCGTTGTTGCTGCCGTCGTTGTTGCCGTTGTTGTTGTTATTTAAACTCCTAATTAATTTCTCAACTCCTCTAGAGCCCATAAAAGTATTTCGTTGGTTTCTCTCCTTCGATATACATTTGTGTTCTGCTCCTAGTTATTGCACCTTCAGCCCTATATCTATCTATTTGCGTAAGCTTTGATTTTATATCGCTTAGCCGTTTACTATGCTGACTATCACCATTCACAACCCTCCTACTTAGGAGAAACAGAGAACGCTCAAGTGCTTTCTTCTCCTTGCGCATCATTCGCGCTTTCCCAATGGCATATTGTTTTGAAATGTGGGCAAATCCAACTTTTACATCTTCCCACCATGTTATTAAATTGTCATGGGAATTTTTGTTTCGAAGCTTATGTTGCCAAAAACTTTTAACACAAGTTTGATATTTAGATTCATTTAGCAGCGAATTATTAATTTTCCAAAATCCAGGGCCGCGTATAACCCAGTCGTCATTATCCAGCGTGATGTAAAACATGTCATGGTCAGAGAACGTAATGGGATACATACCAGCAGTTACCAGATTTCCTTTCAATGTTCTTTGAATATAAATTCGATCTATTCTAGAGGCGAGTTGGCCGTTATTTGAATGCCATGTGAAATCACGACCCTCTGGATTTAATATTCGATAACTATCCAGTAAATGTTCTGCATCACATATAGCTTTAAGTCTGCGATGCGATGTGTCACCATAGCTAGAAAGTGAACTTCTGTCTCGCGTCCCATCCATAACACAGTTAAAATCACCACCCAGGATAATATTGTCAGCATTATCATTAAGAATGGGTGATATACTGGACAAGAATGTACATCTTTCAGAATGCAACGCCGGTGCATAGACTGAAACTAAAGTGTAATTTGACCCTTCTATGTCGATTACAACTTTAACCCACCGCCCATTGTTATCAGATGAAGAAGAAATGATATTTATCCAGCTGAGGCATTTTGGGAGAAACAAAATTGCAACACCTGCACTTGGTTCATTGGCAACAGAGTAATAGAGTTCTCCATTCGTCAAACACCTGAACCTTTCAATAACCTCTATATCTTGTAATTTTGTCTCCTGCAGCATAATAATGTCAACTTTTCTTGCCTTTAATTCATCTAATAGTACATGTTGTTTTATTTCGTCATTTAAACCTCTGCAATTTAATGTGCAAATTAACATTAAAAATATTTTAAAACATAAATTTAAAACTGACATATTTTAATTTGATTTGTTTTTCTTACTCAAGTTCTTTTTCGCCCATTTACCAATCTTTTCATTGAATTCTGAGGTGTTTAATTCAATTACTGTCAGATGCTGATATTTTGATACATCAGAATCATTGCGTAACTGACGATAGCACACACCCTTCTTTGTTATCTAAGGGATCAATACCTGCCCTGTTTCTGAGCGGTACATAACCATTTCCGCATTTTGAGAACTCTGTGTACTGACAGATATATCCGAATCAGCAACAGATACGCTATCATCATAATCATATGACATATCATGAACATGGTCTTCTTCAACATCAGAATCTGAACTTGAGTCATCTTTTTGTCGCTTAAGACTACTTTCTGTCTTGCGAGGAATGCTGGAACTGGTGCTTGTTAATTCTTTGCTGGCTCCAACAGCAATATCTGTTTTACCTTCCAGATCTAGTATTGAATTATCAGCGCTTTCAGTGGATTGTGATCTGAATCGTGTTTGCCCTAGTTGTAGACTTTCTGACTCGGATGTTAAACTAACATCCTTAGCCATTGGTACAGGTGTCACGTTCTCACTCAATACCTCAATAAAATCTGCCATGTCTACTACCACAGGATTAGCTGGTTTATGAACATCAGCTGCAGTAGCCGTTTTGGAAACGGCAGCTACAGCAGCCGGTTCAGGCTCCTGGTGATTCTTTGGTTCTGAAGCACTTCGAGTTTGATTATTTGTTGCTTCCTTACATCGCCATTTATAGTGATCAGTTGACCCACAAATTAAGCATTTGTTCTTATGCGGACATGCGCTAGCTAGGTGGTCGGTACTGGTACAAATGCGACATGTCTTGATCTGGCCCCTGTACCATAATGGCAGAAAAAACATATTGTCAATTGAGAGCGTACTTGGAAGAGGTTTTGAAATATCCTTCATCCACACTCGTCTAACTCCATTTTCTAGAGATCTGTCAAATTGGTACGTCTCATTCTCTATTGAAACTACTAGACCATACTTGGCCATTTCTGCGCTAATTCGTTCATTAGGTATTTCTAATGGCGCCTTCACTTTAATTAGCAGTTTATCTGAATCTATTTCCTGTACCTTACAGACTTCTCCATTGACAATCAGTCCATCCTCCAATAATTTGTCTTTAATTCCCTCATTGCATACCGTAACATGCCACACTGACCTGCTTATATTAATCAGGCCCTTTAACACCTTGGGACCCGAACCAACAACCTCTTTCAGGCCATGATAAAGGTCAATGGCCCCCACACTCCACCCGCCAGTCGTCACCCTAAGGCTCAATTCCTGTTTGTATTTGCTAGACATGCTTTAACTCATAGGGCGATAATACAGCGGCGCTCTAGCTCAACAGTAAGCCGAGAATGTAGCGACTCTCTCTACGACTGAAAATCCAGCATGGACAGCCAGAATATAAAGTCAGCCAACAATAAAAGCGCTAATATAACGGACCGTGAAATGGGAAAAATCCCAACAACAATAGGACAGAAAAAGCGATACGCAACAGAGGCCGGCTGAAATGGCCACAGCAGTGATAAATAAATTACTGCAGCCTGAAAACTTTCGTCGCAAAAAACGACCTCCCACAACAAAACTTGCAAAATTAAATATAACTAAACTAACGTATATACACTTATACAACAACAGGACAAAATATAAGCATGGGTGAGTAGTAGAAACCATCTAAAATCGACGTAATTAACAGAGCCAAAAGACAGCATGCGCTATGATTGACTACTACTACTACTACTACTACCACTACTACTACTACTACTACTACTACTACTACTACTACTACTACTACTACTACTACTACTACTACTACTACCACCGCCGCTACGACCACCGCCGCTACGACCACCACCACTAATACTATTACTATTACTGCTACTACAACAACTACTACTACCACCAGCACCACCACCACCACCACCACCACCACTACTACTACTACTACTACTACTACTACTACTACTACTACTACTACTACTACTACTACTACATCAAAATGCACTATTACAGCTATCGCGACTACTGATTCCTTCAATCTGACGCACCTCAACAAGTGCTACTACTAAATAGCATGCATGACCCCCGCCCCCCTCTCCCCCCCCCCCAATACAAATCGCTAATCTCAATAACTAAAGGGAAAAATATAGATGTATTGTATCGTTTGTTCTTTTTTCTATGTCTACTTAGCTCAGTACCGTATCTGTACATTCACACGTATATCTCTCATTCTATGTTATGCTGTGTGTATAATTGTATATGTATACTGACCCAAAAAGGTTTAGCAACAGTGAAGTTTGGTTTGTTGTATTAAAACTATGCGTCCATTTATAACAGGCATGTTTCGTCAATGTAATGTCTCGCTGATCATGAAGAAATGCAAATCATGTCTTGCATTTCTCGGCCGCACGCATAGTGCCTGTGAAAATGCATTTTTCATGCACTGGCCCACATTGGCGGGTAGCGAAGGCAAAAATTCACCATATTGCAAAAGCAGATAACGAACGTTAACAGAAAACGCTTAAAGGTTTACCCTACCGAACATGGGCCGCCGCCCAGGGCTACCAAAAAATCAGTGCCATGAAGCAATGGGAAGACTCGCTGATGGGCAGAGCGTTCGCGCTGTTGCTCGACATTTTAATGTTCACGCCTCAACCGTTTCCCATCTCCGCCAACGTGAGCAGTTAACTGGACATGTTAATGACCGACCACGATCTGGCAGACCGAGAGCAACAACACAACGAGAAGACCACTACTTAGTGACGTCATCACAACGTCACAGGTTTGAGACTGCACCGCGGCTGTCCCGTAATTTGCACACCGCTACCGGCACTACAGTGCAAGCACAAACTGTGCGAAACAGACTCAATGATGCTGGACTGCATGCCCGTCGTCCACTTGTTGCTGTTCTGCTTACAGAGCGTCACATCGAGGATTGGTTTGCATGGGCAAGAAATCATCGGCGATGGCGTGCTCAACAATGGAGCCACGTTCTGTTCAGTGATGAGTCGAGGTTTTGTGTGGATGTGGTGGATGGTAGGCAATGGGTTTGGCGACGTTTAGGGGAACGGTATGATGCAGCCAACATCATTCAGCATGACAGATTCGGTGGCGGCAGTGTCATGGTGTGGGCTGGAATCCATGAAAATGGCAAAACAGATCTTATTGTGATTCGCGGAAATTTAACGGCTCAACATTACTGTGAAGAAGTTGTTGCCCCTGTTGTCATCCCTTTTATGCAGCATCATGCAGACTTTATGTTTCAGCAAGACAATGCCAGTCCTCATTCAGCTAGGGTCACCAGTGATTTCCTTGAGGCTAATAACGTTCCGGTGTTGAACTGGCCAGCGCGATCACCGGACCTGTCTTCTATCGAACACGTGTGGGACATTCTTGGCCATATGATGCGTGAGAACCATCCACATCTTCACAACGTGTGGGAGCTGGAAACTGCACTGCTCAAGGAATGGGATGCGATTCCTCTTCGTGACATCAGGTGCTTAATTCGAAGCATGAGAAAGTGATGTACGGCGGTGATTAATGCGCACGGATGTCACAACCGGTATTGACAGCTCAATGTCATTATTTAAATTGGACCCTTCCGTTGAATGATGCCGTGTTAAAGGCGCAATGCTAGCATTACAGTAACAAGACACTGTTGTTCAAATTGGAAAATGATCTATCAATTAAATAATATATTTGAATCAATTTATTGTTTTTGTTAAATAACATTTATACAGTAATATTCTCTGTGTTGCTAAACTTTTTTGGTTCAGTATATGTTTAATGTTAGGTGTCCGCCACCACTATAAGCAATGCCTTTGGCGGACATCCTGTATTGAAAATATGTAAATTGTTATCCAAGAAGCAAATAAATAATATTGAATATTGAATCTTGAATCTTATCATCGGGAAAGGTTTCTGAGATTCCTATCAAATGTGGGTTTGCATCTGAGTCTTTCATTAATATGTTAATTTCAATTTTCGGTAGTATCAGTGTAAATGTAAATTCCTTTCCCCTTAATATTGAAACCTTTGTCAAGTTTAGACTTTTCATGTGTGCATGGGATATGTAGGTATTGCTATTGTGTGTCTGTGTTCTCTGAGAATGTTATTTCACATTGAGTACAGGTATCACTTGGCATATAGTAAAAAGGATTAAGATAATTAATATAATTACTTTCATTGATAAAATTGTGTATGGAAAGATATTTAAACATGTTGCATAGGGATGTTTTTGAGACCTTATCCACATGCTGATTAGAGCAATTGCTGTTTGCTGACTGAAGCATTACGTCACGAGAAATATTTCCAGTATTTTTCACACACACACACACACACACACACACACACATATATATATATATATATATATATATATATATATATATATATATATATATATATATATATATATATATATATATATATATAAACCCTGATTCCTGTGAAAAGATGTGGCGTGGTCCTCATAAACAAGTCCCAAATAGTCACACATTTTCCATAAGTCATAGTTCAGGATTTGATTAAATTCGTTTTTTGCCAACATGGTCCAGTCTCAGTGGTAAGCTACACACAATTATGTTGCTTTTCGTGCTATTCTGTTAAAAGCTAACTAAATCCTTATACTCCTGCCGTGCTGCTTCAACGGCTATGGTCATTTGTGCCTTTCTGCAGTACTATAGCTTTATATCTATCGAAGTAAAATACGTTATGTAGTTTCCAGTGAACCGATGATATTTTACCACCCGGAATACAGTCTGCATCACAGCTGATGAGCCCTTGAGGGTTAATTTCATGGATTAATGACGATCCTATGATCAGGGCGGATGCTTGTGTTCCTTTCATGGAGGGAATGTGTGCTACTGGTTTAGCACGTTTCTCTGATTCGGTAAGCATTATTAAGTAATCACATCTAGGTTGTTGACAGTCTGATTGGTTAGCTGTGCCGAGCGTTAGTACTGGTGTAGTGCACGTTGATGTAGTATTTATGCTGATCACACATGTCTCACTGGATTTATTATCGGATTCTAATGTTATTGTTTGTGTTGAGCTGAAGCTCATGTTACGCTGATTTGTCTGTGTGCTCATAGAGATCTTGGCGACGCTGTACTCAATCAGCTATTGTGTGAGTAATTGGTTTTCGCTTTCTAAATTCTTTATTTTGACTTCTTTCTCTGGTAGAAGCTCATTAATTCTGTACAATTGAGTTAAGATTTAAATTTGAGATGGTTGTTTAGGCAGATTAAAACTGGTATTAGTTGTTAAGTTACATACGTCAGGTTCGTTATTCATATCTGAGTGTTGTGAAGGTGTGAATAATATTTTGGGTCTTGTTCAGTGACTAGTATGGCCACTTTCAGCCCTTAAAAGTGTGAAGAGTGTTTTAAGGCTTGCTGTTCCACCTACACTATTACTCTCCGTGATTGGCGCACACACTATGGATGACAGATCCAATGTTCCTAGTAACTTGTATGGCCGTTTGGGTTTGTGTCTTAGTTGTTGATGTGATCGAATGTTAGCTATAGACTTTTGATGATAGCTCCTCCAAATACTTTTCAACCCATTCGTCTTTTCCACATGGATAACACCTGTGGTTGCGTAGAGAGTAATGGTTAGTTTTTTGTCTGAATGTAATGTCCTGAAGATGTAACCTTGGTTTTGACAGCTCATAACATGAATTAACAGTCTAGGTGCATAAGCTGAATTGTCATTGAATATGTGTTCTATTTGATTGTGAAGTTTTCATTCTGTTTCTGCACAGCTGTTTGTATGTCTATAGAACTAAATCCGTCAAGAGTCACGCGAGTTAACTAGGCCCAGTAAAGGATGGCTCGAGTTAACCATTTTCAGATGTTATTTATTGAGTTAGTATTTCATGGACTGCTCAATTACAAATTAAGTGTCCTGGAATTTCAGGATAAAAAGGGGTGCTTCACACCTTTTATGGTGACATTAGGTCAGCACAGGTACAGCTCATGAATAATAAATCCGATGGAGATGCCTATTCACGGTCACTGGATAGAACTAAGCCAAGAGGAATTTATGGCAGCACTAAAACAACACCACTGCTGGAGTCGCCTATTCATAGTCACTGGTGCATGACAAGTCATGGTGAGATCTAGACAAGTTACAACAAAGTTGTAACGAAGTTATAAAAATTCATATTTGTTCTGCTACAACTCCGTAAATATGCATTATTTTTAAAAACAATTTTAACAGTGGCATAGTTGATAACAAGTGCTACATGCACATATGAAATTTATAACTATAGAATTTTTACAAAAACACCACAGCAAAAATGTGTGTTTGCTCTCTTCAAGCAGTGAGAGCTATATGAGATCGGTGTACACATTTCTGACTGTATAATATGTATGTAGGTCTGTATGAGGTCGGTGTACACGTTTCTTATGCTATAATCTTTATCAAGGTGTGTATGATGGTGGTGTACACATTTTTTACTCTTTATGTTACATCTGTATGCAGCCGGTGTATATTATTGCTGATGTTATAATCTTTATGTAGGTCTGTATGAAGTCGGTGTACACATTGCTGATGTTAGCTACTTTGTACCTGAGAACTCATGCCTTGACAAGGAGGCAGCAGCCAGAGCTACCTGTATTAATCTCATTGATATACAGGTCCCGATGCTGCCCCGGGTTCTATGTGAGGAGTTATGTAGTCTGACTCCAGGTATTCCCAGACTGGCATTCTCCGTCATATGGACCCTATCAGAAACTGGAGAGGTAACTCATAGATATTTCAAATGCTTGATCAATATCTGTACAAGTTGTAGTAATAATAACAACGACAGAGCTCAAAACAGAGTGATCCAATCTGTCACCCACATATCTGATGTCATAATCAAAATATGTCACTTGTTAGCTGACGTCACAATCAAATCATCAACCTCGACCACACACTAAAAGGAACCACTCTAAGTTGCGTTTTACAAGTAAAGTATTTGGGCATCAACAGCAATGACCTACGCTGAAATAAACACATCACTGAGATCTGTAGCAAATTGTACATATCATTAGGACTATTGCGAATAAATTTATCATTCTGTTCCCAAGAAATCAAACTTCATGCATAAATGGAACTGATTAGATCAGTTCTGGAATGTGCAAGTACAGTTTCTGACCCTAATCAAATAACTCTTCATGACAAACTGTGCAGAAACGTGCAGCTAGATTTATCCCCTGCGAACAGGCAGTATGACAAATATAATGGAATACCCTATAACTCTCACCATTGTCAGGCAGAAGGGAACAAAACCACCTTATTTTGTTCTACAAAGGTCTACAGCAGCAAGCAAAGATATCATTAGACAGTTTACAGACACCCAATTCGGAAAACCAAAAATATGCACTACAGCCACTTAACCCAAATTTACGCAACAATCTGCAAGAATCTACGAGATGAGAGAGAGGGAGTGTCTTGATGAATGCCTGCCGAGCAGGAGCAAGGTAGAAGATGTATGGTGGTGCAAGTGCCATTGAAACATAGAGTTCAGGCGTATATGGCTAATAGACTGTAAGCTATTGTATTACCATGTTGCCGTGTGCTACAGCGGTGACATTTGTTATCAACACGTGGTCGCCAGTTCATGTGAGAGACGGCCAACATGGAGGCTTACGGTGATTCCAGTTGTCACTGCGAGGTGTTCATCATTGTTGGAAGTGTTCGTCATTTTTCGTTATATTATTGTAAAGACAGAACTTTACAGGTTTAGCCATTACAATAGAACATTTTGTAACATTTCGTGATTCAAACCAATACGCTAATCCAGTTAGTACATTACCAAATAAAAACGGACTAAATCATATCGTGGTGTGAGTATCGTCAATTTTGCGCAATCCGCAAACTCAAGCAGATTCATGTCAAACTTATAACACAATTCGGGCTTGAATTTAGTGACCAAACACCACCAGCAGCACGCACCATCACATCTCATTCTCTAAATGTTATTTTCTGTAATGCTATTTCAGTGTGAATGTGTGAGTGAGTGTGAGCATGTGTGTGATGTCTATATTGAACTAGTCATAAGTCTTGAAATGATCAATAAATTTCTAGTTATTCCATGCCCGTCTTTGTGAGTACTCGATACCTGTCAGTTGACAGTAGAGTGTTATCCATCAATGTCATCAATTCAAATCTCTCACTTCAATCATCAACATCATGCCATATCATCCTTATACCATGAATCATACCCTAGGCAATATCGTAACAATACTAACTTTGAAACTAATGTGACTGAGAGCTGTTGCTATCCTTCTTAATGTGTGAGCACCTTAAGCATCATAATATACGTTTTACTCATTGTACCCAGTGAGAATAGCTTTTACATGTTATGGTAAACGTTAATTTTGTATTGGTGATTAAATAGCTTCAGATTTATTATTGAATGATATGGTGTTATGATGTCACCTAGTTACATCCATGGTTCATTGGGTGCTTTGACACTCAAAAAGGACTTTGTCTATGCCGCTGCCTCAACCCTATGTCATCATGTGGGCATAATGCTAGAAATTATCAGAATATAAAAATTTCAAAATAGTTGCTTGTTCAATCGTACCAGTGTTAACGATATTGACTTCTAGTGTGTGGGCCAGTTACTGGTCTATCTTCTATTCCTATATTTTTGCAGATAATTGATGAATGGTGTGGACAGACGATTGTTCTTTCTTGTTGCAAACTTACCTTGAATCATACGCAAGCTGTTATCGATGAACCAGACAAAGCTTGGATGAAAGAAGAGTTTCCTCCCATCACTAATGAATTTCGTGTTGATGATATTAAACAAGCTGTCTTGTCATTAGATAAGGTAAGAGTGTGAGTTATCCCAGGTTTCCCTACTAGACAATCCCAGTTCTATGTTGTAATTGGGGAGAGAATTCATGAACAAATCTTGAGAAACGACCATTTCGGCACATTTCGGCCACCATTTTAAGTGACGTTGACCTTGGAGCTTTCAACTCCACAGTTCTTGGACCCGAAGTATAAAGTTCTGCTCATGTTTGGCCAGGATCCCCTTGGTAGAACTTGAGTTATTGTGCCAGAAATTGTTTTACATATTCAATGACATTGACCATTGCAGTTTTGAATCCAGAATCTGTTCTCTACTTCGTGATCCGAAGAACAACATTCCCGCCAGGTCATCAAGATCCTTTCAGTAGGGTTACCACAGGGTAGGGCACACACGCAGGTAGACGGAGAAACACACACACACACGCACGCACGCACGCATGCACGCACGCACTCGCGTGCCCGCATGTGTGCAGACACATGTACTCACTTAGAGACATTGCTATTGCAATATTCACACAATACTTTGTGGTGAGACTAATAAAATTACATTTAACCCTGTATATTCTATACTTTTGCATATTATATAGTAAAATATATTAATCTGAAATAACAAAAAAAACTCTGACTAAGTTTCCCATCTTGTTCCGAATCTCATGGATCAATTGTTATCTAAACATTGAGTTTATCTTTTTCTAGATAGCTAAGAATCTTCGCCAGCAAAGGTTTGCTGGCGGATCCCTAGATTGGCACACACTACGCCTGCAGGATGCATTGGACCCGGAAACTGGAGTTCCAACAAGACATTACGACACCCATCCTACTGATGGAAAAATGTTAGTGAAATTATAAAAAAAGTATATTTTTTTGTTAATTATAAAATGTATGGATAATTCTTGTTTTCTTATTAATACAAAGTGTTTCGATTTTCCTGAAACAAAATTGCCCGGTCGTTACGAATTTGAAAACAATTTCAGAATTGGCGGCTCTTTATCAATTGAGTTAATTAAGATTGAATATTCTTCAATCAGCATGCATTGGAGCCATGCCCATTTCCAGTAAATGATCTTCCTGCATAGACGCTGGTCACATGGAAACTTCCTTTCCCATCCCTTGCGCACTGATTGGCTACCTCATCTTGAAGAGTCACACCATTTTTTTAGAAACTCCCGAGCACGCCCCCCCCCCCCTTGCTGGGTACAACTATCGAGACAGGCTACCTACGCTTCTGAAGCGATGGGAGTATGGCATCTTTTAGGAACATATTGGCCCATAGTCTTAAATCACTAATACTGGGTCAATCTCATCCATCTCAGGATGGATCTAAACCAGGATTCGCTTGGAAACACGAATCCGTTCACCAAAATCCGATCGAACAGATACTGGCAGAGATATCATTTAATTAAAATATTGGTTAAAATATCACGCACAATGTTACGGGCCTTGCTACACATGCTCCGGAGCACTGTAGGGTGAAGGTCGGTACTACCTTAGCATTGAAGAGTGCTGATTGGTGTAGAACCCAAATAAAGTTCATTGCTTTGTCAGAGGGTACTATATAAGGACCTTTGTTATGCCATTTCCTCCATGAGGGACGAGAAGGTACTGTGCAGAGTGAGCCATTTGGCAATCTACAGCAGCACAATTTCCTGTGCCATGGCAGGGAGCCAACTCATCAAAAACGAACTCTAATTTTTCTCGTCCCCTCTCGGGGATTATGAACTAAAACAGAAAAGAGGGCTCTTTTTCCCAGGTGAACTTATGCACCAGGTTTTACTTCTGGCACAAACCACTCACCAACTGAGAGGCTTTAAAAGAGGCGCAATTCGAACTTCTTACCATCAGAAATTAACTTGTGGACCGTTCTGGCCATAGTGACTATTTCACCATTTCCTGACCGAGCCACACCTAAAATAAATGGTTAAATAATGGAAGCACGCCAGTTGTGCTAATCTAGTGTAGAGTACTACACACCTGTGAACCATTTCACCGTGAACCTTTGCATCCGACGCTGCCCCTGAGAAGTGACGTCATTCGCCTATATCTTGTACTATAAACTATACACACCGCACCTTCCATCACTGAATGTGTGTGGCTTTCCTGCATCATTTCGAATAGCTAAACGTTCATGCTGTTTCTTGATGCACGGACCTTCTTCATCTACTACAGACTGTTTATTATTGTTTAAACATTCCACCTGGTTGCCATCTTCACCTTTACAGAAGTGCATCTTTTCCAAAGAGGCGCGAATAAGTTTACGCAATTGCAACATCGCCCTCTCCAAAGAGGTGCGAATAAGCATCACACCATTGTGACGTGCACCCTTTCCAAAGAGGCGCAAATCGGCATTATGCTATCTAACTTTTCGTAAGCACGCCATTCCAAGGAGGTGCGCATTTTATAATTATAACTTAGTTACTTCGCCGATGAATAAAAGGCAAACTTAGATATTATTATCTACTGTATTGTGCGCTGATTATAAGCAGATGCAATAACTTCAGCCATACCTTCGCACTGTATTACTGTATACGTTGTATTTGGCAAGTACAGTTCTTGGACTACACTTTCGTTACATTTTGTTAAAGTTAGTCAAACCTAAAACTACACCATCTAAAATATACACTATACATCAACAGTTGGTACACACCACTTAAAGGTTTTATTTAACGGCAACACTTTTTCACTACTGTCCATTGCTTGTGCCTCTATTATACGCATAGCAAGTGGCGCAAATCTTACATAAAGTATTAGCTCAGATATTTTGTTTAGGCATTGTAGCAGCCAGAGGAAGTTGTACCAAAGGAAGAGCTGTTTATTGTAAAGCTCGCCTTATGGGTCCACACAAGACACTGTGGACAGCCGTCGAAAGAGCCTTAGCATGGCCACTTAATTGCTTTCAGCAACTATTTCTGTCTGTCAATACTCAGGCCATCCTGACCCTTTAATTGTCTGCTAACGCCCTCCACTGGTTGTGTTAGAGTCGATCCTTGAAATCGCTGAGGTTTCTCGATGACTACAACCCAAACAGTGACACCTCATACACACATATAATATAATTATTATAGTAACGGCATAGCAGTGAAACTTGTGCATTTACATAACGCTAACGCAGTTAAACATTAACGCCAGGGAACGAGTCTCACACCGCTCACTACCGTGACCGTACATGACACTGCTCACAGACTAATTCTTCAGTGAATGGAAGGGGCTTGTCGGTCCTCCACGCCTTCAAGTAAGGCCACCATAGTCTGCCACCAGCTTCATCGGCCCCACTGTAACTAGATAATATGCTTAGTTAACACTTCTTGTGTTGTCCTTGTTTTAAGTGGTTGTGCTGACACAGTCAGGAGTCGGTCATCGGTTTCATGACTCGTCGGCCAGGCAACAAGTACATGCAGTCAGCCTGATGTAGTTGTATATGGGGACTCGAGCACATACACCAGGAATATGAAGTTTGTCTAAAGTTAATTAGGCATAAGCCATTTGAGGCATAATCCCCACTATCTTGAACTTAATAACCAAAGGTTAGCTTAGCTCCATCCAGAAGGCCCACCAAAATAACACGGCAACGATTATGTTCTTAGGGATATGGCTACACCGAGTTCTATTGAAACCTGTGCACCAATTTCCATACACGTAAAACAGCGTACATCCCAACCATATAAATCACATACAACATTATTCCTTTTTAACCTCACTTTTCATAATGAGCGAATGGCTCTGCCGCTTCTCCACCTCTGCTTGGGCATAGAGGCTTGTGTCCTGTAACGGAGGCCCATGTAGGGCAACTATCCTCTCGCAAAACTATGTGTTTGGCCCGCTTGAGGCTTACCTTAGTTACACCAAGTCGCTTCATAGGATAGGATAAAATAGACGAGATAGAATCAATAAAGGCGCAGTAAAAGCCACTGAAATACAAACAAAACGCCCAGCACCCCACTTGCTGAGCCCAATAAAGATTAACTGGACACATAATACTAAGTCCATACATACCATCTTAAAATAGAATGCAATGACACACCGGCCATACCAATAGTTGGGATGATACCATGGTGTTCGCCATTGGCGGGAATGCTCGCCCCCCCCCCCCACCAACCCCCGAAACATGAGTGTACCACCGGTCCCAGAGGCCAGTTTTTGTATGACTCAATAGCCACCAGCATTCCGTCTTCTTCCCCAGGTCCAGCTAACCAGCATCATCTTGCCGGCACGTACCTCGAATATGAGGCGGAAGCTGAGGCAGATGAAATGAGGCGATATGATGTCGGAGCCATAGCAGTCTGCGTACACATTTAAAACTAGCTTTCAAAAGCAAAGGTCAGACAAATGGGTTACCGTTCCTACACCAATAGTTTCAAGTTCTCATGACAGCGGTTATAATTATATTCGCCTGCCATTCGTGTGGACTTTTCTTGGCCAACAGGCTCATCAGCGATTTAAGAATCAGATGATCAGCATTTCCAGTCGATATTGAAAGGGGAACACAAATCTCCCCCTGTTCCAGTTGTTCATAACTTTTAGAAGATGCCCATGTCAGGTGACTAGTCATGTGTCTGATAAATTATTGTACGATCTACAACTTGATACGGTACTAGGCCAAATTAACCATGTAGACTGTCTTTGTTACCGAGAGAAGTAGCCATTAGTACACTTTCATCATAGGTGAATATGCCGTTTTCAGTGGAAGCTGTAAATTTCACTAACTTTCCGATAGGAGACCGTTCTCAGCCGAATTATATATTCTGCTGCATCCGCAGAATACATGCAGTGTCGCCAACTGATGATTATATTCAGGACATTTCATCATCAGCTGTTCCTGTTCCTGTGTTACAACCTAAACCCAGTGAAGATGGAAGAAGTAACTTCATGGATTCTGTTCGTTCCAATGCCAAGGGAAGTATGGACAAACTTTACTGTACTCCGCACATAGTGTCAGGAGACACTTACCAATGTTATCGCTCTATTTCCAGCCTCATCATCAACTTGATCCACTTTGTGTCTGGATGTCTTTAAAAATGTTTCTGTATTTATCCATCAGTCACTATCAATGTCATGTGAATTACATCCACTTTCAACAGCGGAGAAATTGCACTTCCGTGATCTGAGAAGTTATTGTGCGTGACTATACTACAACGACGTCCAACAGCTGTACTATGGAATTTAGTTATCCATAACTGGATCTCAGAAAAAGTTTGTCTTCGACCTCTGTTGTTATCAACATTAGCCTGTGAAATTCCTTTGGAGGGCCTGTCATCAAGTGCCACTATAAAATTGCCTTCTCAAATCGATTATGGGTGTTCCCGATGATGTGTTCCTGTAAATTTCAGATGAATGCTCCCATGTTTGAAATCGTCTCCTGTTCCCGGTGTCCGCCAAACTTCTGTTCTTGTGAACTTTTGTCATTTGTTTTGACATCAATTCGATGCTGAGGCTTATCACACTATAAATATATTGAATAGGACTGAACAATATTTCCGAACACCATGTTCTTATATATATATATAATTTCTTTTAATAGGACTATTATAAGAGGAGTATTAGGTGATCTGAACACAGTTCCTTATTCACATTCAACATATTCGACACATTCGAATATTTCATGGTAGTAATAGACGCAGTGCAACCCTTGTGCTGGTCGGTCGACCACAAAGTTTTTTGCTCAACTGGCCTCTAGTAGTATAAAGATGCTACACCGGCTCACATTTTGAAAGAAAGGTCATGGAAATATTGTAGCAAGCAAAGGAATAACGAGAATCGAGAAATATCATTCACATTTGTATATATACATCACCGTTCTGTCCGAACCGGCCATTACCAAAGATTTTAGACCAGACAGATCAATAGACCTCTCAGAGAATTACCTGCATACACAATCATAATAGAATCCTGTTCACGGGCTCATATACGCCACCATACTCTCCGAAACAGCCATTAGCCCAGATTCTAGACCAGGCAGGTCGATAGAGCTCTCAAAAACCTACCGGCATGCAAGTTATTTAAAAGTTCTATGTCGAAGATTTTTCGCAATGGAGATCTGAATACCGTAAATCGTAATGAAATCCAGTACATGGGTTCATATACGCCTCCGTACTGCCTGAAACGGCCATTACCCAAAATTTTCGACCAGACAGGTCGATAGAACTACAGGAATGCACAATATTTCAAACTTCTGTGTCAAATATTGTTCGCAATGGGGGTCTGAGTACCTAACATAAATCGTAATGAAAACCCAGTCACTGGCTCATATATGCCACCATACTGTCCGAAGCGGTCATTGCCCCAAATTGTAGACCCTACAGGTCCATAGAGCTCTTAATGACCTACGGGCATGCAACAAATGTTAAAGATCTATGTCGAGTCTGAGTGCTGTAAATTGTAAAGAAATCCCATTCACGAGCTCATATACGCCTCAATACTGCCAGAACCAGCCATTACCACCACTTTTAGACCATACACGTCGATAGCCCTCTCAAAGACCAACCTGCATGCAAAAAATCTCAATGTTCTATATCGAAAATCTTTCGCAATGGGGGTCTGAGTACCGTAAATCATAAGGAAACCCTGTTCATGGGCTCATATACACCATAATACTGTCTGAACCATCCATTACCCCCAAATTCACAGTCACATTCTAATAACATAACAAGGCTTTGCTATGGATTTGCACTGCATCTATTTCATTATGATTTACGGTACTCAATTGCGAAAAAAATTTGACATAGAAGTTTAAAAATTGTTGCATGCTGGTAGATCTTTGAGAGAGCTATCAACGTGTCTGGTCTAAAATTTGGGCTAATGGCCGGTTCGGACAGTATTATGGTGTATATGAGCCTGTGAAAAGGATTTCATTACACTTTATTGTACTCAGACCGCCATTGCGAAAAATTGTCACCATAGAATATTGAGATTTTTTGCATGTTGGTGGATCTTTCATAGCTCTATCGAACTGTCTGGTCTAAAATCTGGGGTCATGGCCGGTTCAGAAAGTATTATGGCGTATATGAGCCCGTCAACCAGATTTCATTACGATTTACTGTACTCAAACCTCTATTGCGAAAGATTTTCGACATAAAACTATGAAATTTTTGCATGAAGGTAGGTCTTTGAGACGTCTATTGACCTGTCATGGCTAGAATCTGGGGTAATAGCTGGGTCGGAGAGCATGGTGGCATATCGGAGCCCATGGACAGAATTTCATTACGATTTACGGTACTCAGACATCCATTGCGAAAAATGTTCGACATAGAACTTTAACAATTTGTGCATGCTGGAAGATTTTTGAGAGAGCTATCGACCTGTCTGGTATACAATTTGGTGGTAATGGCTGGTTCGGACAGTATTGTGATGTATATGAGCCCATGAATGGGTTTTCATTATGATTTACGGTACTCAGACATTCTTTGAGAAAGATTTTCGACATAGAACTTTAACTGTTTTTGCATGCTCGTAGATCTTTGAGAGATCTATCGACGTGTCTGGTCTAGAATTTGCGGTAATGGCCGTTTCGGACAGTAGGCTGGCATATATAAGCCTGTGAATGGGTTTTCATTACGATTTACAGTACTCAGATCACCATTGTGAAAGATTTTCGAGGTAGAACATTAAAATCTGTTGCATGCAGGTAGGGCTTTGAGAGCTCTATCGCCCTGTCTGGTCTAAACTGTGTGTCAATGGCCGGTTCGGACAGAACGGCGACGTATATATGCAAATGTGTGTGATTTTCCCCGATTTTGTGATTCTTTTGCTCGCTACAATACTATTTCCATGATTGTTCTGTCAAAATTTGGGCCGTGTGGAGCTTCTTCATACTACTACAGGTCAGATGTGCAAAAAACCGCGTGGTCGACATTTTGCATGAGGGTTGCAATGCGTCTATTACTACCATGAAAAATAGTAATATGCAAATGTGTCGAATGTCTATCTGATTGACATTCAACACATTCGGATATAACATAAACAATCCTGTATTGCGACAATTTTTCAACAGAATTTTGAAACTTTGTGCATGCAGGTAGGGCTTTGAGCGCTCTATCGACCTATCTTGTATAAAATTTAGTTTAATGGCGAGTTCGGGCAGTATGGTGGCGTATATGAGCCTGCCTCTGAATGGGGTTTCATTCTGATTTACAGTACTCATACATCCACTGCGAAAAGTTTCAACATAGAACTGTGTGTTTGGTCTAAAATTGGGGGTAGTGGCTGGTCCGACAGTATTATGGTGAATATGACCCGTGAACAGGTTTCATTATGCTTTATGGTACTCAGACCTCAATTGTGACACAGAACTTTGCATGCCGGTAGGTCTTTGAGAGATCTATTGACCTCTCTGGTCTAAAATCTGTGGTAATGCCGGTTCAGACAGAATGGTAGCATATATGAGCCAGAGAACAGGATTTCATTATGATTTATGGTACTCAGACCTCCATTGCGATGAATTTTCGACGCAGAACTTAGAAATCTTTTACATGCAGGTAGGTCCTTGGGAGCTATATCGACGTGTCTAGTCTAAACTCTGGGATAATGTCCAGTGCGGACAGAACAGTGATGTATATATACAAATGCAGGTGATTTTCCTCAATTTTCGCCATTCTTTTGCTCGCTACAATATAATTTACAGGACTTCTTTCAAAATTTTATCCGAGTGTAGCCTCTCCATACTACAGGTCAGGTGTGCAAAAAATATGTGTTGTCTACCGACCAGAACGAGGGTTACACAGCGTTTATTACGACGATGTACTATCCGAATGTGTCGAATGTGTATCTGATTTGCCATTGGACAAATTCGGATATAACATAAACAATCCTGTATTGCGAAATATTTTCTGCATAGAAATTTGAAATTTTTTGCATGCAGGTAGTTATTTGAGGGCTCTCTCTGCCTGTCTGGTATGCCATTAGGGGTAATGGCTGGTTCAGACAGAATGGTAGCGTATATGAGCCCATGAAGGGGATTTCAATTTATGGTACTCAGACCTCCATTGTGAACAATTTTTGACATTGAACTGTGAAATTATCTGCAGGCCGCTTGGTTGGTCTTTGTGAGCTCTATCGACCTGTCTGGTCTAAAATCTGGTTAATGGCTGATTTGGTCGGAACGGCGACGTATATATATATATATATATATATATATATATATATATATATATATATATATATATATATATATATATATATATACATGTATATATATATATATATATATATATATATATATATATATATATATATATATATATATATATATATATATATATATATATATATATATATATATATAAATGCGGGTGATTTTCCTCGATTTTGGCAATTCTCACTACAATATTATTTCCATGACTTCTTTCAAAATTTGAGCCGAGTGTAGCCTCTTCACAAAAAACTGCATGGTCGACCGACCATCGCGCGGGTTACACTGCTTCTATTAATACCCTGTAATATCCGAAATTGTCAAATGTTTTGAATGTGAATAAGGAACCGTGTTCAGATCACTGGATTATTATTACCAGGCAAAGCATACATTCTTAACCGTTTATAATTAAATTATAATAATATGTAACATGGGGATTTTTATATACAGTCAATTAATTCAGTACCATTTTAAAGTAACTCTACACGATCTCGATTATAATTTTTCTTTTGGGGGGGGGGGGGGTGGTGTTGATAGTTATTTTTCTGAGCATTATAATGGTCGTGCTAGTAACCTTTACACAATTATTTACATTTATGTACTGAGTCACTCATCGTCATCTCTGAACACATCTTCCCATTCTTTTCGCTACCATCATAGAGTTTTCCGCGGGGGATGATCTAGAATGGACATATTCTTTCTGTCTTCTCAAAATCTATCTCTGTTCAACACACAGACTGACTTACTCAAAATACTAGAAGTGTTCCGATAGACAGTATTTGTGAATTGATACTGACTGACGAATTCAGACGAATGTGATGGAGGGAGATGTTTTCTCCTCTTTAGCAATTGAGTTGCAGAAGCCTCAAAACCAACTCATCCAGACAAATTAGTTTCAAAATATTCAACAGCTTACCTGTATAGCTTTCTGGAAATTTATAGTCTGGGAGTTCAGAGATCGATCGAGCCCAGTATGATCGAGGTGTGGGCGGAGATTAACTAAAGATAGGTGGGGCATAGCTAATAATAGAAAGATCTATTCCCCTTTCTCCAGCAGGTTACTCATGATATAAGTAAATTGGATCGCCTGTCGTGACGGTTAGTATCTGTTGGAAGTCATAGGGGCAGTGTGTGGAATAGACAGTCTCCATAGGTTTTGGTCTATTTGTGCCATGTGCACCCCATAGTTGTTCCTTCCAAAATGTACCCTTAATGAACTAGCAATGTCCTGTTACTCAAGTATCTTAACTATTGGAAAGTTATGTATCTTTGTGTTGATCAAGTACTTTGAATGAGTCCTGTAACTTAAGCATCTATTCACTCAAGTATATTTAGCAAGTTAGATAAAGTACTTTGCGATACCTGTACTATCCTTAATATGTGAACTGGAATGATCTGGTACTAGGATAATGTCTGTGAATGTTGTGTTGTACACAAACTCTTCTGCAGAAATTCACAGAAAGTAATTTCACAATGTGTTTCAATCTAGGAAATATAGATCTTAGAGTGAATCTTGTAGTATGCTGGCTACATGTCTAGGTAACGGTTCCCGTTCGTAATACTTGTCTGATGAAACATATGACCATATCTAGATTGTATATTATTGTTTGTTATGGTTTATCACCATTGCACACTTCATTTTAGGACACCGTAATTATCCGATTATCAAATAAATGTTGGCGGCCATGTTCCGCTTTTGCTATGATGTTTAATTTGTGTTCACACTCATCATTTCGATATGATGGAACTCAGCTCTGACTCATCAGACTCTGAGTGAAGATATCGCTTCGCTAACATGCTCACATACACACTGTGCTCTGCCCAGTGGGTGGTCATCCGGGGCATAGCCTTGGATGACAACATCGACATACAAACTTGGTACGTGAAAGCTTTGCTGTCAACAAAATCTTTGTTTCCGACCTAACCCTGCTACCATATGGCCTGAAACCACCAGGCGCCGAGCGGCATGATCAAAGTGTGACACATGCAGGGCAATCGCGGTGGCGGCGGGCTACACTACCAACAATTTTTCAAATGTATCCAGTTTCACCTCCCACAATGCCCCTCGCTGGGGATATAGTGTAGAAAAATATTAGTGACAGTCTCCTGTTGCTCAGAAAGACAACTGCTGTTCATCATTGAAGGCAATGATCATGGATATTACAATGCTAATGCAATACACTGGGTTGCTATAAACTTGGATGTACAGGACTGGATTATTCCCAAGATATAGAGAACCATACCAGTATTGCCAGAGAATCATACCACAGTGGAATCAATATGACTAGCGGCTTTCGTCTTCAATTGCATTGGAATGGACGTGAGCGAATGTGTTTTGAATTGACAATTCTGACTAAATGTGGCATATACATATTGATATAAGATATATACCATTGAATATTTTTAAAATGTCTTCAGTTAACGCTGCTATCAAGCATTTTTTTTTCCTTTCAGCATGATTGACGAGTTCAGCATATTAGCCAATATGGCAGTAGCAAAGCTAATTACAGATGCATTTCCCAGACACACACTTCTCTATCGAAAACCATGCCCACATCCAAAGATGCTGACTGACATGGAGAATTCATGCAGGAAGATGGGAATTCACATGGACACACGCTCTTCAGGAGCCATATATGTAAGAGTGAGATATATCTATATTTGAAAGTATGCATTTTACCTGCGTCGCTAGAGTGTTTCTACTTCTTCATCATCTTCTTCATCTCCTCGTCATTCGTTCTCTTCTCCTTCTTCTTCGTCTTCATCTTCATATTCTTCTTCTTTCTCTTCATATTCTGCTCCTTGTTCTTTTCTTTCTTCTTCCTCTACTTGTTCATCTCCTTCTTCCTTCCCTTCTTCGTCTTATCCTTCTTTGTAAGCCATTTATAATAATGTTAGTTCTCCTGGAGAGATTTTCATCATCTTCTTCATCTCCTAATTCCTTCTTTATCTTCTCCTTCTTCTTGCTCTTCTTCGTCTTCTCATTTCTTCTTCCTCTTCTTCTTAGTCTTCATATTTTTCTTCATCCTATTTTCCTTTCTTCTTCTTTTTCTCCTTATTTTTCTTCTTCAGACATTTTGAAATAATGTTAGTTCTACTTGAGAGATTTTCTCCAAGCTCAGATGGAAGCTTGCCCAGGTTGTTTCAAAGGCATATGCCAATTATGGGTGAACAGATAGAATGCATCAGTAAACGTCTTCAGCAAGATTTCAACAAAATAGACACTTCTGACATCATAGAAACTCGATGTAGTTAAAGAACAAATTCAGCTGACTTTCTTGTGGAGTTGTCACATTCTGATCCAAATACCAGATTTTCACCTTATGAGTATACTTACCTCCCTAATACTGTTTGATATTTCTAAATATCGACCTTGCTACAATAATACTGAGATTTTAACGGTAACTGCCCCTAATGGGCAGGTATCAGAGTTGACAGTTCGCAGGATGTGCACCCCACCTCCGCGCATGCTAATTTTCGGTACAAAATTGTGCACTACGAAATTACTTCACGGTAGAAATTGTTTAAACTCCAGACTTTATTAGCGTATTCCTATACCTATCTATCTATAGGGGTGAAATTTTGGGGCCCAACCCATTACAGACTGTAGGGGACAGAATATTATGAATCTGCCAAAATTTATGCTAATTTTCGGTACGAAATTGTGCACTACGAAATTATTTCATGGTAGAAAATTTTTAACCTCAAGATTTCATTAGCGTCTTCAAATACCTATCTAAGGATAAGAGTGACATTTTGGGGCCGAACCTATTACAGACTGTAGGGGATCAAAAATCGTGAATCGGCCAAAATCTAAGCAATTTTCGGTACAACTGTCGATACAAAATTGTGAACTACGAAATTACTTCATGGTAGATCTTTTTTAAATTACGAATATTACTAACGTATTGATAAGCCTATATGTCTATGGGGGTAAGATTCTGGGGCCCAACCTATTACAGACTAGGGGACCGAATACCTTGATTTGGGACAAATCTAAGCCAATTTTCGGTTTACGAAATTATGTCATGGTAGAAATTTTTTTCACTTCAAACTTCACTAGCATATAAGGATACCTATCTAACTATATGGGTGAAATTTTGGGGCCGAACCTGTTACAGACTGTAGGGGACAGAATATCGTAAATCGACCAAAATTTAAGCCAATTTTCGGTACAAAATTGTGCACTACGAAATTACTTCATTGTAGAAAATTTTTAAACTCCACGCTTTATTATGGTATTCACATATCTATCGAACCATATGGGTGAAACTTTGGGGCCGAACCTATTACAGACTGTAGGGATCGATTACCTTGAATCTGCCAAAATCTAAGCCAATTTTCGGTAGAACTGTCTATACTAAATTGCGAATTACGAAATTACTTCATAGGGGATGTTTTTTGAATTACGAATATTACTAACGTATTGATGTGCCTATATGTCTATGTGGATCAAATTCTGGGGTCGAACCTATTACAGACTGTAGGGGACCGAATATCGTGAATCAGCCAAAATTTTAGCCAATTTTCGTTACGAAATTGTGCACCACGAAATTATTTCATGGTAGAAAATTTTTAAACTAAAGATTTCATTAGCGTCTTCAAATACCTATCTAAGCATATGAGTAATTTTGGGGCCGAACCTATTACAGACTGTAGGGGATCGAGAATCGTGAATCGGCCAAAATTTAAGCAATTTTCGGTACAACTGTCGATACAAAATTGTGAACTACGAAATTACTTCATGGTAGATCTTTTTTAAATTACGAATATTACTAACGTATTGATAAGCCTATATGTCTATGGGGGTAAGATTCTGGGGCCCAACCTATTACTGACTAGGGGACTGAATACCTTGATTTGGGCCAAATCTAAGCCAATTTTCGGTAACTGTTTACGAAATTAAGTCAGGGTAGAACATTTTTTAACTTCAAACTTCACTAGCGTATAAGGATACCTATCTAACTATATGGGTGAAATTTTGGAGCCGAACCTGTTACAGACTGTAGGGGACAGAATATCGTGAATCGACCAAAATTTAAGCCAATTTTCGGTACGAAATTGCGTACTACGAAATTACTTCATGGTAGAAAATCTTTAAACTCCAGTCTTTATTAGGGTATTCATATATCTATCGAACCATATGGGTGAAATTTTGGGGCCGAACCTATTACAGACTGTAGGGATCGAATAACTTGAATCTGCCAAAATCTAAGCCAATTTTCGTTTGATCAGTCAACGTTGAGGTCAGGGCTGTCATCGACCATCAACCTCTGCTTGGGACAGGCCCCCTCCCAGACTGGCTACGACAGAAGAAGAGTATGACTGCCCTCGACACCAACGGGGACAACCGAGCATTGTGTTCACGAGATATCACGAGGATGGGGTTACCCGAATTCGCCAAGGTAAGCGAGTATGTCAACGTCTCCTTGGTTATGATGCAAATGCTCTGTATTTGTCAACCATGGCCCAAGCAATGCCTTGGGGTAAAGAAACTGTACGACGGTGGGGTGGGCATGTAAGCAGTGATATTGAATGCTTTAAGCAGGATCTGCTAGCAGATCATTGGTTCTGGTTTGCTGTGGTCGACATTGAGGTACCTAAAGTGTTATGGCCAAAGTTCGAGGAGATGTCTCCCATCTTCTATAATCGTGAGATCCCAGAAGAGGCTATACCTTCGGAGATGCTTGCATACCTTGATAAAACAGGTCGACAAAAGTTGACAGCTAGCAAGCTCGTTGGTGCACTCTCTGGTAAGAAGAGGGTATTGTATGCACCAACTCTCAAGTGTTACCTTGCCCATGGGTTAGAAATTACTGCTATCTATCGCACTATAGACTACACCTGACAGAAACCTTTTGAATTGTTTGTAGACTCTGTTACTGAGGCACGTCATACCGGGGATGTTGACAAAAGTAAAGCCTTGTTGGCTGATCTCTTCAAACTCCTCGGCAACAGTGCATATGTGAAGCTGATCGAGGCATTAGAACATCATACCAACACGAGCTTCACTAAGGATGAAGGAGCAGTAGACAGAGCCTTGCGTAGCGCATGGTTCGAGGATATAGAGGAGATTTGTTATTCCTATGAATTGCAGAGCCATAAGGCTAAAATCACCATTCGTCGCCCCTTCCAGGTGGGTATAGCAGTATACGAGCTGGCGAAGCTGCGAATGCTGGAGTTCTACTATGACTTCCTCGACCGCTACATAGCTCGTGACAGCTTCTGAAAGAGGATGAAGACAGTTATCTTTGTGTGCCAGATGCGCCTGGTGATGTTGCAGAGGTAGGTGACTGTCTTCTGGTCCATTACAGGGTCATCGATAACTAGAACAAGTGGTTCTGTCAGTCGGGCTGCCAGCAGCTTCTCCATCAGTGCTTGCGGGTTCTGCATTTTGGTGATTGGGCCATTGTACCATTGATCATTATGGTCAACCGCCTCAGCGGCGGAGTCAGACAACAGAAGGATGTATTGAGAATGTAGATGTTCGGCCAGGAGAGCCTGCAGCAAGATGTTTTCCCCATGTCCTGACGGAGCAATGATCAGCACCACCTGGCCAGCATCAGCCAGACTACTGTCGAATGGTACAGACATGCATGCGGAGGAAGGTTAGCACTTGGTAGGCGGTAGCCTCGTCTATATCTGGGAGACTAAACGGCAGTACTTCCTGCACCAGCTCTTTCACATGCAGAGTGGGGAATCCTGCACCTCCGGTGGATACGAAGGATGCGATGGAGGCATCAAGCATGAAATCCCAGCAGCAGCTGAGAAGATATCATAGAGGGCCTTTGTCAGCACTCACAGTGTCTAGCACATCCAGTATCTGTATGATACATGCACGGGAAGCCATGACTATCCTGTGGTCTTAAACGGCAAACCAAAGAACCCTGAATTCTTCACCTCTGGTAGCTGGAGGCTGACGGTAGCACCTTTTTTTCCATCGACAGTGATATTGCTCAGGCCGATGATGCCTACCCTGAGATTCTCTCCATCCTGTTGGAATGAGCTCCATGGTTTCAGGAGATCCTTAACCAGGTCTTGTGCATATGACTCAGCCATAACCTTGATGGCACCAGCCTCATCGACTCTGAGCATACCTCGCATCGTTGCCCTGTCTTTGATGCCCATCCCCTTGTATACAGTCTTGGCCTTGTTAATGGCCGATTGTCCTACCGTATCAGTGTTCCCGATAAGATCTTGGGCTGGGATGGTACCTCGGAAGTCTAGGAAGGAGATAGGGGTGACAGTGTCCTCTGAACCGAGACGTGCCTCACCTAAGTTAGCAAGATCGCATGGCTCTTTGCTTTCTAGGTCTGTGAGTGACAGAGTCATAGTGCTATATACACGGCTTAAACCCACTAGTGGTCCAATACTCAAATGTGATGCCCAGTGAAATAGTTGGGCATAGGAGGACCAGGAAGTTGGCCAAGGGAATAGGTAGCAGTGCTCAGGGTACTGGCCCTCTCTGCAGGGGCACGCCTTGTGGGCAGTCCACCATTCCCAGGCATTGGTGATCCTCAGTCCGCATGCTCGACTATGGGCTACCACCATCCGGCACGCCATGCCTCATATGCTGCAGGGGTCTCGTGATCCATCTCTCACTATTCAGAGGGGTTAAACATAGGCGACGATGATCTCTGCCATTGCACTCGTTGCTAGCCCTAGAACCGCGGCCTCCATTCGTGTAACACGTTCACCCATGATCTTGGCAGCAACAGTGTAGGAGGCACCACTGAGGGCGATCTTTGGGATGGGTGAGTTATTCCGAGACAGTGCCCAGCCACCCCACTCACCACTGTAGCGAGGGCAGCTGCAGTGGCGGCAGGAAGAACCTCATTTCCCCCTGTCATCTTCACCACGGCCACATTCGCCGCCACGTTACTGGCTTGGTCAGTAACTTCTGTGTCTTGGTTCGCAGCAGGTTCTCCACCTTCTGAAGACTCGCCTGGCTCTTGGCCAGTTGCTTCACGATCTGTACCGTTGAAGTCATTGTTTAAGCACTCAGTATACAACGCTGTTAAAAGTCTGCGTCCTCTGTCGGGAGATCTAATGAGATCTTCCCAGTCTGCATCTGCCAGGTGGCTGGGTTGGTACTCAGGAATATTCATCTCTCTATTGAGACATCTTAAACATGTCCGGGCTTACGCTATGCGAGAAGTACTATGAGATCTTCCGGAGGGAGTTTAAGGACTACAAGAAGAAGACACCAGATGAGCTCGTTCAGCTCTCTGGTGCTGAGCTGACAGAGGAGCTAACAGCTGTGAAGCTCTATCTAGGATTTGGTAAGGGGCAGATCTGCTTCCTCGAATACTTTATCATGGGCGGGAGTATCGTCGAGCAGCTCCTGCGAGCTAAAGGTTTCTACAAGGCTCGAGAGTATCTGTCAGATGTGTTCCAGCAGTTGAAGACCTCCATGGCATCAACTGACCCAGAGCTGAACAAGGCTCTGTGATACTACAAGGTGGAAAATGGATGCGCTGTGGAACCATCCAGCCCTTGCATGTGCATGGTGGTAGCGTGTATAGGGGCTGTAGGGCAGGCCAACCTGGTTCAGTGTCTCACCATGGTCCCCACTGCTACTGTAGAGAGTCAGGATAGTCTTATAGCTGATTTGCTAGTGGCGGAGTAGGCTGATCCAGAGCGCCACGGTAGCTAGGCCTGACAACACTCGTAGACCTACCACGGGAAGTGGTGTTGTGTCAACTGGCTGCAGTGTCAGGGTCGGGGCTGCCATGGGAAGCGTCGTGTCGACTGGTTGCAGTGTCAGGGTCAGAACGACTGTATGGCCCATACTACGCGCAGGTGTGTTGATAGCAGTGTTGAAGGCGAAGCGGACACCGGGGGAACTCCCCTCGACTATCATGTTGTTATAGCCCCTGACTTGGAGGTCCTCGATGTTCATGATCATGTTGCTCGGAATCAACCGTAGGTGTGGTGAAATAGCAAAGTCAAGTTTGTGACAGGCCTTCAGCAACCCCTGCTGTTGCCACCTGGGAGATACTCTATCATGTCCTGGCCGACTTCTACCAGTGAGCTGCTGTGTGCACTGCCCGGAGGTTGATGTAGCACATCGGCGTGTATGTATGTTGTGCCCAGCTGGGGCACCTCGAAGAGGACCCATTCTACACAGTACAGTACCACCCGTCTCCCCTCTAGAGAGGGCGAGATTACGTACTCACCACCGGAGAGCAGCAGTCGGACAATCGGCATGGTTATATGTCTCGTTTAAACCCCTCCTATAGCATGCTATGGAACACATATTTGCTCACTCGACTGGTCTTGATGTGTACGCAGTTGATGCTGCCAAGGTAGAAGAGAGCGATGGCAAGTCATCTGCCCTACAGTACGAAGCGAGCTCAAAGGCATTCGCCCTCCATCCCATTGGTGGTGATGGGGTGGAGCTGCTCACAGACCTCAAGGATGTGATGAAGGCATGCCTGGGTCGCAATATAGATGGCCACAAGATCGTGTTTTGGTATGATTTCCCGAAGATGAAGTACATCTTCGAGCCGTTAATTGAGCTCTCGGATACAGAGGTGCCAGACATCAACACCCTAAATAGCGACCTCAGCTTTCATCCGGTCAAACCTTATTCGAGCAGTGCCCCGCCGATGGCCCATGATGGCCTGCTATTGACCCTGGCAAAAAACCTGCAGTTCATATTTGAGAAGAATGAAGTGTGGTACTGCACTGGACCTTGGGGTGAGTGACAAACATGGCTGCCCCTATATAGGCCTCCCGCACTCATTGACATAGATGTTACTCCGCTCTCCACTGTTGTGAAAAAGGATGGGACAGTTCGAAAGCTCTACAATCGGGGATCATCCTTCCTCACCTACATAGGTGAAGGTGTCTCCCTGACGAGGGTTGGTCACCGGATCGGGGTTACAGGTGGAAAGCTCCCGCTGTGTCGTCCATTCGATGGACCAGAAGCAGCTGTTAACCTCCAGGAGGGCACCCTACAGGTAGATGGGGTGTCGCATGTCTACAAAGTCAAGGGTGCTTCAGTGAGTTGGACTCACTAGCCCACACACGACTCATATAGTCCTAGAGCTACGTTTCTTAGCCGGTGGGAGAGTGAAGCAGCTAGCCCCTGCCCCTGAGGGGGATGACGATCACTATCGATCCGGATGGAACAGGGCTCGACCTGGCACAGCTATTTCTTGAGGGGTTCACTCTGTTCAGTTTAACTCTTCATGTATAGCCACGATTCTCATCATACTGCTCGTGCTGGCGTCTACAGCAGTGACACAGGGTGCTGAGACTGCCATGATATTGGATGCCATGTGGGCCCACTTCCGGGATGACCCCCAGTACAATCCTTGGGTCGACCCCTTGCGGAGAAACATTTACAACCGCTTTTACCCATGTAAAGAGATCGAGTCTGTCTGCCACTTCTATGGGGAGGAGAGGGTAGGCCCTGGTTGTCTGCTGAAGACCCCTGCTCAGCACCAGATTCTCTGAGTAACATGTGAACATGTCTGTCAGAGTCTGTCATGGTTCACATGCTAATCACTTTAGCCTCCTCCCAGGTGAGCGTTGTCAAGGTAGATGTCAAGGTAGATGGAAGCCCATATGGGTGGTCCCATCATACCGATGCGACTCTGGCAGAGACTACGTGTTTGTCTGAGCCTACACAGAATCCTGAGAGGCCGGCCACTGGCTGGTATCCTGAGGAGGTTCTCCCAGACAGTGGGGTCTGCACGGGAGTTTTATTTCCATGTCAGCAACTCCCATCTCGACCACGAACATCACATGTCTCAAATTCCTATGCCCAGGGATTGAGATGGTGGTGGAGGCTGCGGATCGCCGAACGGCGGCCAGTTGAGGGAGGTGGTATCATTTTACTACCGACACTACTACTACTCAAGATGATGGTTTGCTTATGCTAAAGATCCAGGTATCTTAGAGTTACAGTCTGGCACTAATATTTTTGAAAATTGTGCAAAAGAATCGTCTGCCAAATAAATTTCATAATTGTGCAAAAGAATCGTCTGCCAAATAAATTTAATAATTTATTCTATTTTCTCTGATGGTAATGCATACATTATTATAATGTTCAATCTCTGTATTTGATGATCATCTTGATGGTTGATTACAATTCGTTCACACCTGGTAATGTTCAACTACTGATTATCTCCCATAATATATCATATAAATATGAGTAAAGCAATATGATGTCATAATCGGCCCTGGTTTTTTAGCTAATTAATTATTACCCGGTCATTTGTCTATGCGTCTTCCTATAAGGTTAGCCTAGGTTAGTTGCTCCCCTTCTTTAGTTCTTTTATCTAGGCTCCCTATTTCCCCCACGACTGCTCTAGGTGTTCCACATGTGGTCCAATACTCAAATGTGATGCGTGTAGGCATTGGGGGACGCTAACATAGTAGCATGCTGTGGACGATAGAAAGAAGGTTCAGAAGGTGAAGGAAAGTGATAATGTGTGTGCTAAGAAGTGGAAGGTGTACATGTCCTTGGACATGGATGCATTCCACGTGGAAATGTTGGGAGAGATGAGGAAGACGATAAGGGAACTTGTACCAGAGATGCGTCACGGCATACTTCCTGTGGCAGATGCTTTGTCATCGTCTTTACCTGTTCCAGTGCAGAATGTTCCCACCTCTAGATCATCTTTAATTAGGGGTTTACCGGTTTTCGCTAGCGATACAGCGGTGGCTTGAGGCTCGCCTCTTCCATGGACGTGTGGGTAAGAGTGATAACCTCGACTACACACCCATCTGGTGTGCTAGAGCAGCTTTCCTCTCAAAGAGTCTTTCGATTCCTTCCCAGACCAGGCTGGATTAGCACTCACCTAATTCAGCGTCTAACCTTTCTGGCTAGGGGAAGAGGACATTCTGTGTGGATCGCCTGATCAGCCGATGGGCATGGACATGGGTACCTGCATGCCCATAGAGCATGCAGGTACCCCTTTTCATGGAGTTACTTCCACGGGAATTAACTTCACGGCTCAATGGGTAGGCTGGACTGAAGTGGATAAATGGCTGTACCGCATCCCTTGGCTTGCCGAGAGTTGCACTACAGAAGGCCCGAACCATGACTCCATGGCTCCGGCTCCTGGCTTAGCCACGATGCAAGCCATGCCAGCCCTCGCTCGTCCGTGTGCCTTCCCTGGCTTTTCAGAAGTATATGTGACTCCATCCACAATTCCATATGTGAATGCTTTATAGGACGACGGGGGCCCGAGGCTAGTCGAGCATTCGCAGGTGACAAGCGCAGAGTACTAGCTTGATGCTTGCCAATGACTGGTGAGCGTCAAGCCGGAATTGGAGGTGGAATCGTCTGCTTCCCATCATGAGCAGCAGTGGTGGCTGACGGGTAAGCAGACGGCAGAACGGTGCCTGTTCTGCCATAAGGAGAACATATAGTAGATATGTTCTCATCGGCAGAGGCATCCATTCAACCAAATGGACGTCTCACGAAACCCCAACCACTACCCCCCCCCCTGCTAGCACTGCTGAATACATTCTGGACAGATGACCGAGCAGTCTTAGGCGAAGACACGCAGCTATGATCCTGGGCTGACATGGGACACTTATGCACTACTGCTTTGCGGAGTGCTAATACCGTGTTGTGTGACATGGAGGAGTCATCGAGAGAAGCCATCTTGACTGTCTCTCTTGTCTCCCAGCTGCTACAGGGTGTTCTAACAGCATCCGTATCACACCAAGCCAGCCCAGTCTCAGTCCAGAGAGCCATCTAGGATGGAATAAACCTGGCTCTGGACTGCTTGCCGAGGTCGGTTACTAAGTCTTTTAAATGTGGCGCATGCATGCATTAGACAGTATGTGTCCATCCCAAGACCTGTATAATAGGCTTCTTCGGATGCTTATGGCATGTCCTTGGCTCTTTAGGGGTGAAGGTTGCAGGTAGTTCCAAGAGACGGTCAACCTAGGTAATAACCAGAGGGTGCAACGGAACCAATTTGAGTTTTTTCAAAGAGAGCTCTTTCGTGCTGTGCCCCATCCCCAGCATGCCCGTGGTGGTGTTGGCAAGATCAGAGGCCAGCCACCTTCACAGCATAGGTCACGGCCACGCCAGCAACGGTCAGCATGGGGTGAGTGAGGTAAGACGGCTCCTCCAGCACATCCTGCCAGACAGCAACTAGTCATGGGAATAGGGCCCGAAGGGCTGGTTCTCATAAGGACAACTCCAGTGTCACTAGCACGACCAGAGAGTCATCGAGTTCCACTCTTGCCGTCAGAAGTGGATCACCTTCACAACCAAGGTAGTCAGGTGTGGGAGCAGCTAACCCAGGACTGCTTAGTCTTGTAATGGTTTTCAGCCAGTTACCATCCCGACTGGATAGCAGATCCACCATCGCAGCTGTCTCTGGTCCAAATCTGTACTCACAATCCAAGAGATCCAGATCAGCAGTTGTGCATCGAGGAGGAAAAAAATTCCCCATGCAAAAGGAGCCATTCAACCAGCACAAAGTTGACCGGGCTTCTTTTCAACTTTTTTTCTAGTGACAAAAAGCACTGGCGGGTGGATACCAATTCTCTACCTCAAACCACTAAACAAATTCACTCTCAAGTTTCAAAATGGACAGTATTAGCTAGGTTGGAGAACGGAATGTGGATGATGGCATCCATAGACTTGAATGATGCTTACTTCCATATTCCCATTGCGAGGGGTTTTCGTCGGTTCCTGACATTTGCATTTCAGGAATCCCAATGGGTTCCTTGGGTCTTCAGCTATCACAACATACGTCCGCAAGAGACATATAGCAGTACACACGTACATAAACGATTGGCTGTTAAAATCACAAAATCAGGGAAGTCTATCAGCAAATCTGGAAAAAGTTTTAAAAACTTTGGCAGATCTAGGCTGGATAATCAACTTTCAAACATCAGCTGACACCATCGCAGAAGTTTGTTTACCTGGGCATGTTCTTCGATCTAGATAAAGAATATGGTTTCCCTTCTCAGGAGAGAGTAGCAATACTCATCGCAGTAATACAGTAAGTGTGCAGCAGTCGTTATGTCCTGGCACAGCTTTACTTGAGAATGCTGGTGTTGATGGTTTTACTGGAACCAGTCATTCCACTGGCAGCTTAACGCTGGCGGCCTATCCAGTTATTTCTCATGACACAGTGGACCCAGCGTACAGGATCACTGGACTCAAAAGTGTCAGGGTTGGAACCTCTTATTCACCACCTTCAATGATGGATGGAAAGAGACAATCTCCTAGTGGTGGTGATGTTGTTCCCTCCCCACCCTTAGGTAATGATGCACACAGATACATCGATGGAGGGGTGGGAAGTTTGCCTGGAAGAAGCCACAGTATCAGGGCTTTGGAATTTTGATCAGTCTCAAGAACATATCAATATACTGGAAATGCGAGCAACAGTCTAAAACATGGAACGTTTTGTGCAGAAAATTCAGGGTTAAATAGTTCTGGTTCGATCAGACAACTCAACAGTAAACCGCCAAAGCAGATCTGTATGATGACATGGAAACTGCTTTGCTGGTGTCTAGATCATGTGATCACCCTGAAAGCAGCTCATATTCCGGGAAGGCTAAATCTATTAGAGGAAATCATTGAGCTGAAGAATGGGTATACTTCCCATGGTATATTAACTAAATCAATGTGTGGTGGTGTGGATCGTCTGTTTAACCACTGGGGGAAACCCAACATAGATTTCTTCGCAACGAAGAAGAAAGCGAAGATGACGACGTATGGCTCTCCAATAGATTTCTTCGCAACGAAGAAGAAAGCAAAGATGACGACATATGTCTCTCCAATTCCAGATCTGAGCACTATCGCAACAGATGTGTTAGCTATCAGCTGAGAGGAATGTATGCATACACATACCCACCAGCACACCTGATTCCAAAAATTCTTCAGAAGCTCAGACAAGTGGAGTGCCAAATATCATCCGAAAATGGTCAAGCCGATCATGGTATATGGATCTGCTGGACCTTCTGCTCTGCAATCTGGTGCCTCTTCCTCTAATGGACAACATAATCTTCTAGGGCAAGGAAGGCGCTTCACCTCAATCCGTCAATGTTCCAATTGACTGTGTGGATGTTGTCAAGGAATCCGCAATTAAGGAGGGCTTTTCTGAGCAAGCATCCACATTTATGGCTGATGCCAGAAGGGGGTTAACCTCCAGAGCATACAATTATAAAATCAAGAGATTTGAGGAATGGTGCTCAAAAAGATGTATTAATCCATGGGATGCATATATTCATGGAGTAGCCGATTTCCTCTGTCACCTGTATGGTTCTTACAGCCTTAAACCTATTTCTATTGCTGGTTATAAATCAGCTTTAATGTTAGCTATCCCTTGCTTGGCTAATAGGGGAAGTGATGACGTATGTAATCTTAATACTTTAATCAAAGACATGGGTACTCTGAAACCAAGGAATCCTCCTACGATTCCGGCTTGAAGTGTATACCTAGTATGCCAGGTGTTAGCGAATAAACCTTTTGAACCAAGAAGTTCCATTTCAATCAAATTGTTGACACTTAAAATAGTTTTTCTAATTGCTTCAGTCTTTGCAAGGCGTAGAAGCGAAATTCATGCCCTCTCAACCGAGGCAGACCATGTCGTGGTTACAAGTGAAGAAGCCTTCTATCTTGGGTTAATTTCATGGCTAAAAACCAGTCATTGATATATCTGGGTCAACCGGTTGTTTTATCTGCTAAATATGATCCTAATTCAAAGGCATGGTGTCTGGTCCGTGCTTTAAATCGCTATAAAAGCAGACTCATGAATGGCGGATGGACCCCAGCTTTTTATAGCTATCTTATATTGAACCCCATGGCAGGGCGTCCAAGGATACCAGTTTTAGGTGGATTGTGGAGTGCATCCAGTACTGCCACAAAGCCGCTACGGGTAAACAACTTGACATTGCCAAGGCTGACAGTGTCCATGGCGTAGTGGTTTTCACCACCCTGTTTAATGGGGTCCTGGATGGTTGACATTATGTCGGTAGCCCAGAGGCTCTGTGAGTCAGGTTTCACTGGCCAGTACCCACGATTTTGAAAAAAATGAAGAGGTGTACAGAGTGTATATAAGGCTCACTGTTAACACACATTACCGTTGAGTAATGGAGATACCCAATATCGGTGTGCGCCATTCTTCAACAGTGGGAAAACGGCGCATCCACCTTTTGCAGGTCAGTTCTGTGTTGGTGTTGTCTCGTTTTTTGTCACGCGTATTGTATTTCGAATATGGTGATGGTTTGTGATTGATATGTGGTTCGCATTCGATAGTATATGAAATGAAGCCTTGCATTTCTCTGGCCTTTAGTACTCTAGTATATAGGGAGCGTTTAGGACATTGAGGTTATTGTTTCTCCTTCGCAAAATGATGTGGGAGCACATGTTTTCCAATGGCCATTCATCTCAGTCATCGGTTGTGTTAACCGATGTTCGAATCATTTCCTGGTTGTGTCTTTCATGCAACTTCAGATATTTATGTGCTTATGCAAAAGATCTTGCTCTTTCACTGATGAGCTGGTCAAGTGACCTCGCCTCCCTCCCGCCAGATTAACTTTCGATTTCTGACAATGCCAATGCTGAATGCTGTCAATCAGCCCAGGGATAGACTTGGCTATCTCTCAGCTTAGTGATATGCTGGGCTATCTATTCAGCTCGTGGATAGACTGACCTATGTATCAGTTCAGGGATAGACTGGACAATCTCTAAGCTCATGGATAGACTGTGCTATCTCTCGGCTCAGGGATAGACTGTGCTATCTAACGTCTCAATGATAGTGTTTTAATAGTTATGATGTCTTAAATGTACTGGTTTGACTGGTGTATGGACATCATATGTGTCTTTTAGTTAATGTACTTTCACACATCTATCTGGTAGTGTGAAATTGGGTTCATACTCTACGAGTGAACTTGTGTACGGGCCTTATTTACCCATACCCACGCATGCGCACACGCACACACGCATGCGCACGCACACACACACACACACACACACTTTCCACCCAGCCCAACCCCCCCCCCGCTGTCAGTAAATACTTGGCATCAGTTAGAAAGTGTACAACGTTGTCATTCGGGAAATACTTGTTTCCATCTAGAATTCATTACGATGGAAATACTCTTCCAGGAGACACCACCTCACTATATATTTATGCTCAAGATAATGATTTTATAACATATTTTCGGAAGTAAAGACAAAATACTTTTACTTGTGCAGCTTTCAATAGTCTGGAAGCAAATGTTAATGGGAGGTGGGAGGCAGGGGTGGGGGGGCAGAAATCAAGTCCTTTATTTTACCGACTAATTTTTTATTCTAACTAGGTATGCCATCTTAGATAACACAGCACAATTTCCGAATTTACTAAAAATAACAACATTTTAGGGAATACTTCGGAAACTCAATGCTGCATATATCTTTTAGAGCATCAAATTTGCATCATTTAACTGCTACTGATGATGATGATGATGGTGATGATGATGATATACTGTGTTCTGTGGCCGCAGTAATTTTCAAAACATTCTGCAGCTGTTAGCAATTGCTCTTCTTGGTCATCAGTGCACCCAGTCAGGTTTCTTTGACCACTGTGTCCTGTCTTTAGCGAGAGTCCTTAGCTCCCTCAGGTCCTTCTTGGTCATCAGTGTAGCCAGTCCGTTTTCTGTGGACACTGTTTCTTGTCCTTGGCGAGTCTTTAGCTCCCTCAGGTTCTTCTTCGTTGTCAGTATTCCCAGTCTGGCTTCTTTTAGTTTGATCTGTAGGAGATTTGGCAGGTGTGTACAGTGGCGTCCTCTATGGGATTTTTAGACCTTCGACTCCTTCGCATCTATGACAGGTGCAGCCAAATCCCCAAGATGGCCGGACTTGGTTCTTGAAGTTGATTTCACTGAATAATTATTGAAGCATATTCTGTAATGCAGCTGTATAAGCTGTTTAATAATTCCACATTTTTATGGCTTTGATTTTGGACATATATTTTTATTTTCTTTGTATAGATGGTTTTTTCGTGTGCCCTCATTTGTGGACAATGTATCGGCAGATTATGTTTTAATGATAACTACTTTATCACATTCAATGTGTATGCCCATATCAGTCAAAGAGTGTATGCAGCTGGTATGTATGTCCTTTGTTTACAGGAATCATTACGGAGTTTCTCAGAGAGTGACCTCTGTTCATATGCACGACAACAAGTACTGCAGGGTCTCGTTGCCAGATGTCTGCAGGTATCAGTAACATTAGAGATGTATATATTATGAAATACAGCCAAATAGTGTATTTCTTGATGTTTACAGGTGTCACCAACATTAGAGATGTATATATTATTTAACATAGCCAGATAATGTAAACCCTGTTGCTTCAAATTAAACTCTTTAATGGTCAAGGCGGCAACGTTCTGCATTGGCATTGAGCAGTTTAAGCCAAGCGAGGAATATTTATGAAAATTTACCACTGGAATGGCTCGCTCGAGAACAGAACCAGGAATGCCTGTGGTAAACTTTAAAGAATTATCTTTTCTTGGCCTGCAAATAAACAGGGGCTGAGCAAAAATTTGAATTTTCTTAACAGCTGAATGCTATTTTTCAGTGTTAGATTTGCAGAAATACTATTCTGTTGGACTGCAAAGTGAAATTTTTCTTAGAAAATCATGTCCATTAAAGTGTCCATTGATATGAGTAAAACTTTGATCACTTTGAGTCATTGTTGGCACAAGAGCATTAAATAGGCGCTTTATGAACATCATATTGTCAGTAATTGTACATGGTCTACGGATCCATTTATACCTATGCCCGCTCCTTTCTAGCTAAGCTCCGTCATCTTTCTACACATCATGGCATTGATTTGAAACTTTGAAACATGAATTCCCAGCATCTAATTTTAAAGATAACTATTCAAATAAAATGGTGCATATTTTGATACATGTGAGTGTGCCTATGGCGCCCAGACACGTTATTTTCAAAATTTTCAACAGAGTGACTTTTAAATTGTAAATTCATCAATGACATACAATTCACACACCTAACGTGACGGACTAAATTTTCTTATTTACTATTTTACAACTAAATACGCACTGTCACGTCTTCTCCATTAATATCAGAAACCTGAGGAGGAGAGATAAACACGCTTTTTCATTTGTCCTCTGGATTATGGCAAAATGGGCATGTTCTGGTGCGTGTATCTGTATAACGTCACCTACTGGAACACGCCCCTTTTTGCCAGTCCATAAATGTGCAATTAATCCCAGCCCACTCGAAAAAAAACGTGACTTGGGAGAACCAACGAAATGGCGCGTCTATCACTTCTAATTACACCTAAGCTATGTAAAAGGTATTAAATATGTAAGTGGACCGATTTCTAATCCCTGGAAGCATCCGTTTTCATGTACTATTCTCGGAAGACCCTCAGACTCGGGAACATGAAACTGTTTGGATTATCAAAATCCAACAGGAACTCACTGAGATATTGTCATTCGTAACATTCCTCATTTTCTGAACATTGACCTTGTCCCAACGTGCGTGTTCGTGCTCTAGTCCTATTCCGAGCTGATTATACACTCCACACATTAAACCGAAAGTCTATATTTAACAGCGCATCTGAAATTTCTATTGTACCCGCTGCTAACTTTGACATAGATTTATCAGAAGAGTCGTATTTGTAATTTACTAAATCTATTTGGTACAATACCACGCGGAGATCGCCCTGCGGGTCTCTCTATACATGGTGGCGAGAATATATCTTATATAGAAATATTGATGTAGAGATTGCCCACTAACAATTTTAACATAATGTGATAAAATTCCTCTATAAAGACCAGCTGTTTTGCGGGGATCTGGCGATAGACTCCATGTAGGTCTGTCACGACAAGCATCCATTTCTAAAATGGCTACTGGAATCTTGTAATAATTTACTCTAAGATATTAGAAAATATACAAAAAATACCTATTTTCATTATTTCCTCTAGCGAATCAGGTAAATTTGATGATATACCAGTAAAATATACATACGTCTTCATATACATAGACACTGTTATTGGTACAAGCATTACTATAAGTATAAGGAAAACACCCATTACTTCTAATACAGAGATATGTTCATTCTAGCTCGCTCTTTGTCAGAATGAGCAGAAAAACAGAGTCTTGTATTTATATCAGCCCCCCCCCCATGTCGATCAAAAATAGCTAATGTTTATTATTCCCTATAACAATGGCATCAGATCATCTGTATCCGAATTAGACCTCGCCCCAAGACCTGCTGCAATGTGATTGGCTGAAGCAATAGATGCTTGCTGATCAATTATGGGATATAGCAAATAGACGCGCATAATTTATACCCAACTGTCAGTCAATATCGATTATGTCCTATATGGAAGGATGCACAATGCGATTGGCTGAAGCGATAGATGCAGAATTATTGATTATGAGATATAGCAATAGATGAGCATAAATTTTAGCCAGGTGTTTGAAGAATATTGATTATGTCCTATTGTGATGTGTGCGAAATGTGATTGGATGAAATGATAGGGGTGGAATTATCGATGGGCAATAACGACAGACTTGTATAACTTATATACAGCTGTTTCAAGAATTTTGATTATGCCTATAACAATAAATGCACGAACTGATTGGCTGAGGAGATAGACACAGATAAATTATAGCCAGCTGTTAAAAGACTATTTATAATGGATTATAGTAATAGACATGTGATCTTATTGGTTGAAGCAAAAGATGCACATAAATTAAAAGCAGCTGTTATGTAGATATTGGTTATTGATGCAAGTAGTATTTGGACTTTAAGCGTCAATCAATTATTGTAACAGTGAAAAGGTAATTGTATGACTGAGGTCATAAACGAGTAGACAATTACTCGAATATTGGTTATTGGTACAATCCAAGTGCCAGCGGTGTCAGCCAACTAGTGTAACAGTGAAAAGCAAATTGTATGGATGAAGTTATAGACTCGCATAAATTATAACCAACTACCAGGGTGAGATTGATTCAAAGTGACACCTATTAGTGAAATATTGGTTATAGGTGCGAGTGACAATATATATATATATATATATATATATATATATATATATATATATATATATATATATATATATATATATATATATATATATATATATATATATATATATATATAAGCCTATATATCACGCACCCACCCACTCAGCCAACCAACTAATCAAACAACCAACCAATCAAACAACCAACCAATCAAACAACCACCCACTCAGCCAAGCAACCAATCAAACAACCACCCACTCAGCCAACCAACCAATCAAACAACCAACCAATCAAACAACCACCCACTCAGCCAACCAACCAATCAAACAACCAACCAATCAAACAACCACCCACTCAGCCAACCAACCAATCAAACAACCACCCACTCAGCCAACCAACCAATGAAACAACCAACCAATCAAACAACCACCCACTCAGCCAACCAACCAATCAAACAACCAACCAATCAAACAACCACCCACTCAGCCAACCAGCCAATCAAACAACCAACCAATCAAACAACCAACTAATCAAACAACCAACCAATCAAACAACAAACCAATCAAACAACCAACCAATCAAACAACCAACCAATCAAACAACCAACCAATCAAACAACCAATCAAACAACCAACCAATCAAACAACCAACCAATCAAACAAACAACCATTCAAACAAACAACCAATCAAACAACCAACCAATCAAACAATCAACCAATCAAACAACCAACCAACCAACCAATCAAACAACCAACCAATCAATCAACCAACCAATCAAACGACCAACCAATCAAACGACCAACCAATCAAACAACCACCCAATCAAACAACCAACCAATCAAACAACCAACCAATCAAACAATCACCCAATCAAACAACCAACCAATCAAACAACCAACCAATCAAACAACCAACCAATCAAACAACCAACCAATCAAACAACCAACCAATCAAACAACCAACCAATCAAACAACCAACCAATCAAACAATCAACCAATCAAACAACCAACCAATCACAAACGCAACCACTTTTACTTATTTTGGAATCGATTTGAAACTCATACAAAGGAAGAATTTAATGAATTTCTCACAGTTTTGAACAATCATGACTCGGATATCAAGCTTAAGACCAACATTGCCCAGCTGTCTGTAGACTTCTCAGACGTAACTCTATGCAAAGGTGTAACGGTTGACACAACTGAACACCTTGTTTACAAAGTGTATTTTAAGCACACAGATTCGCATCAATTACTTCGCAAGAAATCTTTCCATCCACCTCATACATTTAAAGGAATTGTAAAATCACAAAGCAGGCGTTTTCATAGAAATTTGAGTGATAGAAAAAACTTTGAATCCACATGCTCCCTCTTACTCAAGGCCCTCAAGCCGAGAGGCTATTCGTCTAGATTTGTGCGCAAATTTAAGTCTGAAACTTTACAGGGTGTGTAAATTATCCTTGATAATGCTGCAGATCACAGGCCTACCAAGATTCGTCACAATCGTCCAATTACGGGCATAGGAGAATGTTGAAAATGTGGAAAGAAAATGTGTAAATTGAATCTACTTCTTCCAAATCAAAAAAACATTTGTGAGCTTTCATAACACAGACAAATTCCAAATTGAGTCTAATTTAGATTGCAATTACGAAAACGTGATTTATGTAATATCCTTAAATTATGCCAAAAGCAATATGTCAGTGAAACAAAATGCCCTTTAATATGGCGAGCAACTATACATCTTTGCGATATTAGACATGAAGAAGACACGCATGTCGCTGAACACTTTAATCTACCTGGTCATCCAGTCTTCGAAATTATACCTATTGAACAACCACATCTCTAGTACCGCTGAAGAAACTGATAAACAAAGGAAGCTTAGAGAATCATTTTAGAATAAGCAATTAGAAACAAAATGACCGAGGGGCATAAATGTGGACCCATGTCTTGCTGGTCAGCGTTAAATAATTCCATCCACACTGACACATAATCGAAAATTTTTTGAAATTTCCGAAATTTTGAAAGAAGAATATCATAAATTACAGGATAATTTAAGAAAACTTCTCAATTTACGCCCAGTAATAGCATTTAAGAAAAATCCGAATCTACGTGATATATTGGTACAATCAAAATTAACTGGACAAACATTGTCAACTTGAAGTTGTCCAATATTTTTACGGCCATATCGCCTCTATAAAACAAAAATAGCAAATCTCAGGCAATAAAATAAATAGAAAATATGTTCCATTCGTCAATTAATCGATTCATCCATTCATCCATCCATCCATCCATCCATTCATCCACCAACCCACCCACCCACCCACCCACCCACCCACCCACTCATCCACCCAACAAACCCACCCACCCACTCACCCAACCAAACAAACAACCAACCAGTCACAAACGCAACCACTTTTACTTGTTTTGGAATCGATTTGAAACTTTGAAAATTGAATTTACAGTATCTAAATTTCAAGATCAATGTACAGATAAGCTGTACCATTTACTGAAACTAAGTTGACTGCGTGCTGTTGCTGCCTCTTGCGGCAACAGCTCCCAGGTGCAATTCTTCAAAATATCTTCAAAATATTCTATGGAATATTTATTAAATTGTAAATCCATTAAAGACATGCAATTCTTACACTTTTTGATGCCCTTCGATTTCCATGACTTAGCTATACATCATTTTCATACTTCGCCTTACATGTGAGGTCTTTTATTATGACGTCAGATGGTTGACTGGAAGATCTGATCATTCCATGATGTTATCTACCTCTCACAGAGATTTTAATTCAGAATCTTGTGAATAGCTCAATAATTAATAGATATGTTGGTGTACCTTAATATTTTGATAATCCAGAAAGCCCGTATATTAAGATAGGGACTACATAAGATGAGTACCACCTCTATTTCAGACCGCTCAGTATGTCTGCACTGCTACCCATCATGAGGCAACGTTTTATCATCATTATACTCTGAACGTGCCGATCTACACTCACTTCACCTCGCCTATTCAGAGTTACCCTGATATTATGGTACAAAGAATACTCTCTGCAGCTATAGGTAATGTCCTTACCAGGCCTAGTATAGAAAACATTCATTCTTACAGGCTTTCATTTTCTTCCAAGAAAGTGGTCCACACAGTTTCATTGGTCGGATATTTTCAGTGTGCAGGCGTGTGTGCCTTCGTCTTCCTTCGTCTTCGTACATCCGTATGTGAATTTGCTTATGCGAGTGAGAGTGAGTGAGTGAGTGAGGGATGGAGGGAGGGAGGGAGGGTGCGTGCATGTCTGAGAATATGTGTGTGCTTGACCCAGCGAGCGTGTGAACGTGTGTGTTTCCGCATACATCCGTATGTAAATGCGTGCGTGCATGAGTGCATGGCATACGCAATAACAGCTCCCAGAAAAAATGTGCTTCAAAATTCTCCACAGGATCGTTCATGCACGCACAATGTCTTCATGTTTGTCCTGGTTGACATGGCCCAGGGACAATTTAGTCGTTCATAATCCATCGGGCACTAAAGACATACCTGTGCTCACTTAATGAAGGTCATACAGCATGGTGATGGTTAACAAAGTATTGGTCAATAAAGACAGCTGGTAACTTAGTGTAGACCATTCAACATAGTGGTGGTTAACAACCTATCAGTCACTAAATAAATGTGGTCACGTAATGTGGGACGTTCAACATGGAGGTGGTTCAGAAACAATCAGACACTAAACACAGGTGGTCTCTTAATTTAGGACATGCAACATGCTGGTGGTTCACAAACAACCAGTCACTAAACACAGGTGGCAATGTAATGTATGGCATACAGCATGGTGTTGGTTAACAAACCATCAGACTCTTAAAGACAGATGGTCACTTAATGCAGGCCATGCAGCAAGGTTGTGCTTTAAGCTTTTGAAACCAAAATGAACATGATCTCCTGACCAGTTGCCATTTCAAATTGTTTTTCAATATTCAATATCAGTATGCATGATTAGTTATTAAGACAATGTAATTTAAATATTAACCTATTTGATAATTAGTTCGTGTTTTCATGTAGAAAAGACATCAGCGCCATCTATGAGAGCTGAGGAAATGCAGAGATGTGTGGACAATTGCAATGAGAAGATAGATGTCGCTAGACGGGTGATTGATGTAGTCTACAGACTGTACCTTGCCAAGTTCATCCGGGTAACTATTCATCTAATATCCACCCCCTAACCACTGAGATATAGCCAGTGACGTTCACAGAGACATTATACAGACAAGTCTTAAGCAAAGCATTAAACAATGATGTCATCTCATGCCAGTATATAGCCGTAGAATTATCACATCACGTTGCAGATGCTGAGGTTCCCATTTTAAATTTAAAATGATTGGAAATATTTTCACTTAGAGCTAGCAAATAAATGAAGATTAGAAAATATAATTTATCTCCGCGCACACACACACACGCACGCACGCACGCACGCACGCACGCACGCACGCACGCACGCGCGCGTGCGCGCACACACACGCGCACACACACCACCACCAAACACGCCATTTATTTTAGTTATTCTTCAACTTGGTGTGTATATATATATGGGGGCATAAATGCTGGAGTGAATTAAATTTTCATTCTAGGACCCTTAGGATATAATCTGTTAAATAATTTCTTAGAATGAAGAAACTAGGTGATAATAAAATAATTTTACAGACAGCCAAACAGCAATACTTGCCTCAAGGAATGATGGAGACGTAGACGGAGAGAGAGAGAGAGAGAGAGAGAGAGAGAGAGAGAGAGAGAGAGAGAGAGAGAGAGAGAGCATCCATCTAGGAGTTCCACATTGTACTGGAGAGGACGAGATTATGGTGTAGATCACATGCTCTGACTGAATCAGAGAATAATGTTTCAAAAACTTACAATTGATCAAGACAGAAATGCAATCTTTGTGGAACTTAAGAGCAGTGATCAAATATTGAATATCTGATGATTCATAAAAATCATGAATGGTAAATTAGGCTCAACTGATTCTGACTGAAAGAATAAGTACATGTTTATCTGGTTATGAAAGAATAAGAATGTGAAACGAGGTCCTAGGTGTGACAAAGAGTGGATGAAGATCACCAGGTTGACTACTCAATAAGGCAAACAAATTTGTATCAAATGTATATTCAGTAAGATTGAATACAATTCTAATCAATAAATCATGTTATAAAATAACCAATGTTATGCCGTATGTCTAAATAAAGAATTGAATAAATATATCACAGTTGCAAAATGTCGACAGATCCCTGATAATTTATTAATTAACAAATTTGATTTCCCCATTTTACATTCTAAAGCTGCTAAGAATCCAACGCTCAGCAATGCCAATCATTAGGCCACCGTTCATCGACTCCTCTTAGACACCGCAAATGAACTACAAAATGTCATCCATCTGTCTCCAACCACCCCCCCCCCATTGATGAAACTACTCCAGATGTCATCAGTCCCAGCGGCACTAATGAAATCACAAACTAAGACTCAACAGCCCCAAGAAAATGTCATTGATGAAACTCCTAATCCTGATTCATCAGTCACGGGCAAGAACCACTAATGAAATCAGAAATTGAAACGATATTGCTGAAACTACAGATTTGTATTCATCAGCCACAGACCAACATCTTTGCTACGGTTGTGAATTGGGATTCATATAGTCCCAAACTAATGTCCCTGCAAACAGAGGATGTATATCAGATCCCTCTGCTAATTGCAACTGCTCCATTTCACTGCCTACACTATCACATAAGAGGTGCTGCATGGTCTCAATCTGTCCAGCCCGGGAAATAGCAGTTTAACCAAAATTAGATCTGTCTCCACCAATCACAAATTATATTCCAGAGCCCCCAAATTGTTCCGAAAAAACTAGTCTCTGAACTTAAAATCACAGGCAAATATTTTTCGAACCATCAAGACATTGGTATATCTTGAGAATATCAATCACACTTCTACACTCCACATTCATTCCTAACATGCTCACAACTATGCCCAACAGATTAGATGACTCACAATGTATATTGTCTAAAATATCCATAAATCACGCTGTCAATTAAGAATAACAACTCTACGCACTGAGCTAACTAATACAGACTAGTCTCCCATATACAGCAACTAGATGTTTATTCCTACCATAGTCCCAAGAATGAGTAGAGTCTTCTCTTACAGGAGGCTGACTGAAAATACTGGAATGAAATCCCCATATACCAACTATATAATGATTTCACTCCCTTATATATCATTCCCCATATACCAAGTATATAATGATTTCACTCCCTTATATATCATTCCCCATATACCAAATATATAAATGATTCCACTCCCTTATATATCATTCCCCATATACCAAATATATACTGACACTCCCTTATATATCATTCACCATATACCAAATATATAATGATCTCACTCCCTTATATATCACTACACTGAAGGCGAGCACTAGGGATGCACATCATGAGCAAAACTGCTTGTGACGTCACATAGTGTATAAGATATGTTGTCAATGTTGATTTTTGTTATGTAAATGAATAAGCTCTATTTAGTGAACATTTTCCTCAAGAGTTCAAATTATACATTGCATAATTTTCGGCATGTGATGCCCAATGGGCTAGTTGTCAGGGTGTGATTAGCCACCCTTGACGAAGGTACGCTAATGGAAGAGAGAGACCATGGTTTTAGGGATCAAAGGTGTTGGAAAATATCTAAAAATTTCAGCTTAATTACATTTCTAGCTCACCTGGCCTGAAAGGCAAAGTGAGCTTATGCCACGGCGAATGTCCATCATCCGTCCATCCATCATCCATTGTCTTTTTCTTTAAATGACTTCTCAAGAGTCAGTGGGATGATTTCAATTATATTTGGCAGGAAGCCTCCTTAAGGCTTACGGATCCAAGTTTGTTCAAACGAAGCCGAACGGCCAATTTGGATGGCGGTCATCTTGGATTTTGGCCGATTTTAGCAAACGTATTTAAAAATCCTCTCTCAAACTACTTGAGGGATCACTTCAAAACGCATGAAATATCATATAGGGTAAGAGCTGAACCAAGTTTGTCAGGGAACTTAATTGGCCAAATAGTTTGGTGGCCATCTTGGATGCTTCTCCAGAACCGCTGAAGGGATCAGCGCCACAGTTTGGGGATATAATTAGGGAGAAAGGGCCATTAAACTTGCTCAAGAGACGTTGATACATAAAAAAAACCCTGGCTGCTCTGGACTAATCACAATGTAGCATATTTGGCAGCCATATTGAATTTTTTTATTTGATGTATTTTGAAGCCGAATTTGGATTTATATATGTTGTTGAGTATGCTAATTTCAAATTTTCCACTTTCGAAACTGTCGGATAAACGAGTTGGCGGCCATCTTGGATTGTGTACCCGCCAAAAATACTAAAGCGATGGGAAAATTTAAATGTCCTCGATAACCATGGGGCCCATTTTAAGTATATTTGGCAGGAATAGTCCGTAGGGCATGGGGATCCAAGTTTGGTATGGTTTAGAACTTATATACAGGATTTTTTACTGTTTTGTTCTTTGGGGACTAGCTTGGATTTTCCGAAACATGCTCGGAAATACGTTTAAAACGCTACTCCTCATTAGCCACTTGGTCAATTTCAAACCAATTCTGCTGGAATGTTCCAATAGCTGTGGCCTCTAGAAATTGCATTCAGAATTTTGATAGGTCAATGTTTTGGCAGCAATCTTTGATGGTCCAATTTCACCAAATCTTGGGTGGAAAGACCCTTTGACGGTAGGCCTCGACATATCAATCTTGATTGGTTAATTGCTTCGGTGACCTGACCATCTTAGATTTTCCAAAAATTATCTGTCATGTATGTTTAAATGCAAATGGGTCAAATACTAATGGTCCAGGTGAGCGTCTCTTCATTTAACTAATGACGACTCAAATTTGTGTTGGGGTGGAACATATAATGGTCAATCGACTGGTGGACTGTGGAATAAAGAAGCGGTGTACAGACATATACCTTATCTAGAATTACATGCAGCATTACTAAGTCTTAAGTCATTTTGTAATGATATGCGTAATGTTCATATAAAATATGTCTGGATAGCACTACAGCATTGATTTATATTGTTGCCAAACAGGATGTTATTTAATAACATTGCTAGGGAGATATGGTTATGGAATATTGCAAGAAATATTTGGCAACCCGATAAATTCATAATTATTATATCCATTGGAAGCTACAAATAAATACCACAAAAACAAAAGTAATGATACTTTCAAAGAGAAAAATAAACAACCCACCTAAGTTCTTAATGGGAGGGCAGGGGCTTGAAATAGTTGATGAATATATCTATCTCGGTATTCAAATGGCATGTTTTCAAGCTGCAAAAATTGTACTTTTTGAAACAATGATAGTGCCTATTCTTTTATATCGATCAGCAATATGGGGCTTCTAAATCACTAATTTAATAGAATCATGTCAATTGAAATTCTTTAGTCTAAAGAAAAGTACACCTAATGTCATGGTGTATGGCGAACTAGGAACAATGCCACTTGCCATTCAAATACAATGAATGGGCCGGGTTATTAAATGGAGGTTATGGGGAATTATCATCAATGCTTTTCTTCATGTGGCTAGATTGTATGTCAAGAAACCAAATCAATGTTAAATGGATCGAAAAAGTGAAAGCCATTCTGGAAATAACGGGGCAATCGGACATATTTTTTGCAGAAACTGTAAACACAAATCAGGTAGTTCAGCAAACAAGAAATGCTTTAGAGCAGCAGTATGTAGAAAGATGGACACAACTCATAAATGATTCAACTAGGCTAACATTCTATAAAGAAATAAAAACAAAATTAGAATTTGAAGACGATTTAAAATATTACCATATAGAGAAGTCAATTCAGAACATTGAACCATCAACTCGCAAAAAAGGCGGGTGGGTATTGACAGGGAGGAATGACATTGTAATACATGTAACGTGGTAGAAACAGAAATACATTTTCTTTTCTGCTGCGAAAAATGCACAACAGAAAGAACACAATTTATACCTGATTACTATGTAAGGCAGAGCACAACAGAGAAAACTCAAGGTCTGTTTGCAATCAGTAACAAACCAATACTAAATAGGTTAAGCAAACAACAACAACAACAACAACAACAACAACAAGAATGACAATGGCAACTGTAACAACGACAACTACGACATTAGGAGCTCCTCGGACACACACTTCTCTGCTACGACCAATGCATCAACCACGGCTCCAGCACCAATATGCTACAATCATCACCAACACGACCACCACCACCACCACAACAACAATGGCAGCGAGAATGCAACCGACAATGACAAAGATGTTGACAACAACAAGGAAAACGATGTCAAAAACTAAATATTTCAAAGATGCAATGGCAGCAGCTAATCATGATATAATACGTTAATAATAATAATAATGATAATAATAATAATAATAATAATAATAATAATAAAAATAATAATAATAATATGGCTAGGTGGATAACAATAGTATTACTTAGTGCAGGTGTAAATGTTAACATTTCTATGGTGCATAGCCTGTGGTAATCATCAACAACTAATGTGGCTAGGTGGATAACACTAGTATTACTTAGTGCAGGTGTAAATGTTAACATTTCTATGGTGCATAGCTTGTGGTAATCATCAACAACTAATGTGGCTAGGTGGATAACAATAGTATTACTTAGTACAGGTGTAAATGTTAACATTTCTATGGTGCATAGCCTGTGGTAATCATCAACAACTAATGTGGCTAGGTGGATAACACTAGTATTACTTAGTGCAGGTGTAAATGTTAACATTTCTATGGTGCATAGCTTGTGGTAATCATCAACAACTAATGTGGCTAGGTGGATAACAATAGTATTACTTAGTGCAGGTGTAAATGTTAACATTTCTATGGTGCATAGCTTGTGGTAATCATCAACAACTAATGTGACTAGGTGGATAACAATGGTATTACTTAGTGCAGGTGTAAATGTTAACATTTCTATGGTGCATAGCTTGTGGTAATCATCAACAACTAATATGGCTAGGTGGATAACAATAGTATTACTTAGTGCAGGTGTAAATGTTAACATTTCTATGGGGCATAGCTTGTGGTAATCATCAACAACTAATGTGGCTAGGTGGATAACAATAGTATTACTTAGTGCAGGTGTAAATGTTAACATTTCTATGGTGCATAGCTTGTGGTAATCATCAACAACTAATGTGGCTAGGTGGATAACAATAGTATTACTTAGTGCAGGTGTAAATGTTAACATTTCTATGGTGCATAGCTTGTGGTAATCATCAACAACTAATGTGACTAGGTGGATAACAATGGTATTACTTAGTGCAGGTGTAAATGTTAACATTTCTATGGTGCATAGCTTGTGGTAATCATCAACAACTAATATGGCTAGGTGGATAACAATAGTATTACTTAGTGCAGGTGTAAATGTTAACATTTCTACGGTGCATAGGTTGTGGTAATCATCAACAACTAATGTGGCTAGGTGGATAACAATAGTATTACTTAGTACAGGTGTAAATTTTAACATTTCTATGGTGCATAGCCTGTGGTAATCATCAACAACTAATGTGGCTAGGTGGATAACACTAGTATTACTTAGTGCAGGTGTAAATGTTAACATTTCTACAGTGCATAGCTTGTGGTAATCATCAACAACTAATGTGGCTAGGTGGATAACAATAGTATTACTTAGTGCAGGTGTAAATGTTAACATTTCTATGGTGCATAGCTTGTGGTAATCATCAACAACTAATGTGGCTAGGTGGATAACAATAGTATTACTTAGTGCAGGTGTAAATGTTAACATTTCTATGGTGCATAGCTTGTGGTAATCATCAACAACTAATGTGACTAGGTGGATAACAATGGTATTACTTAGTGCAGGTGTAAATGTTAACATTTCTATGGTGCATAGCTTGTGGTAATCATCAACAACTAATATGGCTAGGTGGATAACAATAGTATTACTTAGTGCAGGTGTAAATGTTAACATTTCTATGGGGCATAGCTTGTGGTAATCATCAACAACTAATGTGGCTAGGTGGATAACAATAGTATTACTTAGTGCAGGTGTAAATGTTAACATTTCTACGGTGCATAGCTTGTGGTAATCATCAACAACTAATGTGGCTAGGTGGATAACAATAGTATTACTTAGTGCAGGTGTAAATGTTAACATTTCTACGGTGCATAGCTTGTGGTAATCATCAACAACTAATGTGGCTAGGTGGATAACAATAGTATTACTTAGTGCAGGTGTAAATGTTAACATTTCTATGGTGCATAGCTTGTGGTAATCATCACCAAATAATGTGGCTTTGAGGAATGTGCCAGTACACACCATTATGTGAACTGCTGTTTGGACGAATAGGTGAGATTTCTGGAAATTCCATAGGATGCCAGTTACAGTTGATGTTACATTTGGAAATGTCGTTGTGGAAAACAGGGTATAACAGAAAGAGAAGTAAGATGTACATCCTAGCATCGCTCATTTAAAGTTTAAATATGTTGACTGCTTTAGTACGGAATGTAAATGCATTTCTCTTAATATCTCAAATAATATGTATGTACCAGAGGGACTAGATGGAACTAATATATTAAAGGAAATTTATTGATAGCTGATTGTAATTCCATCCCGTTTCATGCAGCAAATAGATAGTATGTGCCCTCAAGTGTTGAGGGTGCCCATTCTTTATTTCATAATGCATTGATGCTTCAATCATCGGCCATATTGAAAAGCAGCAAATTCAAATTTAGAAGCCAAAATAACATGTTTAACGATTTTCGCCATCAAAAGTCATAAAATAAAATGTTCAAAATGCCCACTGTATTGGAGAGGTGTAATGGCGCAGACTGGATTTCGGTATGGTGCAAACCACCAAAGGGTCTCTTATGATCATTAGACAAAAATTCGTCCGAAAATGATTTGTATGTTTCTTGATCCATTTTAATAATAAGCCCCTCAGATAAAAATACCAGTAATGAGTGTGACGTCATTGATATAAGAGATGACCAATACTCTTACTGCCAAAACGTTCAGCCTGAACAGAAGCAGGAAATCAGATGTCTAGGGTTATATAGCTTCCATTATGAATGGTTCGCCCATTATTGATCAATCAGAGGAGATTTCTCATAATCAATATGCTATGACATTCTTAGTCCAATTCATGGAAGAGTAAATACTAAGTGTAAAATGGTTTTGAGAAGATTTGGCAGTGGGTCATGCTAGCACATATTTGTACACAAGTTGCTTTTTTCATTTGCCATTTCGCTTCCAAAGTGGTCTCAGAGCCAGAGTACATTTACAAAACATATATACATAAATAACCTGACCACTGTATAGTGGTTTAGCGATTCCTCGACCTGGCTTCGTTTAGTTATTCATTATGAAAGCAGAGTGTTTGTTCACGTCCCTTGTGGATGCGACTCAATTTTGAAAATAGTATGACTGTGGTTTTAGGCCGAGGGACAACAACCACTGGCAGTGCTCTAATTTGCCAAATAGTTGGCAAAGGGTCATAACCACATAGCAAGCCTGGAAAGCAGCAGTCACCCTTGTTTAGAATGGACAGCAAAGTTAATAACTCGATGACATATTGATGGAAAAGGTACAACAATAGTCACAAATGATGTCAGTGATATAATCGTAAATCTGATAAAGATAACATTAATATTGATTATAAGATTAATTATTTATCATGCTGTAGATTCTCATTTTGAGGGTCGGGATGTGAACATTAACAATATAAGGATGTGTGTTCAAATCCTATACATCGCTTTTCTTGTATTAAATAGGTACACTGAATCTATATTCTACAATTGAGAATCATTTCTAAAGCCAATAATCAGAATTGAGCAGATCCATCCACCCCATTCACCCAACAGCCCATCCATCCATCCATTTATTCATCCATCCATCCATCCACCATCTAACTCACCCACCCACCAATCGATTCATCCATCAATACAACCCTAACAAACACCTAGTGACATAGCATCTATTGATATCATATTGGTTCTTTAAAGACAGCTGTTATATGAACGACCATCTGTCATATTGAGCTATCATCAATGTTATTTTACAGGACCAAGGGGACATTGAGGAGGAAGTCATGGTATCGGAAGTATCGGATGCATCATTTTATATCCTTATCCTAAAATTTGGAGTATCATATCAAGTGTTTTGCGACGTAAGTATGCAAAATTTTCACCCAAATAATTCTTACATTGTAAGCAGAATTGTTACTATCACAACTGTCTAGCTGGAAGGGTTCTCTGACGCCTTCAGTATATCATCAAAATATCTTTATGAATGGATAAAAGTTATTTTATTTTTAAGATATTCAACCAAACTAGATGTAAGCAGAATTTGTAATATATCTCATCTGTCTGGTTGAAAGGGTTCTATGACGCCTTCAAAATTATCATCAAAAGACTTTTGTGAATGGATCACACATCCAAGCAGATTACTGACCACTGGTGGAGTTAACACTATAAATAAAACTCTTTTCTGTGTTATGTAATTAAGCATACTGCATCTAAGTTAGTATTGCTAACTATACGACCTAAGTTCATTCAAATAATTTAATTGTGAATTGGTAATGCGTTAAACAGATCTACAAATTTAACTTATTTTCTGAATAGTGTGCGAATCTCATCAGACATGCCAAAGTACATGGTGAATATAGATTTCATGAAATTTAGTTTTAAAAGTTTTAGGATAATACCATTTTCTACTGGGTTCAATAGAAAACCAAAAGACACGAGGACAGGGTATTTTAAAATACATTCAAGCATGTTTATAAAGGACAGCCTGGGGGACCATAGAGAACTTTCCTTTATACACAGGTGTCCTAATTGTCACTTAGGTATTAAACCATTGAATGAAATGTTTGAAAAATTTGGTTAACTATTCTAAATTTGAAAGAAAGCATTTAATTGCCAGTAAAATGTTCAAAATTTCAATTGCCTTCTTGACAGTTGTTTCGGTATTTACATCTATTAGTCCAGTCATTATATCAAAAAGTGGGTCAACCAACCACAAATTGCAACATAATTTATTGTATCGCTATTCATCTCAGAAAAGCAAATAAATGAAGATATTAAATATTTTCCAAAATTGAAGTAGTCGAACAGTGATACATATAATTAAAACATATAAACAATCTGCATAATCTAAGTAGTGAAAAGCACATAATTTACAGGAATCGTAGATGGCCGCCATAATGTTTACCATTACAGTTTTGAGTTTATTTCCACTTCTATTCAAGCTTATTTTCAGTGCTTAAAGGTGATAAACCATTACCATCTTTTAACATTAAAATAGCTTGATTAGAAGTAAAACATTTTAAAACTATTTAATGCCAAATATTGTGGTGCCCATCTTGCATTTATACAAATTTAACACCCTTATACTACCTGAATGTTAGGACACTGTATTTAATTTGCTTTTCCGAGATGAACAGTGAAAAGAATGTCGTTTGCAGCATGTCGGATGCAATTTGTTGTAGTACTTTCTGATGTATGTTAGTTCATATGCAAGACATTATGGGGTCACAACTGTTCTAACAATTGACAAAGGGTTTGGGTGTGTGAGAAGGAACAATACAGGAGAGTGCCACTGTTTATAGTGAGATCGGATCAATCATACTGAGGCTTGGAGGATGCCATTCAGAAATGAGGTTCCTAGGCAGAGGTCTGCAGGAATTGCTGGAGTGCACATAGGTGAGCAACACAGTAGGTTATATCCTGGTGGGGAAGCTATCTCCAGGCCTGTTCGGAGACACCTGCATGTAGGTGATGCACTCAATGTCATAATAATGTTATATGTCTGGCAAACCAGTACCAGACCCAAAATCAAGTCAGGCGGGAGATGAGCAAGAAGGCACAGTTACAGCTGAGTGAACAGTTGGCAACCATTGGGCGGCTCTCATGATTGTCACCAAGGGGGTCACGTGAGCTTCGTGTTGACCACACCCCTTTAACGTCCTTATGACTCACTACATCTGGCGAACCATCTGCTGCCACAAAAGCTGACAATGATATGGGCAGCTTTGGCAATGATATGGGCCACTTTGGTTTCACATGACCTTCGTGATGGCCACGTCGCTTTATTGCTTTCATGACTCGTTGCACCTGGCAAACCATCTGCTTTCAGAATAAGGTTGGCGACAATGTGGGTGGCTTTGTCGATGATATCGGCAGCTTTGCTAAATGGTTGAGAGTGGTCAGGTGACGTGGCGCCGCCCCCCAACACCTTCACAACTCACTACACATCGAACAATGGCAACGGTATGGTGGCTTTGTTGATTAGCCACAAATGTTCACATGACTATGGCCATGCTCACTAATACCTTCACACCTAATTAAACCAGTCAATCATTGAGACAACGAAGGATTTACATCCAAGAAAGTTGACGTGCAGATGGGTGGCTTTCCTGATTGGTCGAGAGAGTGATGACGTCATCTCATTTGTATATTAGGCCACACCCACAGGACCTTATATGGGCATGGGGTGTGACCCATTAAAAAAATGTCACACCAATGCCCATATATGGGCATGTGGGCGTGACCTAATATGCAGATCAGATGACATCATCACTCTGAACCAATCGGGAAATCCCAATCCCACCGCCTTTCTACTGACATGTTCTCTTGAGTAATTATAGCGAATCATCAGTACTCTAACCTCACCTCCAATGCTACTGATAGTCGATGTACGGGATGCTATCACTCCAGCACCAACGAGCAGACAAATTCATCTATGGATAAGCATACCGATAGCTCTCGAGGTGTCAGATTGCCGTGGTATGGTATTGAGAAATCACAGCTGTGTCGGTATTCGTAGTGGTAGAAGTAAACATTCTGATTTTGATATACGATAACAAATTGTACGTCAAGTGCCCGATGGACGATGATGTGCAGGTGTTCATCTCTCAAAGTGTTCCTCTACTTAAGCATAGGACAATGGGTGTTGTGTAGCAAAGTATCTATTTCCACTTGTGATCGCTATAAACGCACAACTAGCATACTCGATGTAGTATGAGTAGTCAAAATAGAATTATATAGCTAAACAACTTAAGTGGATACCTGAGAGGCAGGGTAAATGACAGAGAAAGTCAATCCAAGCAGTGTATTCCGCATTCTTATTCATTTGCTTTACAATCTGTAGAAAATATCTCATCAGTTATCTATAGGGCTGCTGACAGATGTTGTCCACATGGCTCTCATCTCGGGTCCCTGAAACACCGCACATACCAAAACACCCATGACAAAACTTGTGGGTCCCTTGTTATATTGTGATGGCAGGAAAGTGGATCAACTTGCAGCATTTGGAAGAACATCATCGTTTATCATTCCGGTGTGGGCGGGATCTGGCAAAACGAGTAGTGATGTTCATGGTACAAGAGAGAGCAACGTCAATGTTTGTTGTCACAGTGCAGGGAGGCACCTATATATATAAACTCTCCATATATAAGTTCTACGAATCGCCACTTCCAAATGAGGTTACCACAGACACCGAGATATCACCCGCTAATGCACATGTGTGTGTGTGTTTGCGTGCGTGCGTGCGTGCGTGCGTGCGTGCGTGCGTGCGTGCGTGCGTCGTGCGTGCGTGCGTGTGTGTGTGTGTGTGTTGGTGGCATCGGTGGCATGATCTATGCTGTGTTTAGAAAAGTCAGCAGTCGGTGTGTTTGGTAAGAGCTAAACATTAGTTTGGTACTTAGTAGTTATGACCGCAGAAAGGACTACCACTCCACCAATTAGATGAGCGATAAGGTTGCATCCCATAATGGTTGCCACAAATATCTGCACTCTCTGTAATGCCTGCCATACGCTGTTCGAAATAGCGAGGAACAGAAACGGACGCAGGTGAAAAAAATCGAACATGAAGTGCATGCAAGCACACACCTCTCTCTAAGTGCAAGAGGGCTATTCCACACTGGTTACAGCAGCTTGTCAAATAGGCAGACCGCCGGTCACATCAGATCGCCATGGGGAATGACTGGATGCTTCAAAAGTGGAAGATCACAGGGGAACTGAGATTGTCCACTCAGTGCGGTAAAAATTAATAAGCTGCATGGTTAAGTATAAAATGGCTAGTATTTCAATTCAAAGTCCTAGCTGAAAAGTATAGCGTCTTCTGGAATTAGTCGTAGTCGTGGTTCAAGCGGTAAAGTTCAAACAGTAACAGTTAGTCGATGTCATAGGTAAAGACAGTGCCAAGCAGCTGCAGAAGTTCAGAGGTAATAATCATAAACTGTGGTTATTGTTTATTGCACAGCTCAGAGCACAAAATAATTCACAGTGCGATGTGTGGGGTTGCAGCTGCTTTTCACGGCAACACGCACAAAGGTGATGATATCAGTGACTCTTCCCAGCCAATACCTGAATGAGTCATTTTCAGTTTTGTTTTTAGGCGAGTTGCACACTTACTGAGATATGGATGGCCGAGGCTTGTCTCCTTCTCCTGAGTTCTTCTTGATTCATTCTGTAAGAAGATGGTCCACATATTTCAATTGGTTCTTACTGTCTCGCGATGGTACAGAGCAGTTAGTGGAGTCGATATGAGCAGGATCTCTCTGTGGGTCATGAAGCAAAAACCTTCAATTTAATGTTATAATTTACACACAGTGAGCATTAGAAATGGGTGCATGTAGAAGCAAGGGAGCAAATATACTGTTGAATATTGTTGAATATTATAGGATTGCAAACCAAAATGATAAACTGTCAATTTGTGATGTTCTAAAGAATCTTTTTCTAAGGACGATTGGGAAGAAGAAAGGTGATACTTGGTTAGGTGTCACAGTAAAACTATACGCTACATATGTCTTATAATATATTGGAAGTGGACATGGCAATCATCAGTATAATAGCATGACACTACAGGAATGAACAAAAAAAAATAGCTATATAAAATTCATTTCTTTTACTTTCTGTAATATTGCATGCAGCGACAACTGCTTACATAAATAGATAAATAAATATAATTTAAAAATTTGATACATGATTCCAAAAGCAAATAAAAAAATTAAATATTATATAAGTGCTATTGTAATTTAGGTCTAAATTACGTCCATTTTTTAGCAAGACTTCAATCTATTTAGGTCGCAATGATCTACAATTTCTTTTTAAAGATGGTTCCTCTTTCTAATGGAATGAAGTCATGATCTCATTGTTGATTTCCTCTGTCCAAAGATAATGACACTGGTGTAAAACACCACACAATATCTTAACACAGAAACACGTTTTTAGCTCACATGAGGCTGAAATTGGTTTTGTATGTGTTTTGCGGTATTCTCATCACAAATTTGCAATTTTCGAAACTGTCAGATGAACGGTTTGGCGACCATCTTGGATTTTTTTCCCACCAAAATCTCCCATACTAAAGCAATGGGAAATTTAAAATGTGTTCTCGAGAACTGCTAGGCCGATTTTAATTATATTTCGCAGGAAGCATCCTTAGGGCATAGAGATTCAAGTTTGTTCAAACGAAGCTGATCGTCCAAATGGGCCAGTGGCCATCTTGGATTTTGGCCGATTTTTAGAAACGTCTTTAAAAATCTCCGAAACCACTTGGGGGATTGATGCAAACCTCAGGAAATACGGTTTAGGGCAAGTGCTGAACCAAGTTTGTTTAAGGGAACTTGATTGGTGAAATGGTTCGGCGGGCATCTTGTTTGACTTAGTTGCAGCGAAAATGACTTCTCTAGAACTGCTGAATGGGGTGGACTGAAATTTGGCAGGTATGATTAGGGCCATTAAAGTTTGTTCAAGAAAAGTTGATCCGTCAAAGAACATGGCCGCCGTGGGCCAATCAAAATATGGCATGTTTGGTGGCCATATTGAATTTTTCTATTTGATGGATTTTGAGGCCCAAATAGTTTTTTGTACGTGTTTTGGGGTATTTTGAGCTCAGATTTGAAATTTTCGATACTGTCGGATAAACGGTTTGGCGGCCATCTTGGATCATTTTCCCGCCAAAAGCTCCCATACTAAAGCAATGGGAAATTTAAAATGTTTTCTTCTGGAGAACTGCGTGGCCGATTTCAATTATATTTGGCAGAAAGCATCCTTAGTGTGTAGAAATTCAAGTTTGTTCAAACGAAGCTGATCGGCCAATCTTGGATTTTGGCCGATTTCTAGAAACGTCTTCATGAAAATTTTGTCCAAAACCGCTTATGGGATTGATGCAAACCTGAGGAAATATGATTTGGGGCAAGAGGTGAACCAAGTTTGTTCACGGGGACTTGATTGGTCAAATGGTTCGGCGGCCATCTTGGTTGACCTAGTTGTAGCGAAAATGACTTCTTCTCCCGAACCGCTGAAGGGATCGGACCAAAATTTGGCAGATATGATTAGAGACTAAGCGCCATTAAATTTCTTCAAGGGATGTTGATTCGTAAAAAAAACCTGGACACCATGGGCCAATCAAAATATAGCATGTTTGGTGTCCATATTGGATTTTTTTATTTGATGGACTTTGAGGCCGAAATTGTTTTATGTGTTTTTGAGTATTCTGATCTCAAATTTGCAATTTTCGAAACTGTTGGATAAACGGTTTGCTGGCCATCTTGTTGATAAAGAGCATTCTCGTTGAAATGCCTATGGTCCAGATGAGCGATACAGGCCCCTTGGGCCTCTTGTTTACAGTTTTCGCCCTTGGATCCCCAAATCCCTGATAACCATGAAAGAAACCAATAAAGAAGTATTAGAGAAATCTTAATATATAATAGTTCTCTTAAACACCCATGTTTGCGAATGTATGCTAAATAAATCTCCTTCAAAATTTGCATGCATGCACATACATCAGTCCGCGTATTAAATAATGAAAATAACTGTGTCTGTCTGTCTTAACGTAATCCTATCTATAGACATATTCTCTGTCAATAATTCCAACATCATAAACAGTTTTGGATTAATAATGTACACACCCACTATATAATAATAACCTTTCAACCATAAGAGTGAATATGTACAAATATTTATCAATCAAACTGTCTATCCATCAGATTTCTGTTTCTTGTCAATGATTCCAACATTATAAACAGTTCTGAGTCGATAATGGACAAATTTAGCACATCATAATAACTTTTTGTAACAATCAATTATTTCATTGGTACTAAAAAGTATCTACTTTAACAGTATTTTCTGATTATCTATTAGTGTATGTCTTTAATCCATATCATGTTTCGCTAATTACCAGTTACCAAATTGTATGTCATTAAACCATGTTAAAGTTCATTATCTATTCACGGACATCAATGTGAAATTCAATCTCAAAGAAATTTACTTATTGTAGGAAGGAATAATTTCATAGATTTCAAATATTTTCTAAAGTGAACAGGGAATTATTAGAAACAGAAATGATATCCCTATTATTCTATACTAAGTGACACTTTTCGCAAGACAGAACTTAATGAAGGACTGTAGCACTGGCCTTGACCTACTTATTTATATAAGTGTCAATATCACCAATGGTTTATCATGTTTCACCATTGACACAAATGTATCTTTAAATTCTACAAGAATATACAATGAATGTCCCCTCTCACATATGGTGTACTGAATTGCAAATTAACTTGTCTTCATCTTATAAGCGAATAATAATGTGAATTGGACTCACAGTTGTGGAAAAACTTTGTTAACCTTTGACCTTTGGGTCAAAGGTTAACAAAAATTTTCCACCAGTGTGAGTCCAATTCACATTAATATTCGCATATAAAATGAATGACCTTGAATCAATTGAACATTGGTCATTTCCACTAAACGTTATAGTATTCCATGAGGTTACCAGAAATGCCAAATAAACAGCTGAACTTTTAAGTAAATAAACATTGACCTAATTAAATTCCTGTTTTTCCTTTTATCCCAAAGGATGAAGATCATGTTCCTAATACAAATATTTTTTCAAGAATATCATTTCTTTAATTTATTCCATGGTGTCGATGGTTTAATAGCATTTAAGGTCAACACGATCTTTCATTGATGTCAAGGTCAAATGGTCAATCTGATCTACAAGTTCTTGCTTATTTAAAAAAAGAAATAGCTACCTTATTTGAACATCAAACTTGATATTTTTGTCCTTGATCACAGATAAATACCTTATATGGACTTATAAAGTGCAAATAAATTGAACCAATTTTGAAAACAATTTGACTGCTTAATGTAGCCAATGAAATCGTTGAACAGAATAATGAAGTTCAATCACAACCAATTTCTCCATAGATTTTAGAAGGGTTTTAGCATCATAGGACCTATTTAGAATTGTCATTAAACATATTTTGAGAATGATTTGACTGACACTACTTTCCTAAACCTAGGTCAATAAAGCTGAGCAGAAATATGTCGAATCAAAATTAAGTTCATGACAGATTTTCTACACAAATATTTTCTCACTCAAAATCTAAATTCAAATTTAATAATATGTTGACTACAATCCATTATTGTTATCAAGCAACAATGCCTTGCCAGTCAAATTATCACATCAAAGTATGAAGTCAGTTAAAGCTTAACAGCCTTCATATGAATATTCCTAGTTCACAGAAGCGATGAATTCTTTCTGTTACCAATGAACATTTGGCATGAAATGTTTCATTGAAAACATAGTCAAATCATCCTCACAATATACATACATCCAGATTTAAAAGGTTCTGCAAAACAGAAGCATTAAATTCCATACATTATTAACACTGAAGTGCCTACGTGGAAATTACATCACCTGGACAAGAATCCCACCATTCACCTACACTTCATCGAGGGTTTCCTCTCATCACACTGCAACTAAATATAAAGATAAACATTCGCATATTGATGATATGATTATATTGCTGATAGGATTATACTGCAGACTTCAACGCTAAGGTAGAGACCACGTGTATTTGATTCGATACCAATTCTGCAGTCTGATAACATTTAGAAATGAATTTCCACGAACCAGAGAAACCTAACAACTAAAATGGTCCGATTGTTAACTCAGTTAGCACAGAAAAACTGAATTAACCATTCCTAAATTAACAAAACCTAAAAGCGGTTACCATCCTAGAGACAGCATCTCTCCTAGGCCATATTAATTCCAGGAAATAACCAATCTCCTTCCATGAGACTACCCCTATATATCACAACATATTTTTATACTACACATACCATACATACATCCACTACCTTCATAGGCAACTGGAGTTATTATGGAAAACAGACATTCACTTTTCGCAATGAAGTTGTCTCGATCAAACCCCAGCTCTCTGACTAAGTGGCAAATGCCATATGTACCAATGCAATATGCACACACAACCATAACCTAAATTCTACTTATAAGGCACCCTGTTTTAGTAAACAAGCTAAGTCCTTATTTCAAACACCAAAACGTCGGCAAAGTGGTACAGCCTCATACCATACTTAATCCAGTTATTTCTATTTACTCAACCACACAATGTAATCTGTAATGAAAACATAACAAATTCTGCATTTTGAGCCATGGATACCATCACTTACTTACATAAATAAGAATACACAAGCAATCACAATCAGAACCATCCATTCAAAATTCCTCTCACACATCACAATTCCCGTACATACAATCCTATCACCGATACATAATTATAACCGAATTCATTATGTTTTTAGCTAACCAATATACAAAAATCAACAAACCATTATTATTGTCAAAATTATCATGCAAACATCCGACAAATACATTCATTCAGCCTGGCTAGCAAGCTGTCAAATATTTTTCCGAGTCATCATTTGTTTATTTCTTCAACAACCACGTACTTCTCTAGAAGAGAAACTCGGAGCCGTGTTTGCTAGAAATATACCAATGAAAAACCTCGACTCAACATTTTGTACCAATGAAAAACCTCACATGATCCAGAATCTACATTGAGACCTGATGCTACATAAACTATTTTTATAACTATAGCAATTTACCACAGATTGCGTGTATCACATCAAGCATGCGAAACACCAACATAGCCAGCTTTATAAAAGCTAAAATACAATATCCTACTGCTAGATTACTCCTGGCTCATCACTATGCCCATAAGTGTATCATAAAGAACTTATTTTCAACTAAGTTTTGTCACATTTGACTATAAAACGGTGGACAGGTGAAGTTACACAAACTCGCCAGCTAGCGGACTTGGAACCCATGGAACAGTCTATTTTAATCTAACGACAACCGATTTGACTATTTTAACAAACAAATTGCTATCCTGTGTGTTTGAAATCTTGCCACTAAATAACTTCTTAGCTGATACCAAACTCGCCTAGTCTCACCCCCAAAAGCGCATCTTTCTCATTATTTTACAATTTTGTACTCTTCTCTATAAATGTGTTGTCGCTGGTCTCTAATCGAGTTGGCAAATGACTATCTCATTGCATTCACGTCACCCCACCCATACAGCGCACGCTATGAAATTAGTCCCTGGTATGTCCTGGCCAAATTTACGTGAACCAATCTTGCAACAGTCTCCTAATTCTCAGTGAATCTACTTGCTCTTACATAACACCACTACACGTTCACATACTTTCCAATACTCTTTCATGCAAACCAATTTGAATATTAAAAGATTGTCATTTTGGTTTAAATCAGATCAAATGGGCACAGAACTTTCAACACCATAGATACAACTATACCGAGACTGCCCTCAGTCCCACAGGAATTGCTAGAAGTTAAACAAATACTATGATGAATTTCCATAATCCATTCAATCGCTTACATAAAGTAGACACCACGGTTTGTAAATAAATGTTAGTGGACCAGGTACAACCGGAATTGGCCAAAAGCAGAGTGAGTCGACAGGCAGAGTCGGCAACATGTCAAGGTTTATCCCTGCTTGTACCCGAAGTGGCACAGTGGAGGGTCTCGTGTCGACTGTCTTGCTGAGTCACCATATAAAGGATTCAGGGGCGATTGCATCAATCCTCCCTCTTCACAGGCTGAATTAGATCGTGAGTTGTCTGGAAAGATGCGCATATCCTTAGTCCATATCGCCTGTCTATCTTATTTTGAAGAAATCTTCATCGACCACCCAGAATAGCTCTGTTATTAATTGATGTAAAGGAAATCTGAAGACAGTCTTCGAAACTAAACGTTGGAACAAATCCATGGGTATCAAAATTCATCAAGTATTTCTTTAATTAAATGCATGGTCTGCGATGATCGAGTGTCACATTTACCAAATTAATCACTCTAAAATTTAGTCCCTCCAATCCCGCACCATAGCATACATGCATAGCACATGGATGAACTAATTCTTTCCCATTTGTAACAAGTCCAACACTACGAATGATAGCATACTACCATGCTCCTGTAAGCATATGGCTGAATCAGTCATATGAATGAGTTAGTTACAGACATGCCTTGTCCCAATCGGTGAGGGTATAATATTAACACGTGCAGATGGGGCGGGGTGGGGGTTGGTGAAGAATGCATGCCTCACACACTCCAACTACAAGAAGACATCCCTGGATGAGGTGTGTAGAAGGCATCGACGTGTGCAGAAGGCATCTGTGGGTGATGTATGCAGAAGGAAAATCCCGGATGAGGTGTGCAGAAGTCATCAATGGGTGAGGTATGCAGAAGGTATCCCTGGCTGAGGTGTGCAGAGGGCATCCCTGGATGGAGTGAGCAGAAGGTATCTATGGTTGAAGTGTGCACAAGGCATCCCTGGGTGAGGTATACAGAAGGCATACTTGGACGAGTTTACAAAAGGCACTAGTGGGTGATAGGTGTATATTGATTGCAATCGCTTGATTATTGTTTGTAATATTCATATAGCAGAGTGAGCACATTAAATGAATTCAATAATATTACTGTAACTGATCTTTATTTTCTTTATTTTCAATCATTTGACAGATAAATGTTCATTTCTTGCGAGATGTCTATCTTTATGTACAATCAGCATAGTTTCTCACTTGTGTATTTCTTTGCAGAAAGTATCACTAGAAGTGAAAGGCTTTTGTAAGCAGGATGATGTTCCAATTTTGACGGTGATAAAGTCAGGAGTGGAACATAAGATTACGATATTCACCAGGGTAAAGGCTGTTCTCAAAACATTTCCACAATCATTGAGGTTTTATGTAGACACGATAAACTTCTAACGAGCTTTCGTTAGAAGTCATAACCCTTGAAATTCCAGGATCTCAATTTCAAGGCAGTCAATTTAGTTTCAACATATTCAAACATAAACAACCTAATATTCTCTACATCATTCTCTCCCCGTCATAAAGAATTTGTGGTTTCTGTATTCTGAGGGCGAAAAGATTAAATGTGAAATGGTATGTACTTTGTGCATTGTTATTTTAGATATAATATTGTTTTCATAAGCACTTTTGTAGTAATGGGATATTCTAGACCGGAATCATCTACTATGCATATTATTATTTGAATATGTTTGTATGTCACGTTGTTATACTAGCTACTCTTACATGTAGCGATACCTGTTCGGAATTTAACTATTATGACATTTGGCTAACACAATTAATTTAATATTCCGTCTAAACCATATCTTCTCTTTGATAATTAAACACAATACAGTAAACACTGTTTATAGTGGAATGGCCCCTAACGACGCATGGTGGCTTGAAATGAATTCTTCCAAGGTTCATCTTGTTCCTTGAAAGCAATCAGAATTCATCATCCAGTGCTATTAAAGGTACTCGCTTTTAGAATACTTGCAAATTCTTGATACTTTGGGAGAACAATACGTCATAATGATTACATTTTTAACCCATTAATCATCAAGATTTATCACAGAATGACAGTCTTTGATTAGTGACTATCCATTTGCAGGTGAACAGAAGATTCGCCATTGGAATGACAGGCTTGGTCATAGAGGCATTCATTTCAGTCGTAAGATTTAAGAAATAAGCGCTTGACCTGCAAAATAGACATTGCTAATGGCCATCTCAAATGTAATTTTGACTGCCATTTAATGGTTTAAAAGGATATGAAAATAGTAACACTCTTACAAAGCTCAAATCTTTAAAAATTGTTTGAATTTGCGCGTTCCTTGAGAGCGAGAGCATGTGTTACCATAGGGACACGTTTAACCGTGATTTGTTTTATTGTACTGATAATAGAACAAGATGGCCACTATGGTGATCAGATGTTTTTATGCACAAATATAGAGCTTGTGTCGGATCTCTCTATTCAAAATGAATTTTTTTCAAAGTGTGAAAGATGTATTTTGCCTTGTTAGTGATACATCCTCTTCCAAGATGACGTTTTCTCATTATCACATGTATATGCATTTTTACGTGTTACAAATTTTGATTAATTGCTTACAACTGTATTACTTTGTATTTATCACAATTGTCTGTCTGTCTGCCTGCATGCATGTCTGTCTGTGTCTGTATGTCTGTCTGTCTGCTTGCTGGCCTGCCTCCGTGTGTGCCTGACTGCCTGCCTGCATATATATATATGTGTGTGTGTGTGTGTGTGTGTGTGTGTGTGTGTGTGTGTGTGTGTGTGTGTGTGTGTGTGTGTGTGTGTGTGTGTGTGTGTGTGTGTGTGTGTGTGTGTGTGTGTGTGTGTGTGTGTGTGTGTGTGTGTGTGTGTGTGTGTGTGTGTGTGTGTGTGTGTGTGTGTGTGTGTGTGTGTGTGTGTGTGTGTGTGTGTGTGTGTGTGTGTGTGTGTGTGTGTGTGTGTGTGTGTGTGTGTGTGTGTGTGTGTGTGTGTGTGTGTGTGTGTGTGTGTGTGTGTGTGTGTGTGTGTGTGTGTGTGTGTGTGTGTGTGTGTGTGTGTGTGTGTGTGTGTGTGTGTGTGTGTGTGTGTGTGCTATCTTATCTCTTTCTTTTACACTGTAATTGTTAGCTTGCTTGTATTAAACGTTTGTATAATATGCACTTAATATAGAATATTGTTATTGCCTTGGCCTAGCTGATTGTCAATATGTACATGCCACCTTACATATACAATGTACAATAAAATACCAGTGTGCACAAGACCTGTTATGTTACCTATGTTGTCCTAGAATGTTTATCCATTTGCGGGTGAAGAGAAAACTATTGTTAAAAATTTACCACTGGAATTCATGGTAAATTAAATTATAGCATTCTCTTGGATTACAAATTGACTTTCCTCAAAGCCACCGCAGCAAATTGTTTTGGTTGGCTGTGCCAAGAAAGGATTAGACAATCTCACCTCTGAAGAATATAAGATATTATTCTGCAGACATATCTAGAGAATAACCATCAGTGAGCTGGATGCGTCCCCCTCGACATAGGAGAACAGATTTAGTTAAATTGTACATGTTTGCTGGTCAAAATATCAGTAGAGAATGATTTAGGATAACAGATTTACTAAGGAGTTTGTTGGTGGGTTTGTTGGGCCAGAATATCACCAGAAAATAACTTAGAATAATATATTTACTAAGGTGTTTGTTGGTCAGAATATTACGAGAGAACACATTAGAATAGCAGATTTACTAACAGCAAATGTTTGCTGGTCAGAATATCATCAGAGAATGATCCAGGATAACAGATTTCTAACACAGTTACTAAGGTCGTACATGTTCTCTGATCAGAATATCATGAGGTAATAACTCATTCTCAAGTCAGATGTTATTTATTCACATCATATAGTTAGTATAATTTTATGGACTCTACATAGAAGACATGGCAATTACAATATAATTTAGGATCCCTAACTAGCAGATTATAATTGGCATGATTAAGAACATTTGTACATCCACAAAACACAACGCAGACAGAATGAAAAACATACACAATATACATCTGGAAAAAATAAGTTGCTTAGCTCGACACAGGATGTAAACAAACATAAATATACATATGGTCATAATAGTGTTTTATGTAAATTGAGAGATATGATCTTTTCGATCGCTGGTATCACACTTGGAGAGCCGTTCTCAAGATGAAATCTGAGGTTTTCTGCAGTTCTTCAACAGGCCCATACAGCTTTTCAAGAAGAGAGGTTGATAAAGGCCAGAACTCTTCTCTCAACAGCTGATACGTACTGCAACATTGAAGTATGTGCTCTGTGGTCTGTTCTGCTTCTCCACAAGGACAAGCAGGCGATGTCGTAAGGTGGAACCACATGTACATGTGTTGGTTTAGTCTGATGTAGGATTAATATGTGGATATTTCTGTTTTAGCTATTCTAGGGTTTTGTGGTGACAATTGTGATTTTGTCTCCCTAATTCTGTTCCGACATGTTGTACATGCAAGTTATGTTTTCTTATAATGTTGTAGGAATTGACTCGTATATTGTTTTAATAACTTTGCAAGGGTAGTTGATATGTTATCAAGTTATAGATTTCCAAGTATGGCATAATTTGAAGGTTATCTTTTGTAATATTGTCAGTCTTCCTAATTTATGTTAGTGAAAATTAATCCAAGATAAGTTGCCATGAGTAATGTGTGGTAAGATTAGTGTTTTCTTGTGTCCAATTCGATTTTGGCTGCTGAATAAGATAAATGCCCTGTGGTAGTATTTAAATGTAGTTTTCGTAAGTCTGTTTACTGTTCAAATAGATCACCAAAGAATTACACAATTTAGGTGTGTAAATTTATTGTATATCTATGCAGATTTCTTAAATTATTATATTAATTTTTTCTTGGGAACGTTAGGAATGTGTAAAAAGCTTAAAATTCATCTTGTCTAACTTTTACAATGATGAGGATGGAGTGTTCTAAATAACCCAGCCAGCATCCATTGTTGGGCCCCGATCGGGCTCCAATTGGGATAATGATTGGACCCCAAATGGGTTTCCCGATCGGGACCCGCTCAGATGTGTCACTGTATTTGCAGCGGACCTCAAGTGAGTTAGCCCAGAATGGGCTCTTATATGTGCCTCAGACGGGCTATAAGTGGCCCCAATTGTGCTCCATGTGGGCCCCAATCAGGGTATTAAAGGACCCTCTTGGGCTCAAAAAATTGTCAGGACCAATTGGGCTGCCCATAAAGGACCCATTTGGGCTGCCTGATAGGGACAGGCTCAATTGTGTCACTGGGTTTACTTTGGGACCTAATTGGGCTAGCCCAAAATGGACTGGTAGATCACTCCATACAAGATAATTTTGTATGACTTCCCTATTTGATTGGAAAGTGCAATAGGACATTTTCATTTGGCTCCGCGCACAGGGGCCATGGTTCAAAAGGTCAAATTATAACATGCAGAAATTGATTATGATGCAACTTCTCCGAAACTGTTGGGCAGAATTCAACCAAATTTGGTATGTGATTTACCCATACGATTGTGGAGTGCAGGGGAACATTTACCTTTGGCTCTGCCCTCTGGGAAGGGGGTGGGGGAGGCGAGTGGTGTCAGATGTACCTCTGTCACTAAAAACAAAACAATCGGAAAAAATTTAGGAAATTGTATGTCTTTGGTGAAACAGAATGGGAGTTGAATTTGTTTGAAAATTTTCAATAGCTTACATGTGCATCGTAACAATGAAATATAGATTGTGTGAATTCAGGTTTCAAACTTACAAAGTGATTCCAACACGTGTGACAAGTGGGTGGAGCTTAGCTAGACATGGATCCCTCAATTGCCCGAGTAAACTTACATCCCTGAATTGCCCGAGTAAACTTATATATATACTTACTAATAATGCTATCCGTTCCAATCACCCAAAATGTGAGCCGTTCGTGGTCATTTTTAAGAATTTCTTAAATATTTGATGATTTGAAAAAAATTGTGTTCAATGGGAGCGTTTTTACTTTGCGAAGCTTAATCCGCACACATTTTAATCTTTCATATTGAATTTATAATTTTATTTCAAACATACAAAATTTGTTTCAGATTTCATGTCCCCAAAGTCACAAACAACTACGGTCATGCTAAATCGGTGTTACACTTATGCCCACCAACAGCGCAGGTTTGAGGACACAAACGCTCAAGAGTTTAAGTATTATGCAATACCCGCCATCTGCAGTGAAGTGTCAGTGTCCACTTAAACTTAAGGGGGCGTCAAGTAGATTGCGCAACATGGTCTAATTACCTCGAAGGAGTTAAATTGGAATGGAGAAAGTCGTTTAGTTTCCGACTTTAGATATCATGTGTGTTCTCATATACGGCTCTCAAATCCGGTAACGAAGCAGAATATAAATGGTGTACAGTAATCTTACATGCAGATTTTTGTCCCGCCCTTATTATGTAGAGAATTGTTAAATTAAAAATTATATATATATTGTCAACAATTTGTAACAAATGTGCTTGAAAAAACAGCTATCTAATGCACGTTCTAATATAAATAATTACACCCTTTTCGAAATAATAAAGAATTTGTTGTAACATTTTCTTTCTAAATTCGCGCAGAATAATAAGTAAAAAGCAAATTAATTAGCTATTTCAACTGCCGAGGTCGGCAGGCATGGATCGATGTGTTTGTTTATATGTATGTATGTATTTTTTATTTTTTTATTGACGCACTGGCAACGTGCGGCTTCAATTTCCTCATGCTATCCAGCCGACAGTCATGTACCCATTAGTTTAATTTGTTGATCACCATCTCCCGGTGGTCGGGGGATCGAACCGCCATACTGCAACTCCGCATAGCATCAACAACCAGACATCTTTCCACTGGACCACCGCGCCAAGACAAAAAGTCTAGGTTTGGCCGACCAGTTTTCACATGTCTGATATACTGACACACTGACGATTCATATGGGACTATCTGTGGATGCACCTGCCACGATTCAATCCTTGGCATTTAAGCCTATTGTACTCTAACTCCATCACGGCTCTGGCAGTATATGTATTTTTAATTTTTTTATTGACGCACTGGCAACGTGCGGCTTCAATTTCCACATGCTATCCAGCCGACAGTCATGCACCCATTAGTTTAATTTGTTGATCACCGTCTCCCGGTCGGGGGATCGAACCGCCATACTGCAACTCCGCATAGCATCAGCAACCAGACATCTTTCCACTGGACCACCGCGCCAAGACAAAAAGTCATGCACCCATTAGTTTAATTTGTTGATCACCATCTCCCGGTCGGGGGGGGGGGGGGGGGGGGGATCGAACCGCCATACTGCAACTCCGCATAGCATCAACAACCAGACATCTTTCCACTGGACCACCGCGCCAAGACAAAAAGTCTAGGTTTGGCCGACCAGTTTTCACATGTCTGATATACTGACACACTGACGATTCATATGGGACTATCTGTGGATGCACCTGCCACGATTCAATCCTTGGCATTTAAGCCTATTGTACTCTGACTCCATCACGGCTCTGGCAGTATATGTATTTTTTATTTTTTTATTGACGCACTGGCAACGTCTGGCTTCAATTTCCACATGCTAACCAACCGACAGTCATGCACCCATTAGAATAATTTGTTGATCACCATCTCCCCAGTCGGGGATCGAACCGCCATACTGCAACTCCGCATGCCATCAGCAAACAGACATCTTTTCACTGGACCACCGTGCCAAGACTAAGAAATCTAGGTTTAACCGACCAGCTTTGACATGTGGCAGCAGCAGCACCCAGTAAAATTAGTTTCAAAATATTCAATAGAATATTTGTTACACGGCAAAGACATACAATTCGTACAGCAACGTTTAGTGCGTCTTCAATTATGCGTTCGTGACGTACTTATCTACGCTATTCATGACATCATTGATTATAACGTCACCCTACATGTTACGTAGTTGATTATAACGTCATATCATGGGTGGATAAACCGGAAAGGTTCATTGTCTTGTGAGAGAACAAAGCAGAAACAGGAATACACCGATCCCGTCAAACATCACAAACTGTCCTGAAAACGCTGATTACCGGTAGTACTTGAACAAGATCTGGAATATAAGCGCATCGTGTAAACGCCGCTTAATTGTTTACAATCTGGCAATTGCTATTTTCATATTGTAAATGTGCGGATTAATATCATATATAGCTAATTCGATTTCTCCTAACATTTACACCCAAATAGCTGTCAACAAATGAACAGACAGTCGTCTAAAACAAGTTCTGCACCAACATGATGCTGACCGGAGGATGGCCTTACTGGATAATGACCGAGTGCATGTTCAGTCACACCCATATATGTAATGACACGCTACAGCATGTGTAGCTAACGTCACGCGCGGTTACGGTTCCCTGGCACGCACAACAGCGTAGAATATAAGCGAGTTAGACAAAGAATTTGGTGACTATTTAAAACTACTATTGTGAATACGTGTCTCGGTGTGGGGGAGGGCGTGGTGTAAGGCGTGTGTGGGGTGGTGTGTGGGTGGTAGTTCGAGGATTGTATAAAATGTAGCTGAGATCGTGAAAATAAAAGTTATTGGTTAGACAAACACAATTCACCTTTCCAGAATAATGACGTCATATGACGTCATAATCAGCTAAGCAGTGTGTAGGATGACGGCATAACCATTATGTCATAAATGATGTACGAACGAATTGCATGCCTCTACTATTTAATAAACATGTTGCATATTTTGAAACTAATTTGACTGGGCGCTAGTGCTGCCATAACCATATTTATCAGCTTACCTGTATAGTTTTCTGGAAATTGATAGTAAGGAATTTCAGAGAGCGATCGATCCGAACACGAGCGAGATGTGGGTGGAGCTTATCTAGACATGGGCGGGGCATAGCTCAAAATGAAAGGTCCATTGGTTTAGTAAGAGACACAACAAACAAGTTGAATCGTTTATCGCTAGATCATTTAGTATGCAATTGAGCAAGCAATAAGTACATGTATGGTTAAGGGTCCTAGGCCGTGTTCTCACTGGAGACTTAACCGGCGTAAAACACTATTGAGGTATGGCGTTATTCCCAATTATATATCCAGTGAGAACACGGCCTTAGTGACACTTTGTAATTAAATTAGTTGAGCTTATTTTTAAAGCTTCATATTTAGTAGTTAGTCAAATAAAAGTATATGTGTGTATCGTGGTATGCCGTGAATCTGTATTGATCGAGTGATAAGAGGTGCTAACATTTCCTGACCAGCTGTTTGTCAGGAGGTGGGATCATCTCTCACACGAAACTACCATCGTTGGCAGCCAGATATTATCAGGCTCGAGACCTCCAAGAGTTCTATTTGTCTAAACAAATCGTCTTGTGGTATCGCAATAAAGTTTAGACGGGAAACTTGGGTTAGATGATTATTTCCGTTACCCGACGATATATGTCCCGTGAATGAGAATTAAGGCCGCGAATGACCATGACACAATATATACCCTTTACTAGGTCCAGCTTCGTCATCTCGTAAGGTATGTGCTGAGATGAAATCGACACATCAAATTATTTATTCAATTGGGTTTGATCAGGATATTAAGAATGAAATCACAACAATTTTTGACAAGCGATATGCATAAAGGTTTCCAAAGAAATAGCTCCAGAAAAAGATTTAAATCAAAATTTATCAATTCATTGGCAGTTATTTTATTATTACCCCCTCGTGTGTCAACTTAACCCTGTAATGGTCAAGGTGGAAAAAACGACCTCTACAGTGATCTTGAACTAAGAGAAGAATATTTCTTGAAAATTTACCGCTGAAATGACTGGCTCGGTTACCAGTTATTCAAGTGGCAAATTAAAAAAAAATTATCTTCTTGGTCTGCAATTGGACACTGGCTAAGCAGAAATTTGGTTTTCTTGACCATTACACTTTTGATGAATGCCCATTTGAAGGATAACAGAAATCTATTTTTTGTAAATCTTCGTTATAAACTTACAAAATACTCTTTTTGGCTATAAAAATTAGAATTTCCAATGCTAAAACCCCTCTTGTGTCAACATCGCCTTAAAGCGCCCAAAATACTACTTGGTATATCAATTATTGATGGTCAATATTTTTCAAGATATTTTAATTTTAGACTATTTTTTGTCAATTTACCACTGAACTTTCTTTGACGGCTTGACCATTAAAAGGGTAATAGTAAAGAAGATTAAAGTTTTTACTTAGCCAGTGTCTATCTACAGGCCGAGACAAGTGAGAAGAATATTTTTGGAAACTTACCACTAGAATTCCTGGCTCGGTTACCGAGGCAGTGATTCTAGTGGTAAATTTTCAAAAATACTCTTCTCTAGGCCTTTCCATTAGCTATGTCTGAAGACCACTGCAAAGTTGTTTTGGTCAGTTTGACCATTAAGTTGGTAAGGTGGCACAAGAGGGGTCAAGCTTCTTAGTCATGGCATAAAACAAACGTGCGTGTGTTTACTATACGGACTGTAATCTGTTATAATGGATGGATACGCTTTTAGCTAACACCCTGCCCATTTCTAGCTAAGTCCCGTCAACGCTGTGTCCGTGTCATGAATATACAGAATCCCAATATCAAGGTAACTAGGCCGATGAAGTAAGCTTTTGAATGTTTGAAACTAATCTGACTGAGCGCTGTTGCTGCCCATGGCAGTACCAGCGCGCAGTCAAATTAGTTTCAAAATTCTCAGCATAATATTTATTAATTAGTAAATCCAACAAAGACATACACTTCCTCAATTTGACCTACTATTCCAGCTTCATGATGGAGTATTTCTACCAATTATGATCATAGCCTCAGCCTACACGTAACATAATTGATTATGCGTTATATACCTGATCAACGGAATGATCGGATCCAACAAATCACCTTTCCAGAATATCCATCATCTGCCCTCGTATGCCGTTATAATCATCTCAGCTGGTGTATGATGACGTCACAATTATTGCGTCACAAAGGGTACCATATAGACCGTCATCAAATCTCAAACAGTTCGACACGTTGTATGAATTGTATGTCTTTGTAATTCTTTGCTATTTAATACACATGGTGTTGAATATTTTGAAACTAATTTGACTGGGCAGCAACAGCACCCAGTGAAATTAGTTTCAAAATATTCAACAGCTTACCAGTGTAGTTTTTTGGAAATTGGTGCTCAGGTGTTCAGAGATCGATCTATCCCAACATCAGCGTGTGTGTTAGCTAGAGGTGTGGTGGTGGGGGGTGGGTGGGGAGGGGTGCATGGCTAAAACCGGAATGGTACATTACCGAAGACGTTAGACAATACGCAATAAATGAAACAGTAAAAGTTGTTTTATTTCCAGATACATTTTTAAAACCAATAATAAAACATTAAGTTATTTGATTTGATCCATTATCATAGAGTGTGTTGTCCAATAATGATTTTTCCTGACAACATGTGTTAGCAACCAGTCCGGAAGTTTACTGAACGCCCAGTTAGGTGGCATTGATTCAGTTCATCAGAAGATATATACAGTTAGAATTTCTTTTCTTCAATCAATATTGAACAAAATATTGGTAACGAAGTGTTTTATTTGCAGACAATCGGCCCCTTGCGTTGGTCAACGCTTTGTGGTGAGTGGCATATAACAAATGACGTCAACACACACGTGGTCTAGGTTGAATTAAAGTCAGGAGAATCAGAATTTTCGAAAGAGATCGATCACCTAACTATATATTAAGACCAAATAACACTTAACCAAATGAGAATAATGGCCGGACTGAGTCTTTTGTTGTGAGAATAGTATACTGCCACATATTGCCAGATCTTACATGGAGAGAAAGTAATATGGTAGAGGATGAGCAATGATACCTTTCCAATGACGGTGATAGCAGTGCCTACAGGGTCGTACGCTGCTGATAGATTTATGCTCTGTAGAGGGCATCGATGTAAGTATTCTGATGCATCATTTGTTACACTAGGTCTTTTAGCTACGATATAATGCCGTTTTATTTCCAGTAACGCAGCCCTTTGCAGTTGTTTGGGGCATTTTGTTAGCTGTCATAGTAATAAAGGTTCCATCAAACAAATGAACGTTGTCATTTTAGATGTGTCAGACATCATCTAGCAAATCACCCTCAAATGTCCATTTGCAGACCAAGAGAAGGCTATTTATTAAAATTTACCACTGCAATGATTCTAGTGGTAAATTTTCAAAAATAGTCCTCTCTCGGACTGCAAATGAACAGTTCTCAGGTCTACTGCAGAAGCCGTTTTTGGCTGGTATGAGTGTTAAAGGTTAAGCTGTTAGTACCGAAATATTCCGTTATCAGCACATTGTGAGTAATGCCCAGTTGCCAGATTTGAAACATCGGCCAACATTTAAGACCTGTTGAAGACAGGTGATCTTATTACTCAACTAATTTGCATATGTACCCCTAACATATATGAACTTGCAGAAACGCTTTCCGGGTTCCTTTATTATTCTGCATTATATTCAGATCACTGTTAGCATCCCATTATTATATTCTCAACTATTTAAAAATGGAGAATTTGCCAGTTATCAGAGTTATAGCATATCATGTAATAATTGACATCGGGCTTTTAGATTTGTAAGATGGTGTAATTGGATCTTTCCAGTTTATCCATCCATCATATGACGTCATAATCAACTATGTGACTTGTAAGATGACTCCATAATCAATGACGTCTTGAATGACGTAATTAAGTACGTTCTAAGCGCATAAATAGTGACGGGCTAAAGCGTTGTTGTCCGAATTGTACGTCTTTGCTATTTAATAAACATGCTGTTGAATATTTTGAAACTAATTTGACTGGGTAATTTTCAACAGCTTACCAGTATAGTTTTCTTCTGGAAACTGATAGTCAGTGAGTTCAGCGATCGATCGATTCCGACACGGGCGAAGTGTGGCTGCTGCTTATCTAGATATGGACGGGCATAACTAAAAGAGGAACGGTCCATTACTCACGTTTTAAAATTCTTAACACCGAAATAATCGTTTATGAGTGATTTGTCAGTCAGTAAAAATGTACATGTGTTAGATTTTTTATCTTTGTGTGACCTTTTGATATCGTGTGACAGGGTTACACGGGTGATGTGCATAAAGCATATATGAAACGATAAATGATACTACAAATCACACCTGGTGTGGTCATTTATAAATAATAAATAAGCGAATGTGATTGTGATCTACACATTCTCCCCACCCTCCACCTAAAAATAGCCGTTTTAACGAGCATGAGCGGTTTTATTTTGACTCCCCCACCCCCGCCCCTCTTGTGGCACCAGCGCCTCGAAGCGCTCAACATTCTACATATATCAATTAGCCGTTTAATGGTCAAGATTTGTCAAGAAAATAATTATCTTTAGAATAAGATTTCCAAAAATAGCTTTCTGTTATCGTGCAAATAGGCATTACACAAGACCTCTACAGGTGCTGTTGTTTTTACCTGCTTAACAATGAAAATGGTCAAGAAATTCATTTTTTTCTTAGCCAGTGTTTATTTGCCGGCTGAGAGAACCGAGTCAGTCATTTTAGTGGTAAATTTTCAAAAATAATATCATCTTGATTGAAAAAATGGGCATTCCTCAAGACGACTACGTAATCCGTTTTGTCGGTCTTGCCCATTAAAGAGTTAATACAGCGAGGGTTAAAGCTAGAAAACAAGTAGAGGAGTGTTCTCTCTGCTCCTTAATTACATTCTAATATAAAACATAAGTAATGATGGAGCTGGGGCCTCAGGAATTGCATGGAACCCCCACGCACCCCCCACCCTACCCGGGTTATATGTTATGTAGATTGATAGGTATATGCCATGGTGAATCTTTTACAACATATTCACTACGATAGTGTACATACCACGAGGATAGGAACCGGAACCCTGTATCGCCTTCTATATCCCACTACTGACGCAGCGATAAGGATAATGCCGAGAAGGAGACAGGCGATCACTATGCCAGCTACGGCAGAACCGGACAGGGAATTAGTGTAACTGTAATTGTACCTGTAGCAGTTCACTTCGTCACTATGGTCCAAACAATCATTGTCGCCATCACACTGATATGAACTTTGTATACAATTATGGCATTACATTATTGTCTGTCTGCCTTCTGCGCGCCTGGCTGTCTGAATGCATAGGCAGCAACAGCAGCCACTCGAATTATGTTCAAAATATTCAACAGCTTGCCTGCATAGTTTTCTGGAAATTGATAGTCAGGAGATTCAGAGATCGGTCGATCACAACACCAGCGTGGTGTGGGTGTATCGTAGACACAGATGGGCGGGGCATAGCTAAGATTGGAAAGGTCCATTTTAAGGTAGCTATACAGTTAAGCTGTTGGATATTTCGAAACTAATTGAACTGGGAGATGTCGTAACAGCTTCTAGTCCAATTAGTTTCAAAATTTTAAACATAATGTTAATTAATATGTAAATTTGCCAAAATGCATTCAATGCTTGCCTCTCTCATGGTCGACCTATATCTTTACTTATGTTATGGGCTTGTTAAATGATGACGTATTTCCGAGTCATTCAAGCCATAATTAATTATGACGGCATCCTACACGTCACTTATAGTTGATTATTACGTCATATGACTTCAGATGATGGATGGATAAACTAGAACAGCCCATTGCTGTCTTAGATGTTGATATACCTTGATAATGGTGCCGCTAACATTTCAGATGAAATATTTTGAGGATATTACTTATAATACGGCAATCAGTAACTACGGTACATCCGTTAACGATCATAGAAGGGTGTAATCAACTAGTAACCTGATACTTGTCCAAGACATCAGTGACGGCAATCGCATCATTATGTGCTGACTCTCATGGTCTCTCTCAGTTTCTAGTAAAATCAGGAACCCTACATTGTTATAGCCCAGTGTTGTATTGAAAGGGTCGATTACAGAGATTCTAATTGGGTCTCCTCGATTCTGAATTAATCATAGATGAAACCGTGAATGTGTTTGTCAAACAGCCGTGGGTGAAGAAAATAGGCCTAATACTTAGGATTGGTGTGCTTGTCCTAGCGGATTTAGCTACAGAAAACCTCCAAAACCCACATTAATCATGACCAGATACTGCTAGATCGAACACGATGTATCCATTACTTATTCGTTCTCTCGTGGCTTATGTAAATCGGCAATAAATGTATGTATCCTCGCGTATCGAATGCTATTAATTTAATAAATTATATCTAATCAAGTGCTATTAGTTCGAATAGTTATCCGTTACTTAACGAGTTAACTATTAATCATATGACGTCATAATCAACTATGTGACGTGTATGATGACGTCATAATAAATGGTGTCATGAATGGCGTAGATAAGTTCTTCACGACTGCTTAATTGACTGTTCCAGTTTATCCATCCACCATATGACGTCATAAACAACTGTGTAGCGTGTATGATTACGTCATAATCATTGCGTCATGGTTGACTTAATTTAGTCTGTCTTAAACGCTTAATAGTCTTACATTTTGTACGAATTATATGTCTTTCCCCTTTCCCGAATCTCCCATCTGACGTCAGAGTATACATCTATCATCTGGCGTCAGGGTATACATCTCCGCTGGGTGTCTTCGAGAACAAAGGGATTTTTTTAGAGAACAATGGCGAACACACGCACACAAACGAAATGTATTTCGAGAACAATGGCGAACAGCGACCCCCGTTTTAGAGATTTTAGAGAACAATGGCGAACATATTCGCACACTTAAGAGATTCTAGAACACTGTCGAAGTGCAGGAATCAATATTGCTGTTAAAACCCGTTAGTATGTCATGAAAATGTTAACCCTTAAATGTTGTGTATTTTACGTTTTAACATAGCGGCGGCACGCCCCCGTGGTTATCTACCGTGGTATGTAAGGTATAAATAATATAGTTTTAAGAGGAGGACTGATAATAGGAGGAAGTCGTTTAAGATGTGGTCTGATAAGGGGAGGCTATGATGAGGAGTAGGAGGTAGATGAGGCTAGCATGAGGAAGGAGTTTAAGAGGTGGTCTGATAAGGGAGGTCGTAGGAGGAGTATGGAGTATGAGGAGGAGGAGGGATGAGGAATGCTATCGCGGTGATGCCTGACGTGAGGGATAAGGTATACTAGCGTATTTGTTTACAAGGCAGGCAATGCGCGATGTACGAATATTTAGAAAATAATTTGACTGCGGTTTTAGCAACAACTTTCGATCAAATCGTTTCCAAAATATTTAGTGAATATTTTGAAAATAATTTGACTGTCTGCATCAACTTTTGCTCAACTCGTTTTCAAAATATTTATCAGGATACGGAGATCCCTGGAATGTCTGTAACACCTCGTCAAGTCAGCCAGTTAAAGGTAATAAAACTAGGAAAAATTACCATGTCCACGTGCACACAGTATGAATGTATTATGAGTACCTAGTCAATGAGACCCTGACAACAAAAATAATATAGTTGGCTAACCATTGTTTAGACATTGTGATCGCAACCACCTACCACCATCATCACCACCATCACCACCATCACCACCATCACCACATCACCATCCCTCTATCGCCACCAGCACCACCACCCACTAAGCACCAACACCCACCATCAAGCATTAACCCCACACCATCATCCACCACAACACCTATTTATACCAACTGCCAACACCACCAACATCATCAGCACTCTGATTTGTATATCGAGGGATGTGAGGGGACCCAGCTGGGAAGCTACACTCATCAAATCAACACGCACATAAAGAACCAATGTTTTATTTGTATCCATATTTTTACATTGAAGAAAATATTACATATGATAAAACATATAGTTACTGTAGCATAAACAAATAGTCAATGTTCTGGAGACCCATTTTATCGATGACTGATTCCTTATGGATCAGATCCATCAACGAGAGAATCATCATCATCATCATCATCATCATCATCATCATCATTATCCTCAGCATCTAGATGGTTCCTTATGTACTTCTTGATCAGAAACTCTCTTTTTCGAAAAGCTGAGAAGACTGCTTCATCATATGCATACCCCTCGTCAATAAAATCTTTATTTCCCAACAAATTATTTTAATGAGTGTAGAGTTCTGTAATCTTCTCCACTGGAACATTATGTCTATACACTTTGTAACTAAAGCATCCGCATATACGGAAATAGACACATTGCCTACACCATTTGGGTCTGTGTTCACTTCACCATCCTCATCTTCTAACCCTGATTGTTCAGCATCTAAGACCTGTTTGATATTTTGGAATATGGTAAATAGTTCCTCATTGCCTATGGCTTCTTTTTCATCTTCACCTCCATCTTCACTCTCAGACTGCTGAGTCATCACTGTCTTCACTCTCTGACTCCACTGGCTCATCATCTTCACTCTTCATCTCTGTCATTTCTTCGTCTTCACTGTCTAGATTTTTGCTATCTTCATCGTTATGGAATCGGATCTTATGCTGCTTCAGGTCATTTGACCTATTAAAAGTTGAACCACATTCAAAACATTTATGTCACGGCATATTGATTATAGGATAAATCTAGCAAGAAATCTGACTGCCTAACTACTCTGCAGTTACACGTCCAACCACTTTGCGATGTTTAAACTGGAATGAGAAAATGGATTGAATTTGTATGATTTATAGGATTATATGTACTGCAGCCGTAAATCCGCAACATGCAACTGCAAATCCGCAGCATGTGCCTGCAAATCCGCAACATGCACCCGCAAATCCGCAACATGCAACCACAACATGCTGCCACTATCCACAATAAGTGGTTGCAATCCGCAACATGTGGTGGTGGTTGTATGGAAAAGGGATTGAATTTGTATCATTTATAGTATTATATGTACTGTGGCCGCAAATCCGCAACATGCGCCTGCAAATCCGCAACATATGCCCGCAAATCCGCAACATGTGGCCCACATGCGGCAGCACATGTAAACATGCATTTTGGTGTGTATGCATGTTCAGGCATGTACATGCACTTGTTGCCATTCACAACATGCGCCCGCAAATCCGAAACTTGCGGCCCGCATGTGGCAGCACATGTACGCATGCATGTTGGCGTGTAGGTGTGTTCAGGCATATACATACACTTGTTGCCATCCACAACATGCGCCCGCAAATCCGCAACATGCGCCCGCAAATCTGCAACATGCGCCCGCAAATCCACAACATGCACCCGCAAATCCACAACATGCAACCGCAACATGCTGCCACAATCCACAACAAGTGGTCGCAATCCGCAACATGCGGTGGTGGTTGATGGTAGTGGTGCTGGTGGTGGTGGTGCTAGTGGTACTGGTGGTGGTGAAGGTGGTGGGTGATGGTGTTGATGCTGGTGGTGTTGGGTGTTGGTGATGATGATGGTGGTGGTGGTGGTGGTGGTGGTGGTCGGTGGTTGGTGGGTGGTGTTTGCTCTCGCAATGTCTAGACAAATGGATAGCCAGCAGAGCCAGTCATTCAATGATAAATTTTTGAAAAATAATCTTCTGGCACAAGCATGTGCACAAGGACGCACACCGCTGCATGCACGCACCTATGCACCCACAAGGGCACAACATATAACTAGCAGTATCGTATATTAGCATGTGTGCATACGAGCGTGACCTTTATTAAACCCTCATTGACATACCCTCTCTAACCTATATGCCATTTTTCAGACACCACGCTCTCACACATTCCGACCACAATGTCTAGACAAATGGATAGCTGTCAGAGTCAGTCATTCCGATGATAAATTTTCAAAAATAGTCTTCTGTAGGGCTGCAAGTATGAATATGAAGAGATTTGCTATGGGTTGGCAGGTGGGTGGGTGTTGGTGGTGGAGTTAATGCATGGTGTTGGGTGTAGGTCGTAGTGGTGGTGGTGGTGGTGGTGTGGTGGTGGTGGTGGTGGTGGTGGTGGTGGTGGTGGTGGTGGTGGTGGTGGTGGTGGTGGTGGTGGTGGTGTTGGTGGTGGGAATTGGTGATGGTGGTGGTGGTGGTGGTCGTGGTGGTGGTGGTGGTGGTGGTTGGTGGTGGGTGTTTGCTGGCCCAATGTCTAGATAAATGGATAGCCTGCAGTGCCAGTCATTCCAATGATAAATTTAAAGAAAATAGTCTTGTCTTGTACTACAAATATGAATATGAAGAAAATGGAAATTTTCTTGAAGAAATTCGAGGGGTAAAAGTCACTAGCCCCCATGTAATGGTGTAACACGAGGTCATCGCTTGGGCAGGACTGAATTATATAGTAAAAACATGGTTATAACGTATCACTGCTCTGTAGCCAAAAGGATATATTTATATTTGTAGTAAACAAACATCTATGATTATGCTACTATGCTTGTAATGTTGCTCTTAATTGTCGAATCTTTATGCGTCGGTAAACAGCAATAGCCGGTGAGCGAGTGCACGCTTTATTATTGATTTTTTTAAACTCTCGGCGAGGACATTGTAGTATCTTGTGCTTAGAATGAGACGGGTGGTACATTCTTACATTATTCCTTAACACATGAAATGTTTGTATCTTAATTAAGGATTGATCCCACTGCTATTGTGACATTAATGGTTAAACTTTTGCCATACGCAACAAATAATCTTTTTACCATACGTACGCATGACATACAATTCTATAAACACATGGCGCCCTCAGAGACATAATGGAGATATTTAAAATGCAACAATAACATCCAGCAGACACAAAATCTAAAACGAATGACGTTATTGCAAAGGCCATATTGCCTATTAAGTTTTTTAAAACAATTTGCGCATAAGGTCGGTTAAGCCACCAGTCAAATCGTTTTATATTCAGTATGTGCATAGTTTACTAATAAAGTTTAGTGGGTTAAAAGCATCGAAATTTCGCACCAAACAAAGTAATTGGATGGTGTTACAGCTAAATATATGACGCAGTCATTCAAGGCACCGATAAATATTTCGAGTAATGATTTTTAATAATGACGCAGACAAATTCTTTTCAAAATAGTCGTACATCGTGCTTGAAAACAAGTACACTATCCCCTAAAAACCAGCCAGCAACTTCTACTGAGGAGGAATGCTATAGCACTCCACCTCAACTGAAACAGGCAGTCAAATTATTTTCAAAATATTAATACATCATGCTTGTAAACAAGTACACGAGCCCCTCAAACCCAACTGAGCAAGAGTGCTAGCATCATCTACCTCCTCCTCCTCCTCCTCCTCCTCCTCCTCCTCCACATAGACCTCCCTTATCAGACCACCTCTTAAACTCCTTACTCCTATTATCAGTCCTCCTCTTAAAACTATATTATTTTTACCCTACATACCATGGTAGATAACCACGGAGGGGGGGGGGGGGGGGGCGCACCGCCGCTATGTTAAAACGTAAAATACACATCTTTTAACTGTTAACATCTTCATGACATACTACTGGGTTTTGCGCTTCGACAATGTTCTAGAATCTCTCAAGTGTGTAAATATGTTCGCCATTGTTCTCTAAAATCTCTAAAACGGGTGTCGCTGTTCGCCATTGTTCTCGAAATACATTTCCTTTGCGTGCGTATGTTCGCCATTGTTCTCTAAAAATCCCTTTGTTCTCGAAGACATCCTGCGGTGAAGAACAATAGCGAACATACACCCGCTTTACTACTTATATATATATATATATATATAGTAGGGGGATATGTGGTAGTGGGATGGATGGACGAAAATTCAAAGGCCTATTGCTTTCCTTTAAATGGTGCTACTTCAGCTTTAACATACTCTTTTGAAATATTATGGATACACATATCAGGCTTATCTGTACAGCGAAATATAGTTATTGTGTGAAAGACAAAATAGTAATAAAGAGAGACGTTTAAATGTATGACTGATGTTGTAAACTCTATAACTACTATATAAGCCCTATGTGATTTAGTGACTTGCGAAAACTGGTTGCTTAAACGTCTTTAGCCATCTGTCCACAGGCCGAATAATATGATCATACCTAGTCCGTTTCGCGGAAGTCCGACGCGTGAAGTCAGTTATGACTCATGGGTGGACTCGCGACTGTGGCGGGTATTCAATATTGGACTTGCGGTAATCCAACTTAGAGTCCAACATTCGAGATTCGGCATGATAAAGACACGAAATTACGCCTCTATTTTCAGATTGAGCCTACTATGATGCTTACTATGAATATTTCGGAAACTACAGGTGCACGGCATAGGATTATATGCTGTAAAAGTCAACAATTATATGCTGGATAAAAGGACAAATTTGTCGCCGTGTTGTTGTGTTGTGGATATATTTCTTCCGCCGGGCCGGCGTAAGGTCAAGCACGTGTCTTGGAAATAACATTGACGAAAGCTGTTGCTGTTGCGTTTTAGTTTTTTAACCGCAAAATTGGCATATGTCTTAGGGACCCCACACTCCCCCACAGACAGTCATCAACCCAAGCAGAGAAAATCACTCCATTAGCATTATTGAAAACGTTTTTACGGATGTCTAGTCTAGTAAGTCAATTAAACATATATACAATTCGTACACTTGACGAACGATTGGATGTTCATGACGAAGCCAGGTAGCCTGCATGAAATTATGAGAGTGACATCAGCTAACTTGAGATGCATGTGATTATTATGTCAGATATATGAGTGTTAGGTCGGACCACTCTATTATATATGCTAACTCTATGCTTTACAGACCCGATATGACAACATTGTATGTTGTCGAATATTTTGAAATTAAAATACCTGGAAGCTGTTGTTATCTAAGGCCAGAACAGCCTCAGGTCAAAATCTTCTAAAGCTTTCGTATATGCTGGATTGAAATCGAAGTAAATTGCATTTCGTTGGGGAAAGGTTAACTAAGTAGAAGCGGTAGATGTGGTGGGTGCGTTGGTGGATTGATTGACTTCGACGTGCTCACTCTCTCACATGAATGCATGTATACATGTGCGTATCATCAGCGTATGCCCATACAATTTATCATTTGTATTAGAATATATATTTAAAACGTGTTGAAACTTTCCAAAGTCAGCAACTTTCAGTCAAATTGATTTGCTTTTTTTTAAATAGAGAGATATAACAAAAAAATCAGCAGTCAAGCGATTAAAGGCTGCGCATTCACACCAGGATGCTTTCAAATAAAATTGTATACTTTTAGAGGCTTGATTTGTGCGCAATGTAACGAAACTAAATTCATCTTATCATTTGATTCCGATTTGAATCCTTATAAATTATCCATGATTTTTTTTGTAGTTGTGAAGCTAAATTAAGCTAGGCAGGCCTACTCTTGTCTAATTATATTAATTTATACGTAATGAAATCATGAAATATTAAGCTTTATTTCGTTTTATTCCATCTAAACACACAATTTGTACTTCAATGTAAGGACACGAAATAAATCCTAAAGGTTCATATTCACTAGGTACAAATTAATTTTACTGTCTCTAATTCAATTTCACCGCGTAAAGCATTAGCCTATGTTAATGTATACGTATTTTATTTCATAGTGTAAGCCTCTAAATGTAAACGATTTTAACAATTTTATATTAAAGTATTCTGATGTGAACAGGTACTAAATCTGACCAGTTACATTTGACCAATTATTGATTGATGGGAGTGAACCCTTCCTGTGATATTAGACCATTTCAAAGGGAGGGGGTGCGCATTTACGGTGTTTGATTGGACGTTGGCCAACACAGGCTGGACAAGCTGGGGCGTGGTATGAGGCGTCATTTCAATGAACTGGCGAATAATGATGAGGTTGTGATTTCAATTATTTGAAACCAATTTGTGTGGAGTTAAATGCACAGACTGTAAGACGAACACTTGCTCAAAGATTATTATTATTATTATTATTATTATTATTATTATTATTATTATTATTATTATTATTATCGTCCTGTCGTTGTTATTTCAACATGGCCACAATTCCCTATTTAGATCGCCAATAGCTGACGGTTCGCTCATTCGTGAAATGGATAACGGGGTATTAGCTCAGTAGAATTGGCCAATAAATAAACAAACACATTTCCTTTTAACATCTCAACTATCTCACATTTATTCTTCTTTTTATACACATGTTGTCACAAATGCTGACCAAGACGACGACTCTCAGCTTTTTCCCGCCAACTGCTTTTTATCTTCGCAGCTGGCTGCTCGAGCTCAGGGCTGGCCACTCTGTCATTAGTGAAACCATCTTTGATGGTCGGTTACCCCCCTTGACCATTGCCAATTCCAACCATGACTTAACACATATAATCATAACATCCACACATTTAAATTAAAATTGAGATATCAATTTTATCATAAGTCATATTGGAATTGACAAGCGTCATGTGAATTAAACGATCATTGAAATTGTACGGAATTTAAGTAGGATATATAAGAGATAGTGTATGCCATAGAATATTTTGAAACAGACCTGACTGAAACCCGTTGTTGTGTTAGACAGCAACAGCTCCCGGTCAAATTAATCACAAAATACCCGACAGAATTGTCTATGTGTCATAAAGAAGCTGTCATGTCTGGTCTGTAAGTGCTAGGAGGTTAACGCATACAGCTACTGTCCGGGAAGGTAATTGTCATTGATCGCTCCAACAGCGCAGCAGGTGAGAAAATTCGCACCCATTCACATCAACTAATTTATACGTGAGACGTAATCAAATTGAAACTAACTATCAAGTTTACTGGCCTGAATCAACAACTCAACATAAAAATCTCCACATGGTGGAGGATCCGGGTATTAGCTCTGTGGAATTGTCCAATAAATAAACACACATTTCCTTTAAACATCTGAACTATCTCACATTTAGTCTTTTTTATACACATTGTAAATTAGTGGATCCTTGGTGGACATTCGCCCCACCCTACATCACCTAAGATCTAAAGTGGGGAGGACGCGAAACCCGACCCTGAGATCATGTCAACAACAACCACCCATCAGGATAGGAAGACGAGGGGAGAAGGCATAGTCGCCACCCTTTCCCCACCCCTCAAATTAGTACCTCAACAAACTTGGAGGAATAAATATTAAATTAATCCATGATGTCAAATAATAAGGACAACTGGGAAAATCATTTGTGCGTGATCAAGATCTTATCAGAAATAATAGTTGTTTATTTGGTTCATAGTGTCAGATTGTGTGAATAGGTCAGACAGTATTTACGCATGATATAGAAAGATAGGACATTGGGGTGAAAATATATTATGTACTGCTGAAAGATTTAAAACCCAATGTAATGAGAAATAAGAATGATCTTCGACTGAAAGCTGAGACCTTAGTATATAATGACACTGTGTCATAAGGTAAAGGGATTATTTTGAAATGGTATTAGCTGGAAGAGCAGAATGGACAGAAATGCAACAGAACATGGGAAAAACGTAATTCAGGAGGAAACTATAAGCGTGATCTTGTGGACATGATTCATGTCTAGAAAATCCTTGCAAGACTGTTGAAATCTTTCTTATCACAACAAAAATCGCGACATCACTGTGTTTAATTGTCATGTGACATACCCTTCCAAGAAGCAAACCGATCCAAAATTAGTATATGACAACACTTGTGATATATGAAAATAGCATATGACATAGTGACGGACCAATGACTGGATCAGTATGCAGAACTGGAAGAGGCAGGCCGAACGCATTTGGGGACTATAAAAATGGCTCTTGTTGTGAAAATGGGATCATCTTGGATCATCTTGGCTATCATTCAGAGTTTTGATAATCGAACGGGTGACAGACTGACGACTTAGTAGTAGACACCAAGATCCGCTTTGCTCTTCATGCGCCAATCTTGATAAGTATTCAGCATTACTATATATTCGTCATATCTGCATGTACAGTTCTTCATTTATCACTTATTAAAGAATCATTATTTAGAATCAAGCTTCAAGTTGTTAATCCAGAATCACAGAGGAAAGACATCAACTTCTTTCCCCGAACCTCGAATCAATGACCGAGTCCGAACACAGGCCCAGCAAAGAAGAATAGAAATAGTTGACTAGTTTCCATCTTGTACAGTCAGCGGCGGGTAACGTCTTCAAAATATTGACTAGAGGTTGATTACATTAGACAGGTGCAAATCTTCAGTGGCGTAGCCTACCACAGATCTGATTCTAGAGGAGGAAGATTGGTTGGAAGAGCGAAGCATGAGGAAAAGTTTGAAGAACCACCGTAAAGGACTACAGTGAGTACTAAGTTAATCTAAATTGTATCCGGCTATCACCAGGCAAATTAATTAGGGACGTGATGTTAGATGAAAGCCCTGAGTGACTATTTAAAAACTTTTGACCTGCGAATTGAGTGGTGTATAGAATCCTTCGATTTGACTCGCTATTAGGGCGAATAAAACATTGAATAAATTCCAGACATAATAGATAAGTAGCTAAAATGGCAAGACCGCCAACGACGCCAGTAGAACATCTGTTAACTGCGTTCAACGAACTTATGACAGATTTAAGGACTGGCATCCTAGATCTCTCGGTGGTCTCTGAGAAAAGAGAGGCTGACCGCATCAAACGTGAGCTGTTGCACGACCATGTGCGACACATTCTCCCATGCGACAGGCACATCCCGTCTGAAGTACGAGAATACTTAGAGACATGTAGATTTGCCTTGGACGCTATGGCCCCCTGTCAGCCAGGCGACGTGGCCTATATTGTTAGCTGGACGATGCGTGGCCAGTTACACAAGGAGGTAGAGCAGTATTTCGCTACTCGGGATAGGAAAGCTGTCATGTGGGATGTCCCACATCATCATGTTTTTCGTCTCGGCCAACGAGACAGAGCATTCAAAGTGCGAGATCGAAAATATCTGCCAGAAACATGGAGACACAATCAACACCTTCAATCGACACTTTAAGATGATGGCCCAAAAAGCATACCCCGAAGACAACCAGGACAGCCGACGCATAGTAGTACACACATATGTGCATGCTTCCAATGGGAAACACTGATTCGAACTGGACCCAGCAATTAAGAGACTTAGAGAATAAAACCATGGCAAGACAGGAGAAGTTGATTAAGGATGTGTTCACGATGGCAAAAGCCCTTCAAGATGAGATGCTGCAAGTAGTATCATCCAACTTAGTGACACCAGACAACCGGATGACGTCCCCGCCACCCCCCACCCCCCACCAAGAAAATTAGAAAAACTGTTCATTGTTTTGACTGTGGGCAAGAAGGACACACCAAGCGTCAGTGCCCTAAAAATAATAACAATAGCCAACCCGGCCAACCACATAAGACGACTTGTTTTAATTGTGGCAAGCAAGGCCACATAGCAAGAAACTGTCAACGGTCCATCAGTAACAATCATCTGCTTCCCCGTGACAATAGACTGAAGCAACCGAAACCCCCGTCACCATCACTGACATGTTGGAACTGTAATCAGACAGGACATTATGCATCATGGTGCCCGAACAATCAACCCCAAGCTAGCTTTGCTCAGGCCCGAAATGTATGTTCGGCATTCGACGACGTGTGCTGCAAGTGTGGGAGTAGGGAACATCGTGACTTTCAGTGTCCCTACTATGGACAACCGAGAACGACATCTGCACATATGGAGATTGATAAAGTTACACCGGCGTGGGGATCCGTGAACTTGAGACGTGACAACAGAATCCGACTGATGAGGGACGATGACTATGAGGAGAGAGGCGGCTTCGTGTTAACTGGACCTGCCACAGACGTGTATGGCAGGAGACTTCCAGAAGACTGGAGAAGACGTAGCTATGCCGAAGACAGCCGTGGTCGGGAAACGCTGATGGAGGGAGCCAATGACCGACAGGTTCCTCATCCGACTCACACTAGATTGTTATGGTCGAAATGATTGTACAGGTAAGCATAGTATTAACATCCTAATAGATACTGGTGCCAGTACCTCACTCATTAGGAGTGACATTTGGAAAAGTGCACTAGGCGCGAGACTCTTAAGGAAAGCGCAGGTACTTTTAGCTGTTAATGGATCGCCAATAGATGCATTGGGCGAGACTGAGGTCAAATTTCAAAACGCCCATCCCATCCCTGTGATAATTGTGAGTCAAATGAATCATGAGGGATTACTAGGGGCAGACGCCCTGCATGCGGGTGGAGCGGTGAGAGATTATGGGAAATGGGAATTGCGGTGGTATGGAAAGATTTATAACCTGCACATTCCCTATAGGCACCAGAACACAAACTACGCTGAAGCCAGTATCACTGAGACGACGGGGTACGAAATTATTGACAAAGTCCTTAGGGATTATGTGGATAATTTCGATACTGCATGTCCCAAGGAATTAGGCAAAAGCCCATTAGTAGAATGCACCATTCCCACCAACGCCTTGCCCATTCGACAACGTCCCTATCGTATGCCACTAACAAAAGCACATATCACCGTGATCCGGCAATCCTCCTCACCATGGGCGTCGCCCATTACGCTTGTCCCTAAGAAGGGGGGGGGGGAACAATGCGCTTCTGCATCGACTATCGCTGCTTAAATGAAGTTGTACCCTGTGATAATTATCCCCTACCGAATATAGCGGATATATTTGATAGTATGCTAGGCACTACCCTGTTTTCAACAATGGACTTGGAGTCCAGCTATTGGCAAATCCCAATGGCCAGCCAAGACATTGAGAAAACAGCATTCGTCTGCAGCGAAGGTCTCTTTGAATGGACCCGTATGCCATTTTGGGTACTGAAACAGTGGCGCCATCTTTCAGAGGTCAATGAACGCCATTTTTCACGGATACACAGGAAAATTCATGCATGTTTTTGTCGATGATGTTGTCGTCTTTTCTCGGAATGCAAAATAACATGCGCAGCATTTAGCTTTAGTAATGCAGTGATTGCGTGATCATAACTTGCAACTCAAGTGCAAGAAATTCGCAAGCAAATCCGTGGATTTGCTCGGGTACCACATGTCGGCCACGGGAATTTCACCTCAAGAGCAGAAGGTTAAAGTTATTCACGAAATAGCCCAACCAAGAGATGTAGGCGAAGTCAGAAGCATTTTGGGTGTGACTGGTTACTACCGTTCTTGTGTGAAAAATTATGCAGAAATAGCCTGTCCATTGGTTGAATTGAGCAAGAAGTACAAATGGTTCAAATGGGGGAAGGAGGAACAGGTGGCGTTTGACAAATTAAAGAATTTGTTATGCAACGACACCATTCTCACGTATCCAAACCTCAAGAAACCGTATAACGTGTACACCGATGCCTCCTCATATGCCATTGATGCGATACTAGTCCAGAAAGATGACCATGGCGTTGAGAGGGTTATTCAATACGTGAGCAGCACACTTAAAGATGGTCAACTGAATTGGCCAGTTATAGAGAAAGAGGCCTACGCGGTAGTATATGCTTTGAAGAAATTGGGACCATATTTGTTCGGGGCCGAATTTACAGTTTATACCGATCACAAACCCTTGAAGAGTTTATTTGTCAGTGAAGTCCGAAATACCAAAGTCCAATGATGGGCTGTTTTGATTGCAGAGTATGGGTGTAAAATTGAATATATAAAAGGTGCCCATAACATTCGTGCTGACATGCTGTCCATATAGAGGCAACCAGCCGAGGCTGCCACCTTCGACACAGGAGATTACGTGATTCCTGATGTCGAAGATGGAATATTGCCATATATACCTTTGGAAGCTTATCCCATATATAGAATTATGTGCCGAGCAACTGAAAGAATTTCCAGAAAAATTTGCTGAGATCCACGAAGATCATGCCGTACATAATGGCGCGCTGTATTGCACCCAAGCTCCATCAGCACTTGATGCTGAATACCCGAGTGGGTAATGGAACAAGCGCACGAGAGAGCAGGGCATCAAGGCCTGCAAAAGACTTTGTGCTTGATCCGTGACTCGTTTTTACGGAAATCTTTAAGAAAGGATGTGATAAGAATGCTAGATCTTTGCCCTACATGCCAAGTGAATCGACCCATGGCCACGCACGCCACGTATACAGAAATGCCCATGGCAAAATATCCGGGACAGATTATTGGCATGGATCTGATGGGACCATTTATAGAATCACCCAATAGGGAACCAATACATTATGACAATAGTGGATCACTGTTCAGCAAGGGCGGAAGCCTACCCTATCCCATCCAAGAAAGCAGAAGAAGTCAAGGACAAATTCTTCCACGAATGTATCCCACTGCATGGCGTCCCTGAAGTCCTGATAACAGATCAGGGAGGAGAGTTCAATGAATAGGAGTTGAGGGATTTGTACAAGGATTACGGAATCAATCACAGGCGAACCAGCCCATAACATCCGCAGACTAATGGGAGGATGAAAAGATTCAACAGAAACTTGAAAGAACTGATCCAGAGGGGAGTCAACAATCAAGCAAGGGCTTGGGAAGGGGAATTGGGCGCAGCACTTATGGCCTATAAGAATACCCGACACGCGATGACAGGGTACACCCCATTTTATCTGACTTATGGCAGACGAGGCAAGCTACCTTTGACGATACCTGTTGACGAATTTCAAGACCTGGGCGATTGGCTCACCAACCTGAACAATGCATTGGTGAGAGTCCACGCATCGACAGAAGTATCCCGGGAAAGTTACCACCAGGCGATGAACAAACGATCTAATGCCGCAGAATTTAATGTCGGAGATTCCGTCATAGTTGTAGCCAAGGAACCCATGAAACTAACTACCAGAAACGACCCTGAATATGAAATTTTCAAGGTCAATGGACCGGTGGCTCACATCCACCACCAGCGATCTGGAATAATGTGGGTATTGAATGTGTCTAACCTCCGGATCGTTGACCCAGAAATGTGTTGGGACAACATTCGCGAATGACCCACAAGAAAGCCCAGAAAGGGTACTATGGCATCCCCTCTTATGAAAAACGGGTTTCATCAGAGAAAAGACCCATCGCCAAGAGGAGATGAACTATGCCCGCTGCGTCACCCGAGTCATCAACAAAGCGACCCAACTGCTCACGCGAAGCCATCATAGAATGAGGCACTGAGGTACCGGGGCAAAGTCAAGGCCAAGGAATAACCTCTGAGACACCCATTAAAGGTGAGAGGTTGGCGCAACACATGGGAACACCCAAAGGAAGTCAACCCCAAGTGACAAATCCTGAAACAGCCATGGAAGATGAAGTATCCCACCCAATCCTGACTGAACAGGATATGGATATCGATGACGCCCAATCCCGAGCGCCACCAGATTATAATTTGCGAAACGGCCAGGAATGTCAGATAGCTTGTGCGAAACACCCGATAAAAGACACCGCATTAATGTCATAGACCCACAATTAGATGACGGATTCCACAGCCGCATAGAGGCAGTCATAGCGAGGTACGAAAACCTTACCTTGTAAGTAGACGTCTAGGTTACAGAAATGTCCCGACCATACGGAAAATGCCGAGCCGATATAATGAGTCCATAGTCAACCATCAGACCGCTCTCTCGGAATATCAATATCATGAGCGTCACACATTTAGTAAGTAACCTAGTTGAACTTATCTCGCCTGATTTTCATCAACACTAAATTTAGATAATCCGTCAGCCACTAAAAATAGATCGTTGACGTAGTACAGACATTGAGTAAAAAGCTGTCAACTATGCACCTGTAGGATATATATAAACCATTTGCAAGCCAATGATGAGAAAAACTTAGACGATGTTTCAAAAGCTTGTGTGCCAAAATTTTTGACAATGATATTTAAATTATTAGTAGCATTGTTTAATAGGCTAGTAGACTAGGAGATAACTCTAGGGTAGACTTCTAGACTAGTGAATAGTAGACTGCTAGTAGACTTGGCGAGAGGTCTAGCATAGAAATCTAGGCTAGTAGGCTGAAATCTAGACTGAGTTAGAGCATACAGTAGTAAACACAGATATGAGTTTAGGCCAGTAGGCTAGGCTGAAGTCTATTCTAGTAGGCTAGTAGAATAGGCTAGAGGGTTAAGCTAGAAGTCTAGGCTAGTTTGGTTAGCAGACTAGACTAGAGGTGTATGGTAGTATACTACCTGGTTAGAAGTATACGTTGTAGACTAGTCCAGATGTCCAGGCTAGCATTCTCGACTAGTAGACTTGGATATATCATAGGCCAATATGCTAAGTATCGGTCAGAAGTCCATGTTAGTGGGCTAGTAGATTTGGCTCGAATTCCAGATTAACTAGAGCTCTAGGCTTGTAGGCTGGTAGAAGTCCAGGTTAGTAGACTAGTAGACAAGGTTAGATGTCTAGGCTAGTAGACTAGGTCATAAGACTAGCATAGTACACTAGGCTCTAGGAGTCTAGTTTAGTAGGTTAGTAGAATTGCTCTAGGCTAGAGGTTTGGGCTAGTAGACTATGGTAGAAGTCTAGACTTCGTGACTACACGATTATGATAGTAGACTAGTAGACTAGGCTAGAAGTATAGGCTAGAACTCTAGGTTTGTGGGCTAGTAGACTCGGTTAGAATTCTAGGCTAACTAGAGCACTAGGCTAGTAGACGGGTAGAGGTCAAGTGTAATAGCCTAGAGGTCTAGGCTAGGAGACTATGGTAGAAGTATGGGCGAGAAGTAAAGTATAGCAGACTGGCTAGAGGTCTACACTAGTAAATGAGGCCAGAAGTCAAGGCTAGTCATATAGGTTTGAAGTCTAGGCTAGAAGGCTAGTAACCCAGGCTAGTAGACTACTTGGGTAGAAGTCTATGTTGTAGACTTGACTAGAAGTCTAGGTTAGACGCATAGGAAAGCAGACTAGGGTAGATGTCTAGGCTATACATCTAGGCTAGTGGGCTAGTAGACTAGGCTAGAAGTCTAAGCTAGAGGTCGAGGGTGTAAATCTAGCCTAATAGGCGAAGACTATCTTGGAAGGCAAGGCTAGTAAGCTAGACTATAAGTTAGGCTAGTAGTCTATGTATGTAGGATAGTAGAATAGGCTGAGACTAGACTAGTAGATTGCTTGGATAAGACACGGCTGTAGATTAGTCTAAACGTATAGGCTAGAAGTCTAAACCAGTAGACTAGTCTAGAAGTCCAGGCTACTATGTTAGTAGACTAGGGTAAAGGTCTTAGGCAGAAGCATTTGCTAGTCGACTTGGTTAGAGGTCTCGGCTAGAAGTCTAGGTTATTAGGCTTCTAGATTAGGCTAGAAATCGAAGCTAGTAGACTAGGGTAGAAGTAGTATATGCTAGATATCAAAGTTAGAAGACTAGGCTAGAAACAAGCCTAGTAGAATAGGTTTGCATGGCTAGTAAACCAGGGTATTAGACTATTTGGTAGAAGTCTATGTTATAGATTAGACTAGGCGTCGAGGAGAGAGGCATAGAATATTAGGCTAATAGACTAGGCGTCAAGTTTAGGCTAGTGGGCTAGTCGACTGGGCTAGAAGTCTAGGGTGGAAATCTAGGCTAGTAAGCAGTACACTAGCTTAGACGTCTAGGCTAGTAAACTATTCTAGAAATATAAACTGGCATGTAAGCAAGACGCCTAGGCTAATAGGATAGTAGAATATGCGTGAAGTCAAGGCTAGTAGATTATGCTAGAAGTCTAGCCTATGCTAAACGTGTAGGCTAGTAGATTATCTGTGTAGAAGACAATGCTGTAGACTAGACTAACCTCTAGTGTAGAAGCATATACTAGTACACTTTGCTAGAAGCCTCGGCTAGACGTCTATGTTAGTAGGCTAGAAGTAGACTCGTCTAGAATTATAGGCTAACTATAACTATAGGCTAGTACACTGGCAGAAGTCTGGAAGAGAAGGCTCGAATTCTTCTAGAATAGTGAGCTAGTAGACGATGCTAGAAATCTATGACAGCAGGCTATCAAGTAGACAATGCTAGAGGTCTATGCGAGTAGAATAGGCAAAGGGCAATGTTAGTAGACTAGGCTAGAAGGATAGGCTAGTAGGTTAGCATAATAGGATATAAGTCTAGGCTAGTAGGCTAATAGACTAATCGAGAAGTCGATGTTATATGTATAGGCTAAAATTATAGGTTAGCATGGTTAGTAAATTTTGCAATAAGTCCTGGCTGTAGACTAGGCTATAAATATGTGCTAGTAGACTGGGCTATACGTCTGGGGTAGATGCATAGGCTACTAGACTAGAAGTCTAAGCTAGTAGACAGCATGTGTAGAAGTCAAGGTTGTAGCCTATACTAAAAGTGTATGCTAGAAGTCTAAACTAATATACTAGGCTAGCACTCTAAACTACTATACTAGTAAACTAAACTAAATGCTAGGCTAAACGCATACTATGCTAGAACTCTAAGGTTAACGTCCAGAGCAGTGGGCCAGTAGATTCAGCTAGATGTCTAGGCTAGAAGCCTACCTGTGTAGAGATCTATGTGCTTAACTAGTCCTTAAGTCTAGGCTAGTATTCTAAACTAGTAGACTAGGCTAGAAACATAGGCTAGTAGAGTAAGGTAAACATAAAGGACAAAAGCATATGCTAGTAGGCTAGGTGATTAAACTAGTACCTTGGCTAGTAGTCAAATTTATTAGACTAGTAGACTTGGCTAGAGTTCTAGGCTACAGTTAGCTAGAAGTTCATGCTATTAAAATAGTTTAGAAGACGAGGCGAGTAGACTAAGCTAGAGGTCTATGTCAGTAGGCTAGCAGAATTGGCTAGAGGTCTAGGCTAATATGCTAGCAGTCTAGGCTAGTAGACTATGGTAGAAGTCTATGCTATAGTCAGAGGTTTGTAGGCTAGTAGAGTAGACTAGGTTGTAATTCTAGGCTAGAACCCTAGATTAGTGGGCTAGTAAATTCAGTTAGAATTCTGGACCAGCTAGAACTCTATGCCACTAGGCTAGAAGACTGGCACAAGCTTAGTAGAGATGGCTAGTAGAATGATAGGCTAGTTGGCTAGTAGACTAGACCAGATATTTTGGCTAGTAGGCCAGTAGGCTAGGTTATAAATATGAGCAAGCAAAGTAGGCAAGACGACTAGTCTAGTCTAATAGGCTAGTAGAATATGCTAGAAGCCTAGGCTGATAGGCTAGCAGAGAAGGTTATACGCATAGGCTAGCGGACTAGGCTAGAAGTCTATGTTAGAAGTCTAGGCTAGCATGGGTAGTAGATTATGCTATACGTCTAGTGTCTAGATTAAGCTAGAAGTCTATGCTAGTTGGCTAGTAGACTGGGCTGTAAGACAGAGCTAGGAGTATAGGCTAGTGAAATAGGCTATGAGTCTAGGCTATAAGTCTAGGTTAGTAGGCTAGTAGACTTGGCTAGAATTCGAAGCTAACTATGCTAGAAGGATAATGGATTGGTTGAAGTCTGGTAGAGCAGGCTATAAATCTAGGTTAGTAGACTATTTTAGATATCTAGAATAGTAGACAACACTAGTGGCTTAGTAGATTCAGCTAGATGGCTAGGATAGAAATCTAATTAGTAGATTAGGGTAGAAGTCTAGACTGGAAGTCTAAGTTAGTGGGATGCTAGGTTAGAACTCCAGGGTAGCAGTCCAGACTAGTGGACTACTAGACTCATCTAAATGTCTAGGATACAAATTTAGGCAAGTAGGCTAGTAGAAAACGCCAGAACTCTAGGCTAGTAGACTAGACTAGAAGTCTCGGTTAGATGGCTAAGATGGCAGTCTAGAATAGCGTGGCTAGTCGACTTGGATAGCGGTTTGGGCTAGTTAGTAGACTACCTGTGCAGAAAGCTATGCTGCAGACTAGACTATGTCTAGATGACCAGGCTAGTAGAATAGGGTAAACATCTAAGATAGAAGCATATGCTATCAGGCTAGTGGACTAGGCTAGACGTTTAGGCTAGTATTCAAATTTATTGGGCTGTTATATTTGTTTACACTTCTAGAACTCTAGGGTCGTGGGATAATAGGCTGGTAGAAGTCTAGGAGCACAGATTTGATTCTAGGTTAATAGACTAGGTTAAAGGGTTAAAGGTTTAGGCAAATAGAGTAGTTTAGTCTAGCTAGGGCGGCTAGAACTCTAGGCGAGTGGGCTAGTAGAGTAGGCCAGAAATATTGGCTAGTAGGCCAGTAGCCTAAATTAAAAATATATTAATATTAAACTAGGCACGCAGACTAGGCTGGTAGACTAAGCTAAACATTCTAGCGTAGACGTCTAAACTAGTAGACTAGTCTAGAAGTCTAGGCTACTAGGCTAGTAAACAATGTAAATGCCTAGGCTAGAAGCATATACTAGCAGACCTGCCTAAGCCTCAACTAGAACTTCGTAGAGAAGTCTAGATTAATAGGCTAGTAGACTAGGATAGAAGACTATGCCAATATACTAGGCTAGAAACCTAGGATAGCAGGATAGTAGATCAGGCGAGAGTCAAGGCTAGATGCTTAGGCTAGATAACTATTCTAGACATCTAGGCTAGTAGTCTAACCTAGTTGACAAGATAGGTCTAGGCTAGCAAGGCTAGTATATTCGGCTAGAATTCTAAGCTATAAACTACACTATTTGTCTAGACATGCATTCTAGTAGAGTGTGATATATGTAATTATGCATAGGGTAGACGTATAGGCTGGCAGACTAGGCTAGAAGTATATGCTACTAGACAACCTGGGTAGAAGTCAAGGCTGTAGCATATGCTAAAAGTCAAAGCCAGAGGTCTAAACTAGTAAACTATGCTAGATGCCTAGGCTACTAGGCTAGTGGCCTAGGCCAATGCACAATACTATTGTCCTACATGTAGTAGATTAAGTTAGATGCATAGGATAGAAATCTAAGCTAGTAGAGTAGGGTAGAACACTACACTGGCAGTCTGGGTTAGTAGGCTAGTATACTAGGCTAGAACTCTAGGGTAGAAGTCCAGACCACAGTGCTAGTAGTGTCAGCTAAAAGTCTAGGCTAGAAGGCTAGGCTAGTAGATTAGTTTAGAAGGCTAGTAAGAGTAGACTAGGGTAGAGGTCTAGGCCAGAGTGTTAGGCGAGGTTGGAAGTATATGCTAATGTGGCTAGTAGACTAGGATAGTTGTCTAGGCTCATAGACAACCTGTGTACAAGTCTATTGTATAGACTCGTCTAGAGGTCTAGGAGAGAATTAAAAAATTTGTAAATTAGGAAGCCTAGGCTATTAGAACAGGGTAACTATCTAGGATAGAAGCATATGCTAGTAGGCTACCCAACACGGCGAAAAGTCAAGGCTAGATGCCAACACTCGACTAGTCTAAACATCTAGACCAGAAATCTAGCCTAGTAGACATGCCTAGAATTGTAGCCTTGTAGACTAGGCTAGAAGTCTATGTTATCAAGGCTAGTCGATTAGGCTAGAAGACTGGGCTGTAGATTAGGCTATTATGATGCTAATGTTAATAGACCTTGCTATATGTCTAGGCAAGAAGTATAGTCTGATAGACTAGGCTAGAAGCATAGGCTAGTAGACAATCTGAGTAGTAGTAAAGGCTGTAGCTTATGCTATATGTTAAGTCCCGAAGTCTAAAGTAGTAGACTATGCTAGAAGTATAGTCTACTAGGATAGTAGCCTATGAAAACGGCTAGAAGCATTGGCTAGTAGGATGGGAGACTATGCTATAACTCTGGATTTGATGTCTAGATTAGTAAGCTAGCTGACTTGGCTAGAATTCTAAGCTAACTAGAACTCTATGCTAGTAGGCTAATTGATTGGTAGAAGCCTAGTAGAGCATGCCATATCTCTAAGCCAATAGGCTAGTAGACTATGTTAGAAATCCAGTCTAGTGGACTAAGCTATCAGACTAGACTAGAGGTCTCGGTTAGGAGACTATGTTAGAAATGTAGGCTAGCCGATTAGGCTAATAAACTGGCCAAGAGAGCTAGTAGAATATGCTAGAACTCTAGGCTAGTAGGCTAGCATACTAGGATAGATGTCTAGGATAGAAATCTAAGCTGGTAGCGTAGGCTAGAAGCATAGACTAGAAGCATAAGCTAGAACTGGTGGCCAGTAGACTAGGAGATATGCCTAGTCTAGTAGACTCCCTGGGTATAAGTATATATGCCGTAGACTATTTTAGAAACTCTAAACTAGTAGTCCATGTTAGACATCTATGGGTGTAGGCTACGGTAAATGCTTTAGAAGTCTAGACTAGAGGTCGATGTTAGTGGGCTAGTAGATTTGGCTAACTAGAACTCAAGGCTTGTCAGGCTAAAAGACACGTAGAAATCTAGTAGAGAAGGCTAGCAGTCTGTGTTAGTAGGTTAGTCGACTAGTTAGAAGTCTAGGCTAGTAAAATATGCTAGAAGAATAGGCTAGTAGACTATGCTAGAAGTTTAGCTAGTAGTCTGCGAGTCTAGTATGCCAGAAGTCTAGGCCAGACGTATATGCTAGAGGTTCAGGCTAGTAGACGATGGAAACGTCTAGTATATGTGGGTAGGCTAGTATACTAATCTAGAAGTCTAGGTGAGAACTCTTGGTTAGTGGGCTAGTAGACTCATCCAGGCAAACTAGATCGAGGCTAGTCGATTGTAGAAGGCTAGTAGAGATGGCTAGGAGTGTAGGTTAGTGTGCCAGTAGACCAGCCCCGAAATCTTGGCTAGTAGGCCAGTAGTCTAGGTTAGAAATCTGGGCTAGTAGACTAGGAAAGAACACTAGGTTAGTCGACTAGGCTAGAAGTCTAGGCTAGGAGGCTAGTAGAATAGGCTAGTAGGCTACTACACTAGACGTCTGGGCTAGTATACCAGGTAGAGTCTTGGATAGAAGGCACAGCTAGAAGATTAGACTAGAAGCCAGGTCTAGTTGAATAGGTTTGAGGTCCAGGCTAGAAGTCTAGTCTGGCATGCCTTGTAAACTAGGCTAGTAGACTACCTGGGCAGAGGTCTATGTTGTAGGCTAGGATAGAATTCTAGGCTAAAAGTCTGGGCCAGTTGCCTTGTCGACTAGGCTAGAAATCTGGGCCAGTAGACTACGCAAGAACACTATGTTAGTAGACTATGCTAGAATGCCAGGCTGGTAGAATAAGAGAGACATCTAGGCTAGTAGACTATCTACGTAGAAGTCATGGCTGTATACTAGTCTACAAGTCCAGGTTAGAGGTTCAAACTACAAAACTAGGCAAGAAGTCTGGCTACTAGGCTAGTAGATCTTTGCTAGATTTGTGTTAGTTAGTATGCTAGTAGACTAGTCTAGCAGTCTAGGCTATTAGATTAGGGTAGAAGTTTGTGTTGGAAGTATAGCCTTGCAGCCTATGCTAGAAGGCAAGCCTAGTAGACTATTGTTAGAAGTCCAGGCTAGAAGCATAAGTTAGTATGGCTGGTAGACAAGGCTAGAAGGCTGACTGTGAAGAATACTAGGTTGTATATAATTAGACTAGACGCTGAGGATAGTAGGCTAGTAGACTAGGCTAGAGGGCTAGGCTAGAAATCTGGGCTATTGGGTTAGTAGACTTGACCATAAATCTAGGCTGTAAGTCTAGGGTGTAAATCAAGGCTAATAGATTAGTTTAGAAGTTTAGGTTATTAATCTAGATATAGAGGTTTAGACTAGGTTTAGCTGTTGTTGCTGCTGATGCTGGTATATTAAATTTATCATGACCAACTTGGATGTTCACTTGTTTTTTTCATAATTGAAAGGCCCCAAATGCGGCCTGACTATATATGTTGTCTATAGAGAGAGATTTGAGAAATATAGAAATATAGACCTGAACAATGCCAACTATATAGCAATGGGGAACGTGGTCCAGACACTAGCATCCATGAAAATGGACTTTAAGGGCCTTAGAGATGGCAATCTGTGGCCGTCGGATTATGTGATGGTCATCTTAAAACTGGAAGCAGGCTGTCTTGAAAAGCTAGAAACCAGACTGAAATGCTATAAGTGAGCCCAATTTAATTATAATTTTTTAGATATTTACATTTACTGTCACTATAACCGTTAGATTGCATGGACTGTACGGTATTCGAAAGTGCTCTGAGTTCGGAACATCACATGTAATTAGACGATTCACATACAGGTAGTGGTCCCATTGAATTCGTGCTGGCTTACAATCAGTCAAGCATGTTGCACGAAGTCATAAGGTGATTAGCGAATCTCTCATTTCAGAATCAACCAAGTACTGCATATAATCATTTGAGTCATATAAGGAAAATCTCAGGTTCAGACAAGTGATCTTTATGTTGCCTTTCTCATATGCGTCCACGCACTTTAATTGCTAATTTTCGTTGTAATGATGGAAACTACAATGCTAGTTTTGAAACTGACTTAACCCAAAGATTTATCTCCAAGTGAGTACTCCCTAACGGCTGAGGTTTCATTAACTTAACGTGTGATGTAGTTTTAACAAAACCGTGAACAATTTGGATGTGCCATGTCTGCATTTACTGGTATTTAATTTATGCAACTAATTCTATTACTTATCTATTTGTGTACAGACATTCGGGATTATTCTTCGCCAAGTATGTAGACAACTGCACTGAGCGTGAAATGGATCTGAATGGTATGTTATATACGTACTAACCTCTACAAGTAGCAATATAGTAATGGTGCGCTACACGTTTGCTCCCTCAGCAGTACTATGACACTGGCATGCAAGCCACATGCATATGTGCTAAAACTGGTCAGTTTGGCACTTTTGGCTTACACAACAAATTTTGGTAAAGCAGGCCACAAATATTACGGACAAGATTTTATCGTCCATTATGGCCATCACGGACAAAAAGATCCAGTGTTTGAGTTATATTATGCAGGTAATTAACATATTAATATATACCCGTTATTGGACTCGCACAGAAATTAAAACGACTCCCTTAATTCATTCCGGGATCGAGGATTCGTGTATCATGTCGTTAGTTACGTAAGTGATAAATGGGTACTACGAATCTCATACCCGGGTATAAGTGCGGACGTACATATGCATGTGGCTTGCAAGCTACAAGTGCCAAAAACCGAATATCGAGATAACCGTGATCTTTTCGCAACACCGCCTTGTCCGTTTTGCGCGTGTTTATGCCTGGTAAGTTTAATAACTTGTAATTTAAATATCTAATGCCATCAGTCATTTACCGTTCAGATTATAACCCATTCCACCCAAAACAGTTTATTAGAATAATGGGATTATCAGATATCTCAACATACGGGAGAGAATGGTTCTTTTCAGTTTTCACTCCTTGAAACACCCAGCTTGTAGGGAATGACAAAGCTCCGGCACCTCACCTCACCCTACCAAACAACCATGCATAAAATGACATTGAACATCTTGAAATAGAAATCGGCATTTCCCGGAATTTGGTGTTTTTAGCGGAAAACAACTCTTCATTAAAGCACGCAGTATGATTTCATCCTGAACAGTTATCGGCCAACACGGCTAAATAAATTAGTCAATCTAAAGACTAGTATTTCATGCACGCGACATTTTTAGGTTGGTTGATCTCTTTTGATTAATTAATCACGTACCAGATAACTCTTATAAATATTTTATGGCTGGCTGGGTGCATGCTTATCTTATTTGAAATTTATTGATGTTAATGATAGCAATAGTTTCCAAACAATTTAGTTGTAAATATAACAGAAGCTTATATATATATATATATATAGTAATCAGTAGGGTTGAATTGGGGTTGGGACTGTGAGGGGTACGTCCCCCCCCCCCCCCGCCCCCCCCCACCCCACCCACACACACACCCTAATGGAAATTAAAAAAAATTAGATGCTCTTAGAAGCTATCTCCTGTATTCTGAGTGAGCACAAAGTACATTTGCTTTCCTTGCAAATTATATCTAATTCTATTTATTAACCCTTGTACTAAGGCATTTTCAGCTTCCAATTTTCTGTTCATTAGCAGGATAACTGATATTAACTTTAAAGAGAATGCAACTGAAAGATATTGCTGTTGTAGATAGCAACACATCTCAGCTGCACCATTCTCAAAATAGTTGATAAATACCTGTCCAGCAGGACAAGGATTAAAAGTTCTTCATTTATAATTTTTTAATTGTTAAAATAGGTATGTATTGAACAAATTAATTTAATCTAATGATAAATGAGAAATTGACAATCATTTTAAACAAACAAAAATGTGTGAAAGACCTGTGACCTTTAACACATGTGCAATGTATAATTAGTAAGTATAGTCAACCCTGCCTATAGCGACCACTTTATGAAACCCAAAACAGGGCTGGAAATAAGAGGCGAACTGTCGTTCAGGTCACCTGCAGGTTGCCTCGTCGAATAAAGTGGTGACGCGATCACCCGTGAATTCTGATTCACTAAATTAAATAAATGTTCCCCAGTCAACTCCACATCCCACCCAGCCCCTAAATCAACAGCTTTATTAAATAATCGGCTGTAAGATAATAATACTAATATAGTCATGTCTCATAGTTTAGACGCTGGACTAGTCCATTTCCTACTGCAAACAACAAAGAAGAACTCATATTCCAATATATAGGGTACGTTAATTTTAGATAAAACCATTCTCTAGCATATCAGATTAGCCTTGCTGGCTGAAGATTTAATATAAAAAGACTACCTGTAAATGCTCTATATTCATATAGATAAGAATGAGTAAGGGGCCAAGAATCGATCCTTGTGGAACACCACAAACTACATGTGCTAGATCAGAAAGGTGTACAATGTATTGGATATATTGTGTCCTGCCAGACAGGTATAACCTAAACCAGTCAAGTGTCACTCCCCTGATACCATAATAGTACAATTTCTTCAGGAGAATTTGATGGTCATTCGTATCAAATGCTTTTAAAAGATCCCAGAAAATGCCAATGGCGTGTTGTTTATTTTCCAATGATTCATTAATCTTTTCTAATATATCTATTAAAGCCAGCCTAGTAGAGTGTTTCTATCTGAATCCATATTGTCTTGAATATAGTATTTTCTACTTATCTAAATATTTCATTAAACAGTTATATATAAGTCTTTCTAGTAATTTTGAAAATATAGGTAATATTGATACAGGCCTATAATTGCTAACTAGTGATGCGTTTTTGGCTTTATACAGAGGAGTGACACATGTGATTTTCAGCATTGATGGAAACATTCCCTGTGTAAGAGAGAGATTGCAAATATGGCTTAATGGTAATAAGATTCCTGCAGTGCGTGATTTGAAAAGTCGCCATTTAAACATATCAAGACCTGCACGTTTTCCTAGCTTAAAATTATTCATTACTTAAATGGTTTCTTCATGATTTGTAGGGGTTACGAATAGTGAGGACATATACCTATCATTCAGGTATTGGCCAAAAGTTGAGCTTGATTTGATTGTATTAGCTAATGTTGAACATATGTTTATACATTAATAATTGAATTTATTTGCAATCTCCTTTTCATTTGTTATTAATTTATAATTGTACATAAATTGTGTGTTTGTCGTGCTTTGCCTATTTTTATTTACAATTGTCTTGATTACTTTTCATTTGCCATGTATGCCACTTTCTAATTCCTCTAACTTGTTGTAAAATTAATTTCTTTTAGAGCTTCTGATTATTTGATTGGGTTTATTTCCATATTGTTTGTATTTTTATTGGTTGTTGCTAGTTTGACATTTAAAAAATTGAAGATACAGCTTATGTTTCTTATGACATGCTGCTAGAATTCCATGTATAAGCCATGGTCTTGTTGAATCTTTCTTATATCGTGTTATTTGTTTAAAAGTGACACTAATTCACCCCAATTCTGTTCCATAATTTTGAGTTTAAACGCACCCATGTTGGAGCTACTAAAGTCGCTGCAATTAATAATTTAACTTTGTGTGATTTTAATATTAGCAAATGTTTTTAATTCTAGAAGAAAAACAGGGAAATGATCAGAGACATCAGACACAAAAATGCCCGATCTACTACATTCTGAGAAGATGTTGTTGGTAAAAATGTTGTTAATTAGTGTTGCAGTGAATTCCGGTATTCTTGTTGGATTTTGTTATTGTTGGTATTGAAAGATGGATTCGCAACCGCATACATCTAATGTAACACAACGTCGGAGTAGAAGAGGTCTGAAGATTAAACAGTCGGAGCATTCTCTTTATATAGATTCTATTCCACCAAAAGTTAAGACCGTTATTTCCTAGAATAAATTAAAAGTGCTTCTCTTGCTAAATGAACAGAACTTTATATTGAGGCTAGGGCATTATACGCATTAGTTTGTGCACCCTTATATAAAAACCTTTAGTATGCATACATTAATTTTACAAGACAGAATAATGAATAGTGAAAATAGATAGAAATTTGTCATAACCTTGCAAGGCATGAGTGAAGTGACTTCTAAAAGTTGCCGTGGCAGTCTGTCCAGTTCTCAGTTAACACCTCAATATCAGGGTCAGAGCAGAAGCTGACTACTGTTCTTTGTCACGATTGTTATTCATTTGTCCTTGTTAAAGGTGCATATTTACATCAGAATACTTGCAAGTAAAAATATTTAAATTGTATACTTTTGAAGGCTTAAGCTATGGGCATATATGTAATGAAACGAAATATTAAATATTAACATGCAACGATTTCATTATGTATAAATAATTAAAATTTTCTTAAGTTAGGAAATTGAATTGGAGGCTCGTGCCTCTAATTCAATTTCATAATTAAGAAAATTATATTAATGTATACAGAAGGAAATCATCACATGTTAAGATCTAATTCGTTTTACTGCATCTATGTCCACGATTTCAGCCTCTAAACCTAGAGAATCTAAAAGAAATTGTTTTCAGGCATTCTGGTGTGAATATGTATCTTTAAATGTATGATTATGGCAGATATGTCTGTTGAGCGGTGTTGATATATTGTGACATCCCACCCCCCACCCCCCCCCCCCACGAAAGCTGATAACTTTGGTTTATTTATGTTATATATATATATATATATATATATATATATATATATATATATATATATATATATATATATATATATATATATATATATATATATATATATGATGGTCTGCGGAGAACGGATTGTGGAAGAATAAATGGAGACATTGTTTGCTAACCTTTTGCACCCGAAAGGCTAAAACACCAAAATCATTTGCGAGTTAATACGTATTCTGTTAAAAAATTTGAAACTAACTCAACTGTTACCGCCTATATCCTGTCAAGTTAGTTACTTGGTTGTTGCTTGAAACAGGTTCATGACATTATTGACCAATGAGGCAGGTGTTAATACAGACATAATTGACCAATGGATCAACCGCCCTTGGTCAATGTGTCGAGAGTAACTGATGCCATGAACAAATGTGTCCTTGGTATTTTTGACAAATTAGCCAATCATCCCTGACACCAATGGCCAAGAAACTAAGTATGATTTGCACTATTGACCAATAGGACAAGCAACGGTTGCCAATGAGGAGAGCATAACTGATGTTAATGATCAATGAGCCATGGGTCACTGAAAAACAAATGGGCCGGAAATATGAAAATGTGTTTGCAGGAAAACCAGCCTGGCATTATTGGCCACCTGGGAAAGTTCCATTGGCTCATGAGACACGCATACAGGTGATGAAATGCAATAATATTGGCGTCCAACGTATTGAACCATGAAAAAGTACCATTGATTAAATTTAATGGGGCAGCCGTATTTGACAACACTGTGAAATGGTTCAAGTGTGTCAACAGATTTACATGTACATTGTACCAATGGGACAATTGCTAGAGTAAAATATATGGATGAAGAGAGGCAAGAATATTGATATCCTTGACATTATTGATTTAGTGACCAACGTGACAGCTACCATTGGCCAATGGGGCAGCTATCCCTGACAAATTGTTCAAGTGTACCAACACATGCCATTTACCAAGATGAGCAATGGGCTAATGTTCACAGGCACAAATTTGAGCTGGTAATACAAAAATAGCATTGTCCTTGAGGTCGCTGTTCATGCTCTAATTGTTTGAGTCTGACATGTTCCCGACTAAGCCTGGCTATTCCAGCTCAATAGGATAGGTTTAAAGTGGTTAGGGACAATTTCTCCGCAGGAGATGCATAATGTACGCCTCTTTTCCTGTTCATTTGCAGGCCAAGATTAATATTTAAAGTTTACCATCGGAATCACTGACTTGATGTTATCATGCCACTCATTTCAATGTTAAATGTTTGTTGGTGTTTGGTGTTATTGTATGTGTTCATTAGTAATAAGTACTATCACATTCACATGACTGTAAATAAATCACAATCCATGCATATCTATATCCCAGGCTTTGCTTTCTCATATACTTTTTAGCTGCGACTGTCTAAAAAACTACTGATCCGATTTGGCTCAAATTTTAGCGTGAAGAAACTTGCTGTCAAAGAGGATTTCCAGTATTGTCCATTATCCGTATAAAAGAACCTGGATTCCGATAGGATCAAATTCTGAATATGTGGATATCTCGATCGGAAACTTCTGGTCTGATGTGGCTACAATTTTAACACAGGAAAGGTCATCCCGAAAAACTTTAAAATGTGAAACAATCTGGACTCACGATTAGTATAAGTCTGCCTCTCTCTGTCTGTCAATTTTTTACATTTCTGACAAAGATGCCAAAGTCTCAACTGTAGCTCGTCCTTATATGTTTTTTAAAAATAGGATGGGATATTGCATCCGTCAGTTAGTCTGTCTGTCCATCCATCTCGCTATCTCATTGGTGGAATTCAATCAAATTTGTTATGTGAGTTACCCATAATATTGAGATGACGTTTACATTAGGCTCTAACCACATGGTGTGTGTGTGTGTGTGTGTGTGTGTGTGTGTGTGTGTGTGTGTGTGTGTGTGTGTGTGTGTGTGTGTGTGTGTGTGTGTGTGTGTGTGTGTGTGTGTGTGTGTGTGTGTGTGTGTGTGTGTGTGTGTGTGTGTGTGTGTGTGTGTGTGTGTGTGTGTGTGTGTGTGTGTGTGTGTGTGTGTGTGTGTGTGTGTGTGTGTGTGTGTGTGTGTGTGTGTGTGTGTGTGTGTGTGTGTGTGTGTGTGTGTGTGTGTGTGTGTGTGTGTGTGTGTGTGTGTGTGTGTGTGTGTGTGTGTGTGTGTGTGTGTGTGTGTGTGTGTGTGTGTGTGTGTGTGTGTGTGTGTGTGTGTGTGTGTGTGTGTGTGTGTGTGTGTGTGTGTGTGTGTGTGTGTGTGTGTGTGTGTGTGTGTGTGTGTGTGTGTGTGTGTGTGTGTGTGTGTGTGTGTGTGTGTGTGTGTGTGTGTGTGTGTGTGTGTGTGTGTGTGTGTGTGTGTGTGTGTGTGTGTGTGTGTGTGTGTGTGTGTGTGTGTGTGTGTGTGTGTGTGTGTGTGTGTGTGTGTGTGTGTGTGTGTGTGTGTGTGTGTGTGTGTGTGTGTGTGTGTGTGTGTGTGTGTGTGTGTGTGTGTGTGTGTGTGTGTGTGTGTGTGTGTGTGTGTGTGTGTGTGTGTGTGTGTGTGTGTGTGTGTGTGTGTGTGTGTGTGTGTGTGTGTGTGTGTGTGTGTGTTAGTACCGGCCTGCAGTGCACATTTGGGAATACTGGAAAATAATCCTAATGACAGGTTAAAACGTTAGCGCCGTAGCACACGGTGATGGACGAGATGCGGATCTCCATCCAATTCGTTGCAGTGTCTGAATGTATCGCTGGAACTCGTCACGCCCCAATGGGAAGGTTGCTCGCGATGGATATCCGTCTCTCCACCCCACACCCCCCCCCACCCCCCATGAAGATATGTCTGTATTTAAAATTGCTTATGTGAACTGTGAAACACGTCTGGTGATGTTATATGTGGCTGTGGAACCGGGTGACCAGATCCTTATTTGAGTCGGGGCTTTGTTCCGTGACATGTACGCATGCTCTCCTTGGTGGTAGATGCTATGCGGGGTGACCTATGGGAAGCTGAGCATCTACGCCCAATGGATAACCGTATCTAAAGTTAGGTAGTAATCCCTGCCACTTGCGGCCAAAGCTTGTTTTCGTTACTAACACCAAAATGGTTGGTTAGGATGTAGCAGAAGGCCTGCATAAAGAAAGCGGGAACTACCAATGCAGCAACTTTGGAATTACATAAGACGGTGACCTGGGAATTCTATGGAAATTGTTCGTCCCATCTTCACATAAACCAGCGTGCAACACCTGAACAGTAGCTTCACTAGGATTTTCAGCACTTAGCATTTTCTGTTGAACAAAGAGTTGCCCTTTTTGCCAGCTCTTTTCCTCCGCTTCGGCATTGAAGGCATTTTCTTGTGATGGAGGAGGTGAGGCCGGTGCTGTTCGTGCTGGTGCTGCCGACGTCGTGGTGACTGGTGCGGTGATGTTGAGGTGTGGTGGTTGTGTTGAGAATGCTGCTGGTCTTACATAGTGTGGAAAGTCAGGTTGTCAGCGTTTAGTATGTTTGGTCTTTGCCATTTCTCCCATTGGGCGCACTGTAACTGGAAGTCTCATTTCAAAATGACAAGCGAGAATTTCTATCTTCACTTTGTTCACTGGGGTTTAATGTTACTACTACCACACGATGCTTTTCATTTAACGCATGTGTTACACCATACCGCATAGCTGAATACAAGTACTTGCAGTCCGCACAAAATGCTCATTGTAATAAATGGTTGTGATTGACATGAAGCGTCAAGTTTGAATTACGGGAGAACGCACACTTACAAGGCTGTCCGTTAGGCTGTAATGCTGTACACGGATACTTCTTCCTGAGATGAGCTGGTGCTGACTCATCCGAGCTGTCGGACAAGGCGAGATCTTCCACAAGCCGCATCTTATTTCCGCATAATGGTAAATATTCAGAACCTCTTAACCTATCCTAAATGTCGTACCTATTCCTAACTTTTCCTGGCCAAATAAAATAGTAATAAAATAATAAGAAGAACAGCAGAATTTGGTTTGCGACACGAAAGTAGCCTAATGCTCGATCTTCCCTTGTGTTGAGCTTGACAGTAAGATGAAATTTCAGTGCACGCTTTCCTCTTTTTATAATTTTTGGTGACATCACAGGAGGGCGGATGACCACATGCGAAAGTTTTAGGGTGAGGAGAGCGGATGACAACACCCAAAGGTTTTAGGGTGAGTCGCTCATGCCCTATATGGAAAGGTTTAATATTAACGTTCCCGGAGTCGGATGATATATTTCTTCTGTGGAAAGGAAGTAAATATAAAATTAAAAAGAAAGGATAGTCGCTTTCATCCCCATTCAGCAGAAAATCGAGTCTCCAATCAGCGTTAAAATCCGGAACTACTTATTCCCATAGAAGCTCACCTTTTAATTAGCGTGAAGCGGGTTTTCAGATTAGATGCTTATAAACTCGCCTGTTCAGATTTCAAGCTGGAACGCCCGATGGGGTGTGGGAGAGCGCAATGACGTCAGCGGCCTTGGCCCCGACTCACCACTTCTCGCCTCCTCCATTATGCTGTGGTAGGTACACGTTGGGCGGTTCTTTTGTTTATAGCCTTTGATCCAATTTACTGGAAATGAAAAGTGGTGATCACGTGGTTCTTGTTTTGAAAGCACGTGGTTGACCGGAACTTAGGCAATATTTATGTAATGGCGGAGTGTTGATACTGCTGATTATTCGTAGTTGATGTGAAAAATGGAATACATGCTTTTAATTCTGTTCTGCAGAAGAGCGTCCCTATCATGCGCGCGATGCGTCGCCTCTTGTCTGTAATAGGTGTACTCGAGCCCATGTTGATCTTGTGGCTGGAATATGTAGGTAAGAGAATATTTGACATTCTCCATGGTGTTATATTGTCGAAGTTTTGATGCTGCTTCACCAGCCCACGCGGTAATGATTTGTATACGCTGTAGAACAGTCGTGTTCTTAATCAAAATTAGGACACTACAGCTGACTGTAATCATTGTCTGGTTTAAAAAGCTCCATGTCTTGCGGAAATTAAGTGTACTAATTCTGCGAAGCTGGACCGTATTTTTTGGGTGGGTGAACTGCTGAGCATCCTCCTCTATGGGTAGGATTAGTCCCATCCTCACCTAGACCAAACTTAATTTATTACAATACAGCGCGGAAAATGCGTGCCTCAGTTTTACAATTACAATACCGTCATATGGAGATTGTGAATACAGATATCCTGAGTGACTGTGTTTCTCTCGTGTTGATGAATTTCATTGATATGCATGGCTGCTTATCTGTGGATGATTCGCACGCTGTTGTGAAGTGTGGGGGTGGGGTGGGGGTGGGGTGGGGGCGGGGTGGGGGGGTGGTAGCTGCTTGTGCGGTGTCAACTTTATTGGACATGATGTTACTTTAGAGCACGGATGGCCACGAAGGGTGCTGTCGTGACTTGAATCAATCCATTATCGAATTCACGTTTGGTGGCAAATTCCTACTTGTTATGGACGACAGACTGCGGGCATCTTGCTCTCTTAATAATATTGACTGTTATTACATGTGATTGATATGTGGTAGTTTTAGCTCTTTCCGTACGACGTTTCCGGGGAGGGGGGGGGGTGGTGGTGGTGGTGGGGGAGTGGGGAAATCTCCCATAGCATGTACTGTAGATGGCTGCGGTGCTGCTCCCTCTTTCCTTATGATCAGTTTTTCCGTAAACCGGATACGGTGTTTGCGGAAAATGTTGACTCGTGTTGATGATGGTGGTGATCTGTTGTAGGGAAGTCGGGGTTGCTGTGTGATGCTGTCGTAATGCGGAGTGGGCATATCCAGGTTTCCAAGCTGGGGAATGCCGAGTCTGTTGCTATTGGGGAAAAAGTCGGGTTGGGGAAAGTGATGAGCTTCCCGCAGGTGTGCAGAAGGGAATGTTGCGGAAAAAGGTGTTCCTAACACTTTTCAATTTACAAAACGCTAGGTGATTGCTTAACAATGTTGTTGATGATGTTGAATGTTCCCGTTATGTTCTCTCTATAACCGTGTATGCCTGTGGTGTTCGCGCAATGATGAATTGACGTACCCAACCTTGCGGGCAAGTGTGTTCTGTATGTTCCTGGCTTTCTGTGTCTTGTGTGATGTTCTGACTGCTCACGGGGGGGGGGGGGGGGTTGGCTTGGTAGGGCGGTTGTGGTCAGGGATGCCCTTTGGATGGAGAGGGTCATCTCCCGTTACACGACCGTTGGTACTCTGTCATAGTATTTAAGTACCGGGAAAATTCGAGCCACGGGTCTGCTGAACAGGCTGCTTCCCTGCCCACCATGGGCCGATGATGTCCGAACTTGTTGCATAGACTAGAGATGCGAGTTGGAGTGGGGGTGGTGGTACTATAGGATGGGGTGCACCTTGGCATGGGATTGGTCTCGCGCTTTGCTGTTGTGGAGAGGTACACCGGGTTGTGCAGTTTTGCTGTTCTTCAAAACAAGCCAAGGCCTCATCAAGCCTCTTCACTTCCATGCTATTTATTACATGTTCCACTCCACAAGAAGCATGGCCCGGGGCAGCCTCAGCTTCTGCTTGTGGTAACTCTATAATTGGGGTAATGGCATGAAGTGGGTGGGGATCTCTAAAAATATAGTGGGCGTGATCTCGCAAATTTTCTGAGTGCGGAAGTTGCACTTGTATGCATGCGCTTGAATCAAGAGGAACTGATTACCCACAATGCAATGCACGTCCTAGTTATGACGTCATAACTACTGTGAAGGAAAAGGATATGATAAATCCCCTAACCCCTCATCCTCCACTCCCTGATGCTGCGCCTCCTCCCTCATCCTCTACTCCCCACTGCTGCCATAACATCTGTGCTGCTGCTGCATTGTAGGACCCATCTGTCTGGATGCTCCCGCATACCTGTACGTGTCTGTCATGGCTATGGGCAAAGTACATGTTGATGAGTGATATATGGTACGGTGCATCTTAGAAATAACTGTAACATGTTTCCAAAACAAAAACAAAGGTACTGTTGAATATTTTGAACAGAATTGGATTGGAAAAAATCCAATTCAATAATGTTCAAAATAGTCGATAGAACATTTTTACATCATATTCAAAATTATTCTAATTACTATGACTATTAGACTAACATGTTTCTGCTTTTGTTTTGTATGCATTTAAATTATTTAAGTTGTACAGCGTATGAATAGATGTAAAAATTAGTTATTTTCTGTTTCACAGGTTTTGTGCGTAGAAATGTAGGAACCACAAAAATACAACAGAATCAGAAATCCAGAAGCTTATTTGAGAATGGCTTCAAGACGGCTAGAATCGTTTGGTGCCTGAAGACGTTGTACTAAATTCATTTCCGAACAAGATATATGCGTATAATTGTAAGAACTTTTAGATGTATTCTACTATAGCAATTTCATTAACAAGTACGGATTAAAAGGTCTTATTTAATAATTACAATTTTATTTGAATCGTCTGTTGCTTTCATTAGCCATCCCTCAGCCTTTCTTATTCGCTAGGGTTAAACCTGTAAAACCCAATTATAAATACAAATAACCTTCGTTTTCTCCACTCAGTTGTATTCACCTGTACAATGATGAGGATTCTTTGTATGACTGTAGATCCCTAGTCGATTGCCATTCATCGTGATATCATCTGCATATTAGTTTCTGAAATAGCCCAAATTGTGTCACCATAATGCTTGGAATTAAGATTGCTAGCTCAGTGATCTTTTGGCATGGCGACCATCCATCGTTGACCCATTGTCCACCCATCATCCATCCGTTCATCCATATGTTGTGTGCATGCCCTTTGTCAGCTTTTTCTGCTTTAAAAGGCCTCTACTCATTTATCACGTAGCGGATTTCAACCTAACTTGGCTGGAAGCATCATATGGTGGTACATGTAGGCTTCCGAACTTCTATACAGAAATTTGATTGGTCAAGTTTTTTGCAGCAGCCATAATGAATTTTTAATATTTTGATTGCATAACTAACGTATGAAACTCCTGACATGATACCTCTATCCTAAGTTACATTGTAACCACATTATCCTAGCTAGACAGCCTAACCAAAATGATATCATCCATTTGTCATGAGAGTAATATTGGCTCGCTTGAGCAAAGGTTTTCTTGAACTAAGGTAACCTTAACACAAGACATCAGCACACCAAATGATCAGATTTCAGCATATTGGAATGAGACAATAACTTCAAGAGAGAAATTGAAGATCGATGGCCTTTGACCTTTTCTTGCTCTGTCCACTCTTTGCTACTGAAATATCCACTGCTTGTCCCTATTGATCATCACATACATGTAGGTGCATTACCTTATATAAAGAAAGTGGAATCCGTCCATCCAATATTGCTTTCATTACGATTCACCTGGCAGATTAACCTAGACTAATCTAACATTGAAATCTCAAGTCTGACATTTATCTCACCAAAGGAAAGTGTGAACACATTGTCATAAATATAGTAAACAGATGTATTTTAATTTTAGGTTATTTCAAGGCAATCATAGATGATTCTTGTTGACTATTTTGAAAGTAATTTTAGTGGAAGCTGTTGCTGCATTACTCAAATAACTTTTAAATTATTCAACGACTATTGTATGATTGCTTTCAAGCTTGGCTCCTGCGTTATCAAGATTAACATGTTCAATGCCAATACATAGCTCAAGACTGAAAGTAGAGAACCAATATCTGCTGCAGACCATGTTTGTCTGCCAATGGGCATTGCGGGTAAATGCTTCCCACAAAGTCTTGTAGGTAAGGGATCTTACCAATGTTGGCTCTCTGTTGGTGGGCCAATGTAACTTTGCTCGTTGGCTCAATGTTGGCCCTACGTTGGCTCGACGAACAAAACTACATTGGCGTACAACATTGGGCCAACTTGTGCCTGCTATCTGGGAACATTCTGTTGAATATTTTGTCAGCAACAGCACCCAGTCAAATTAGTTTCAAAATATTCAACAACTTACCTGTATAGTGGTCTGGAAAGTGATGGCTAGGGTGATCGGGGATCGATCGATCCCAACCTGGTTGTAGCGTGGTCGGAGATTAACTAGGGATGGGCAGGGCATAGCTAAATCTTGAAAGTGCCATTCGAGTCCCGAGCAAACCCAGTGACACATTTGAGTGGGTCCCGAGCAAACCCAGTGACACATTTGAGTGGGTCCCGATCGGGCAGCCCAATTAGGTCCCGACTGTGCAGCCCAATAGGTCCTACCAATTTATTGAGCCCAATAGGGACCCTCTCCTAGCCCAATTGGGGCCCAATTGGGATCCACTCATACCCCGAGTAGGGCCCACTCATAATCTGAGTGGGGCCCACACAATAGCCCGCATTTGGGCTATCCCAATCAGGTCCCGCACTAAACCCAGTGAGACCTCTGAGCGGGCCCTGATCAAGCAACCCAATCGGGGCCCACTCGGTAGCCCAATTGGGGCCCGATCAGGGCCTGATCAGGTCCCACTAACGAATGTTGGCTTGGTATATGTTATCCTCATTTGCCTTCTATACATGAAGGTCCACGATTAGTTATTCACAATCACAACTATGTGTGTAAAGAGTGTGTCGACAGTTTGGCTTCATTCTTAGTGCTGTCTATGGCTTAGATGATAGAATCTACACCTATACATCATACATACAATTCGATACATTGAGATGGGTGGTATATTAAACATGGCTACTATGCCATTAACAGGGAATTAGATTTAAAGATGTTCATGTTAGGCAGTGTATGAATAGCGTTTCCACATGTTGACATAAGACTGCATTTCATAACGCGTGTAATTAAAATTCTGTCATAATATGTTGATGGGTTTTATTAAGCATAGTGACCCACGTGCTAAGCTGACATATCAGGGAATCAAATTTAAAAGAAGTCCTCGTTTAGATAAGCTGTGAAAATGCTTGTAGTGTGTCCTGAACGTGTCATAATGTATTCAGACAATGTATGCCACCATTTGCCATTTACACCCACACACACACACACACACACGCACGCATGCCCCCGATTAGTTATTTGTAATCCCAAGTATGTGTGTAAAGAGCGTGTCCACGGTTTGGCTTAAAACAGTCTATTTCATAAAAAGTGGGATTTATTAGGATACAGCATAAATTGAGATGTGGTTTTCAAGTACACATTGACAGTTATCTACATGATCATTGTGAAGTGCCGTCAATTGGTTACAATATACTCACACATTGTATGTTGTCCTCGTTTGCCTTCTACACATGCAGGTCCACGATTATTTATTCATAATCACATGTATGTGTGTAAATAGTGTGTCAACAGTTTGGCTTCCGGCTTAATGATGCCTATGTCTTAGAAGATAGAACTTACAACTAGGCATCAACCATACAATTCGATACATTGAGATGCGTGGTCTGTGGTATATTAAACATGGCTACCATGCCATTGACAGGGAACACGATTTAAAGATTGAGTGTTTGCCAATGTATAAATAGCGTGTCCACAATCATTTCAACATAATACTGCAAATCATCACATGTCTAATTATACTTTCTTATAATATCTTGATGAGTTTTATTAAGCATGGTGCCCCACCTGCTTAACTGACATGTCAGGGAGAATCAACTTTAAGAGAAGTCTTCGTTTATATGTCTGTAGTGTGTCCTCGATGTTCAAAAATATGTTCAGACAATGTATGTCTTCATTTGCCATTTACACACATGCCCCCAATTAGGTATTCGTAATCCCAAGTATGTGTGTAAAAAGCATGTCCACGGTTTGGCTTAAGACAGTCTACTTCTTAAAAAGTGAGATTTACAAGGATACAGCATAAATTGAGATGGCGGATATGTTGCTTGTCAATCATGTGATAGGACAGAAACGATTGGGGGACATTTTTTAAGATGTGTAAAGAGTGTGTCCTCCGTTTGCCTTAAAAGTGTCCATTTCATAAAAGTAGAAATTTTCAATTTGTCATATGCTGAGACGAATATTGTATGGGGTCTGATGCTGTTGTGTGGACAGTAGTGTGAACGTGTGTTGGAAATCGCTTAGTACACTCAGGGAGTATATTTCTCTGGATGGAAATTCTACAGCTCTATGTATGTATGTATGATGATGATGGCCTCAAGCAAACATAACTCGGTACACTCAGATCAAGAAAGGACCTGAGGAAGCTAAAGATTATGTCTGAGGACAGTGTGTCAAAAGCGAAGACGGTCTGATTGCAGATTGCCTTCCTTTTACATACATATTTAAAGCAACGCGCTGCCAGACGTCTATTGGGCGCACAACCATATAATCTAACCTGGGCTAAAGACATCCTTCATTAAGATGGAGACCACGTAACGTGTTAGATAACCGGTCACGCCATTCATACTGTCTGTTAAAAAATAACTTCTTGGTCTTCAAATGAACATTTCCTATTATAAAGTTTTAACTTGAGGCTGAAATGGTTAATAAATGCTTTTCTCTACACACTATATGAACCAACATCATAGTGTACTCACCCCTACCACCCCCACCCCCAGAATCGCGCTGTGTCAGTTACCTTTATAGTCGTTTTGTTTTTTTGTTTTATGGTCAGCAAATTGAATGCACCTCTCACGGATGGTGGACCGTATGCGGTCTAAATGGGTGTGACCTAGCCAACCAGAAATAATTGTGACCTTTCAACATACATATTCCACCTTGATAATGTCAAAATTATTATCGCGTAGGGCCTAAGCGCTTGGTCTGTATACTATTTTGTCAAGTAGATTACGGGTGGACTGAATTGTCGCGCTGCACGCACCGCACGCGCTCGGTCTGAATGTGCATTAAGGTGTTTTTGAGGATCATGTGATTGTGAGTGTTGGTCTTTTTACACTCTCATTGTGCACTTTGTCAAGTGTAGGTGGTGTCAGCAAAATGAGCAAATCATGTTTAAAAAAAAAGAAAAGATACAGTATTTAGCATCTGCAAATGTTAACGTCTTAATGGCTTAATTTTATCAAGGAAATTTAAGGTGCAAATTCACAGCAAATGGCTAAAAATAAAATCGTTAAAATTGTAGACTTTTAGAGGCCTAAATCGTGTGCCAAGATGTAATGAAACGAAACAAATCTTAACATATGATAGTTTTATTCTGTGTAAATTATGATACTTTTAGTTGTCAATTTGAAATAGGGACTCGTGTCTCTAATTACATTTTTGCACCTTAAAAAAATTATATTAATTTATACTTGACGAAATCATATGTTAGGATTTATTTCGTTTCTTTACGTCTAAGACCACAGTTTAAGCCTCCAAAACTATACAATTTTATTTTCAAGCATTCTGCTGTGACTATACACCTTTAAAACTATACAAAGCCAAGTACAAAGTGTGTGCGTGATATAGACATAAGCGGTCAGCGTTGCAGATCATCACTAGGGGGAGGGATGTTTATAATACTATTACATGAAAGCACCGAGTTATAAATTTTGATATAAATATATTTTGAATTGTAAGCTCAACGAAACAACTGAATGATAATTAACCCTTCACATGGGTGTATACCGATTTCGGCCCCGATACATTTTCGGCCCCTTAGTAATCGATGTCGGCCTCTGTCATGTATATCTCGCCCCTATATTGCCATTTATTATTACTACTAATATTATTCTATTCCTAAATAGTTGTTATTTTATATATTTTATCTTTTTTCAGATTGTATTGGCAAGACGATGTCTGTAGCTTACGAATCGAAACTTGCGCCGTCGAACAAAGCGGAAGCAACCTCTGTGCTAAAGACAGGACTGAACAAACACGCGTAAAATCTGCAATGATAGAATTTATACATATATATATATGTTGAATGCTGAAAATCTTAATTCTTTCCGAACTGTATAAGGCGTAGATTATGCCAATTAAATTGATTTCTTTTAAAATCTTGTGTTATTTAATTTTTTCCGAATTGTATAAGACCGAGATTAGGCCAATTAATGTTTTCTGTTAAAATCATGTGTTCTTAGACTTATTTATTAGAAGATTATGTTTGCTGAAATTTAGAAAACTATATTTGCTGAAATTTTCATGAAATTATTTTAAAGATATACTGAATACATAAATTTAAACCGCAAGTTAAAGGAATCATGTACTATTCAATAAAAAATAATTTAGAAAAAGTTGGAGTTGAGTTGATTTTATAGAATTTCTGTAAAGATCGTCCATTTACTGAATGTTAGAGAATGCTACTACTAAATTTTGATGGTTTATTTAGAAACAAGTTTTAAATTTGAAAATTTGCAACAAAATTTTAATCTATCAAGTTTGCGTCTGTAAGGGTCGAAAGTTTATTACAGACTGATATGCTATCTGAATCTGATGTACGATATTCTTGCGCACGTGCATTCTGATTTGCGAAATTGTTTCTGATAAGCACAAACTAGCGATTGAATCCAAAAGATGGCTAGGTATAGACAGATCAGAAAGATTGTGTTCTGAATGCAACTGCATAGAAGATGAGATGCATTTTCTTTTCTCATGCTCTAAATTCAATAGACAAAGGCAGAAATTCATACCACGATTCTATACAGAAAACCCTAATACCGAGAAAACTAAAGGATTGTTTGCAATATGCAATACACCGCTCCTTATCAAACTCTCCAAATACTTGTTAGCATCAAAAAAATTAAACAGCTAGATTAATTCATCCATCTTCTCACCCAATCATACACCCGAGTTATCTATCAACCCAAGTATCCATCGTCATCATTGTTAAAGCGATGCTAATCTCATCTCAAATGCGATAGATTGTACGATAGATTATAGTTTATGGATTCCATACCATTCACATCATGTTACATTCCCTTACATGTATCACAATCATTTGCTTTGTAACATGGTGTAAACATTGAACAGTGAGCACCGTGATTTTGCTTACTCAAGCGATAGTGTATGGTGTCATGTGTGTGTTCATGCCATTGTAATGGCTTCCTGCAATTAAAGCTACATGTTAGTTAAACCCGACGGGTGATGAAAATGTGTACAATTTGCAACCCTTGTTATTGTTTTAACGCCAAAAATCTGCTAAATCTTTCTTCTCCCGTTCTTTCTCACGCAAATAAATCCATCTGCGTAAGACGACCATCTATATAATAATATATAATATAAGGGGGCCACTATCTTTGAGAAAAATATGACAGATGCACATACTACAGTGTACATGATGATGAAGAGGTGCTGAACAATATTGTTGAAATATGTTGCTGCGTTAGACACCAACGGCTTTTCAGCAACAGCGAGTAGTACTTTTGAAAATCTACCACTGGAATGACTGGCTCGGCTCGCTCGAATTTATTCAAGAAAATTTAAACTATCATAGAACATGTACATTTGCAGACCAAGAGAAGACTATTTTTGAAATTTTACCACTGGGATGACTGGCTGCATTATCGACACAGCCATTTCAGTGTTAAATGTTAAACAAATTGTCTTCTTTTCGTCTGCAAATGGACATTTCTCAAGACGACTGCAGAAGTCGTTTTTGCTGATATGAGGGTTAAAGGGTTAAGGCAACCACGTTTCCATTTCTGTGTGGTCCAAAAAAATGTAAAAGAAAGAATTCGGATCAGATGACAGAATTTGAAATATCGTTCCTAGAGCTGACAAAAGCCCAATCAAATCGACTGGATGAGCAATCTAGACAGGAGGTGCCAAAACACTCAATGGACGCTTTCTTCGAAAGCTGTGCAATCAGAGCGAAGGAGCTCCCAAAGGCCAGACAAGGATGGCTCCAAATGCAGGTTTCAGTCCTTCTATATAGTGCTGAAAACAGTGACAATTTGCCTCCGCTCGTGCATATTATGTCCGACCAATCAGAGCAGCCACCATTGCAGACACGTGACTACCATACACAGCCACCATCGCAGACACGTGCCTACCATACACAGCCACCATTGCAGACACGTGACTACCATAAATAAATTGTCAAAAATAGTCTTCCTTTGGTCTGAAATTAACTCTAGAAGAAGATGCTTTTGATCGGCTTTTCAATAGTTCCAAAGTGTTTATTACTGGCGCTGACTATATATGGTCGTATATACATAGTCGCATGTAATTTAATCATGTGGGTTTTTTTTTAGGTAAACCACTTCCCTGATAATGCAGCTTACTGGGCTGATGCCGGACCGATACCGGGCTGTTAAAGTATTGGCGTGGTATCGGCCCGGCATGGGCCCAATAAGCTGCATTATCTGTGTCACTAGTCCGTCACATTGTACGAATTGAAATTCGTACTTAATATTCGTATTTAATCAACATTGTGTTGACTATTTTAAAACTAATTTGACTGGGAGCTGTTGCTGCCATGGGCAAAATATTCAATCGCTTACCTGTATAGCTTTCTGAAAATTGTATTTCAGAGAGTGTATGGATAATGAACAATGGTGAAAATTTTGAAATTAATTTGACTAGGCGCTGTTGCTCCCAGAGACAGCAACAGTATGCCCAGTAAAACTTGTTATCAAAAATATTCAACAGCTTACCTGTATAGTTACCTTGAGTTACCTTGATGAGTAATAATAATAATAATAATAATAATAATAATAATAATAATAATAATAATAATAATAATAATAATAATAATAATAATAATGATGATGATGTTGATTTATAAGCGTAATGCTGATTATGTGAGCGTAATACTGATTTAATAATGAGTAAGTTTATTAATACTTGGTCTGATTTTGAAGCATGATGATTTGTAAATTGCAAGCATGCATAATAATAATTTTAATATTAACTTTAACCACTGCACGCACAAGCACTTGTTTATACTAACCTGGCTTTTAATAGGCAGACCTTCTCGCGGTATAACATATAATTTTATCAATTACAATACGCGAATATCTATAATAATAATAATAATAATAATAATAATAATAATAATAATAATAATAATAATAATGCGTGCGTGCGTGCGTGCGTGCGTGCGTGCGTATTTCTGGTCAAATATACCTTTCTTGCCACGGTGGTTAAAGCGGTAGTGCCAGCCTTCCACATCGTTGTTGGTACGGATGGAAGACCGAACACACTCCAATCCACCGGGGTGAAAACACAACCCTCGATCCACTGCATCCGGATATACTGCACAAGAGCACGAAGAGGAGCATGGTCTGGCCCAACTTCTAACTCAAGTGCCTCGAACATAAGGACGATTTGCGGGTGTGGCAGTAGCGGCAATGCCAACAACTTACGGCAGATCTAATAAAAACAACTATGATAATAATAATAATAAAAATGACAAGAGCAACGATAATAAGAATAAATACAACAACAACAACAACAACAACAACAACAACAACAACAACAATACTATAATTTCTTACATGAAAGAGACAACATATTAAGCTAAGTGCAAATATTAATGGAGATTAGTAATGTTAGTGTTAAAGGAATTAAAAGTGATAAACACAATATTGCGTAGACCGATAACTGTATATTATACCTGGGTGAAATGGAATAGACACCCCTGCATCGTCACTCGGGCTGGCATCAGTACCCGCAGACTCTGCCAGAGAGCTGCCTCGCAATCAGCACCACATTTCTGTAATGCCATAGCGACAGGCAGCATCCCCAACAGGGCCTGGAAGACTGCGTCATAGTCCTCTCTCCGTTTACCAGACATCATGACAAATATCAATGGCACTTGCTTCAGACAGATGAAGCCGTGCACGCTGAACAGCTGTTTGAACGGAGCGCGCACAAGTTTAAAAGTCGCATCCACGTATCTGCAAAATAGAATTCATTTAGTCAGCTACCTCACAAGTTACATAATCATTCACCACAATATCCATGTGACCATTGACCATATCGACCATATCCCATAGCTTACCACGTCTTTGTACGTGCCAGATGGTGTATCATGATGTCTGTCGCAAAGAGGATATGACGCCTGTCACCAACCCGTACGCTGACTTTTAAGAATCAGTCAGGCAGGAAGTCGTCATCGATTGCGAATGTCAAATCCTTCGGGTCCACAGGACGAATCGTTTTCCTATGGTGGTTTACCTGCCTCCCCAGGTTCGCCATCTTTGGCAGCGTTGGCATCATGCCAATCGCATCTGGATCGACGTGATCCAGCAAAACCTATAGATAATAATAAAAATAATAATAATAATAATAATAATAATAATAATAATAATAATAAAAATAATAATAATTTACTATGTTATATTATTATTATTATTATTATTATTATTATTATTACTTGCTCCACGATTTCCGAGGCAGAATCGAAAACTCGCTTACTCCCTTCTTTCTTAGCCTCCAGAACAACAATTGCTACCATTTCCCTACCTGTGAACATAAACCGCGCATGAATTTGACAAAGTGTTAAAGATTAACATTCGGTGTAATTATAGTTATATACAATTTATAATTTAATCATGTCAACTTAATATTAAGATATACCTGACTTGGCATGTCATTGTTTTATTTATTAAAAGTTGCATATGCTAGAGAGGTCAAAGTTAAATACGACCAAACTATACTCGGCGGTTGGATGGATATGTGAGTGGTTCTCTAAGATCACGTGTGCCTTAACCCTTTAACCCAGGCGAAAAGAAGACAATTTGTTTAACATTTACCACTGGAATGACTGGCTCGATAACGTGTGCTTTAACCCTTTAACCCTCATATCAGCCAAAACGACTTCTGCAGTCGTCTTGAGAAATGTCCATTTGCATACGAAAAGAAGACAATTTGTTTAACATTTAACACTGAAATGGCTGGCTCGATAACGTAGCCAGTCATCCCAGTGGTCCTTTTTCAAAAATAGTCTTCCCTTGGTCTGCAAATGTACATTTTCTATGATAGTTTAAATTTTCTTGAATAAATTCGAGAGAGCCGAGCCAGTCATTCCAGTGGTAGATTTTCAAAAGTACTAGGCCCTACTCGCTGTTGCTGAAAAGCCGTTGGTGTCTAACGCAGCAACATATTTCAACAAAATTGTTCAGCACTTCTTCATCATCATGTACACTGTAGTATGTGCATCTGTCATATTTATCTCAAAGATAGTGGTCCTCTTGTATTATATAGATGGTCATCTTATGCAGATGGATTTATTTGCGTGAGAAAGAACGGGAGAAAGATTTAGCAGATTTTTGGCGTTAAAACAATAACAGGGGTTGTAAATTGTGCACATTTTCATCACCCGTCGGGTTTAACTAACATGTAGCTTTAATTGCAGGAAGCCATTACAATGGCATGAACACACACATGAGCGCGGAGCAAAGCACAATGACTATTGCTCGACCCAATCAGCTATCAGAAACAATTTCAGCAAATCAGAATGCACGTGCGCAAGAATATCGTACATCAGATTCAGGTAGCATATCAGTCTGTAATAAGCTTTCGATCCTTACAGACGCAGACGTGATAGATTAAAATTTTGTTGCAAATTTTCAAATTTAAAACTTGTTTCTAAATAAACCATCAAAATTTAGTAGTAGCATTCTCTAACATTCGGTAAATGGACGATCTTTACAGAAATTCTATGAAATCAACTCAACTCCAACTTTTTCTAAATTATTTTTTATTGAATAGTACATGATTCCTTTAACTTGCGGTTTAAATTTATACATTCAGTATATCTTTAAAATAATCTCATGAAAATTTCAGCAAATATAGTTTTCTAAATTTAAGCAAATATAATCTTCTAATAAATAAGTCTAAGAACACATGATTTTAACAGAAAACATTAATTGGCCTAATCTCGGTCTTATACAATTCGGGAAAAAATTAAATAACACAAGATTTTAAAAGAAATCAATTTAATTGGCATAATCTACGCCTTATACAGTTCGGAAAGAATTAAGATTTTCAGCATTCAACATATATATATATGTATAAATTCTATCATTGCCGATTTTACGCGTGTTTGTTCAGCCCTGTCTTTAGCACAGAGCTTGCTTCCGCTTTGTTCGACGGCGCAAGTTTCGATTCGTAAGCTACAGACATCGTCTTGCCAATACAATCTGAAAAAAGATAAAATATATCAAATAACAACTATTTAGGAATAGAATAATATTAGTAGTAATAATAAATAGCAATATAGTGGTAACAGTACTGGGGGCCGAGATATACATGACAGAGTCCGACATCGATTACTAAGGGGCCGGAAATGTATCGGGGCGGAAATCGGTATACACCCATGTGAAGGGTTAATTATCATTCAGTTGTTTCGTTGAGCTTACAATTCAAAATATACTTATATCAAAATTTATAACTCGGTGCTGTCATGTAATAGTATTATAAACATCCCTCCCCCAGTGATGATCTGCAACGCTGACCGCTTATGTCCATATATAAGCCCACCACACTCTGTACTTGGCTTCAGTCTTCTCGGATGGGACTTTAAACTGAGGTCTCGTCACACAGTGCCCATCACTGTGTGAACGTGAGCTAGGGTTAGGTAGGCAAGAAATTTCGGCATAGTCAAAGTAAACCGGATGCTGAATGGATCCCTCCTCGGATGGAACCACGCAACATACGGATTACAAAACCAAAACCAAATTGCTAGAATTAGAATCTTTCGGAATTTTCGAGGGGACTATGGAGGGATGTAACCCGGATGACTGACCGAGTTCGTCCTCGGACAGACACAGTCACCATACGGGCTACCTAACCAAGCAAAATCAAACAAGTGCGCGCTGGTGCCTGCTCGGATGATGGCCAGAAGACCAAATGGGTCCCAGGACCCAAAAGACCCCACACCCCAACCTCCCCACTCCCCCCAAAGGGGCCGGGAGGTCTCTGACCTAAAGCCCCCCCTTGGGTGCATCAGGTCATAAGACCGTACGCACCTCCCCCGACCCAACACCTACCCCATCCCTTACCCACCCCTGTTAGGTCCAGGTTAGGCCATCCCCATTACACACGCCCAAGCATGAGGAGCAACAAAAAAAGCCATGGAAAAGAACAGCAACATGAGACAAAATCGAGAGACAACGATCAACACACACACACACAGAGAGAGAGACACAAGCTAATGCACAAACCGACGTCACAAGAATTCACAAGAATTCAACAGAAACCATAAAGGCCAGGCGTGAGTCTAGACCCTAGCATTGGGAACTAGCATATAAACGCCTCAAATATTACAACACACACACACTGTACTTGGCTTTGTATAATTTTCAAGGTGTATATTCACAGCAGAATGCTTGAAAATAAAATTGTATAGTTTTGGAGGCTTAAACTGTGGGCTTAGACGTAAAGAAACGAAATAAATCTTAACATATGATTTCGTCAAGTATAAATTAATATAATTTTTTTAAGGTGCAAAAATGTAATTAGAGACACGAGTCGCTATTTCCAATTGACAACTAAAAGTATCATAATTTACACAGAATAAAACTATCATATGTTAAGATTTGTTTCGTTTCATTACATCTTGGCACACGATTTGGGCCTCTAAATGTCTACAATTGTAACGAGTTTATTTTCAGCCATTTGCTGTGAATTTGCACCTTAAATTTCTTTGATAAAATTAAGCCATTAAGACGTTAAAATTTGCAGATGCTAAATACTGTATCTTTTATTTTTTTTTTAATATGATTTGCTCATTTTGCTGACACCACCTACACTTGACAAAGCGCACAATGAGAGTGTAAAAAGACCAACACTCACAATCACATGATCCTCAAAAACACCTTAATGCACATTCAGACCGAGCGCGTGCGGTGCGTGCAGCGCGACAATTCAGTCAACCCGTAACCTACTTGACAACATAGTATACAGACCAAGCGCTTAGGCCCTACGCGATAATAATTTTGACATTATCAAGGTGGAATATGTATGTTGAAAGGTCACAATTATTTCTGGTTGGCTAGGTCACACCCATTTAGACCGCATACGGTCCACCATCCGTGAGAGGTGCATTCAATTTGCTGACCATAAAAAAAAAAGCGCGACTGTAAAGGTAACTGACACAGCGCGATTCTGGGGGGGGGGGGGGGGGTAGGGGTGAGGGTACACTATGATGTTGGTTCATATAGTGTGTAGAGTAAATCATTTATTAGCCATTTCAGCCTCAAGTTAAAATTTTATAATAGGAAATGTTCATTTGAAGACCAAGAAGTTATTTTTTAACAGTCAGTATGAATGGCGTGACCGGTTATCTAACACGTTACGTGGTCTCCATCTTAATGAAGGATGTCTTTAGCCCAGGTTAGATTATATGGTTGTGCGCCCAATAGACGTCTGGCAGCGCGTTGCTTTAAATATGTATGTAAAAGGAAGGCAATCTGCAATCAGACCGTCTTCGCTTTTGACACACTGTCCTCAGACATAATCTTTAGCTTCCTCAGGTCCTTTCTTGATCTGAGTGTACCGAGTTATGTTTGCTTGAGGCCATCATCATCATCATACATACATAGAGCTGGAGAATTCCCATCCAGAGAAATATACTCCCTGAGTGTACTAAGCGATTTCCAACACGCGTTCACACTACTGTCCACACAACAGCATCAGCACGCACGCACGCACGCACGCACGCACGCACGCACGCACGCACGCACGCACGCACGCACGCACGCACGCACGCACGCACGCACGCACGCACGCACGCACGCACGCACACACACACACACACACACACGGGTTTATAGTGTCATTCGAGGACTTGCTGTGGACACCCCCCCCCACCCCCCCCCCCCCCCCCCCCCCAATGGGGACTTCTTTAAATTTGATTCCATGGCAAAATCCTTTTAGCATGTAAGTGATATGCCATATAATATTCGTCTCAGCCTATGACAGATTGAAAATGTCTACTTTTATGAAATGGAAACTTTTAAGGCAAACGGAGGACACACTCTTTACACATCTTTAAAAATGTCCCCAATCGTTTCTGTCCTATCACATGATTGACAGGCAACATATCCGCCATCTCAATTTATGCTGTATCCTTGTAAGTCTTAAGTCAAACCGTGGACATGCTTTTTACACACATACTTGGGATTACGAATAACTAATTGGGGGCATGTGTGTAAATGGCAAATGAAGACATACATTGTCTGAACATATTGTTGCACATCGAGGACACACTACAGACATATAAACGAAGACTTCTCTTAAAGTTGATTCTCCCTGACATGTCAGTTAAGCAGGTGGGGGCACTATGCTTAATAAAACTCATCAAGATATTATAACAAAGTATAATTAGACATGTGCTGAATTGCAGTATTATGTTGAAATAATTGTGTACACGCTATTTATACATTGCCAAACACTCAATCTTTAAATAGTGTTCCCTGGCAATGGCATGGTGGCCATGTTTAATATACCACAGACCACGCATCTCAATGTATCGAATTGTGTGGTTGATGCCTAGTTGTAAGTTCTATCTTCTAAGACATAGGCATCATTAAGCCAGAAGCCAAACTGTTGTCACACTATTTACACACATACATGTCTTTATGAATAAATAATCGTGGACCTGCATGTGTAGAAGGCAAACGAGGACAACATACAATGTGTGAGTATATTGTTACCAATTGAGGGCACTTCACAATGATCATGTAGATAACTGTGTCAATGTGTACTTGAAAACCACAGACCCCCATCTCAATTTATGCTGTATCCTAATAAATCCCACTTTTTATGAAATAGACTATTTTAAGCCAAACCGTGGACACGCTCTTTACACACATACTTTGGATTACGAATAACTAATCGGGGGCATGCGTGCGTGTCTGTGTGTGTGGGTGTAAATGGCAAATGATGGCATACATTGTCTGAATACATTGTGACACGTTCAGGACACACTACACGCATTTTCACAGCTTATCTAAACGAGGACTTCTTTTAAATTTGATTCCCTGATATGTCAGCTTAGCACGTGGGTCACTATGCTTAATAAAACTCATCAACATATTATGACAGAATCTTAATTACACGCGTTATGAAATGCAGTCTTATGTCAACATGTGGAAATGCTATTCATACACTGCCTAACATGAACATCTTTAAATCTAATTCCCTGTTAATGGCATAGTAGCCATGTTTAATATACCACCCATCTCAATGTATCGAATTGTATGTATGTTGTATAGGTGTAGGTTCTATCATCTAAGCCATAGACAGCACTAAGAATGAAGCCAAACTGTAGACACACTCTTTACACACATAGTTGTGATTGTGAATAGCTAATCGTGGACCTTCATGTATATAAGGCAAATGAGGATAACATATACCCAGCCAACATTCGTTAGTGGGACCTGATCAGGCCCTGATCGGGCCCCGATTGGGCTACCGAGTGGGCCCCGATTGGGTTGCCTGATCAGTGCCCGTTCAGAGGTGTCACTGGGTTTAGTGCAGGACCTGATTGGGATAGCCCAAATGCGGGCTATTGTGTGGGCCCCACTCAGATTATGAGTGGGCCCTACTCGGGTATGAGTGGACCCCAATTGGGCCCCAATTGGACTAGGAGAGGGTCCCTATTGGGCTCAATAAATTGGTAGGACCTATTGGGCTGCCCAATCCTGTACCTAATTGGGCTGCCCGATCGGGACCCGCTCAAATGTGTCACTGGGTTTGCTCGAGACACCAATGGAACTTTCAAGATTTAGCTATGCCCTGCCCATCCCTAGTTAATCTCCGACCACGCTACAACCAGGTTGGGATCGATCGATCCCTGATCACCCTAGCTATCAATTTCCAGAACACTATACAGGTAAGTTGTTGAATATTTTGAAACTAATTTGACTGGGTGCTGTTTCTGACAAAATATTCAACAGAATGTTCCCAGATAGCAGGCACAAGTTGGCCCAATGTTGTACGCCAACGTAGTTTTGTTCGTCGAGCCAACGTAGGGCCAACATTGAGCCAACGAGCAAAGTTACATTGGCCCACCAACAGAGAGCCAACATTGGTAAGATCCCTAACCTACAAGACTTTGTGGGAAGCATTTACCCGCAATGCCCATTGGCAGACAAACATGGTCTGCAGCAGATATTGGTTCTCTACTTTCAGTATTGAGCTATGTATTGACATTGAACATGTTAACCTTGATAACGCAGGAGCCAAGCTTGAAAGCAATCATACAATAGTCGTTGAATCATTTAAAAGTTATTTGAGTAATGCAGCAACAGCTTCCACTAAAATTACTTTCAAAATAGTCAACAAGAATCATCTATGATTGCCTTGAAATAACCTAAAATTAAAATACATATGTTTATTATATTTGTAAGAATGTGTTCACACTTTCCTTTGGTGAGATAAATGTCAGACTTGAGATTTCAATGTTAGATTTCTCTAGGTTAATCTGCCAGGTGAATCGTAATGAAAGCAATAGTGGATGGACGGATTCCACTTTCTTTATATAAGGTAATGCACCTACATGTATGTGATGATCAATAGGGACAAGCAGTGGATATTTCAGTAGCAAAGAGTGGATAGAGCAAGAAAAGGTCAAAGGCCATCGATCTTCAATTTCTCTCTTGAAGTTATTGTCTCATTCCAATATGCTGAAATCTGATCACTTGGTGTGCTGATGTCTTGTGTTAAGATTACCTTAGTTCAAGAAACCCTTTGCTCAAGCGAGCCAATATTACACTCATGACAAATGGATGATATCATTTTGGTTAGGCTGTCTAGCTAGGATAAGGTGGTTACACTGTAACTTGGGATAGAGGTATCATGTCAGGAGTTTCATACGTTAGTTATGCAATCAAAATATTAAAAAACCATTATGGCTTCTGTAAAAAACTTGACCAATCAAGTTTCTGTATAGAAGTTCGGAAGCCTACATGTACCACCATATGGTGCTTCCAGCCAAGTTAGGTTGAAATCCGCTAAGTGATAAATGAGTAGAGGCCTTTTAAAGCAGAAAAAGCTGACAAAGGGCATGCACACAACAGATGGATGAACGGATGGATGATGGGTGGACAATGGGTCAACGATGGATGGTCGCCATGCCATAAGAGCACTGAGCTAGCAATCTTAATTCCAAGCATTATGGTGACACAATTTGGGCTATTTCAGAAACTAATATGCAGATGATATCACGATGAATGGCAATCGACTAGGGATCTACAGTCATACAAAGAATCCTCATCATTGTACAGGTGAATACAACTGAGTGGAGAAAACGAAGGTTATTTGTATTTATAATTGGGTTTTACAGGTTTAACCCTAGCGAATAAGAAAGGCTGAGGGATGGCTAATGAAAGCAACAGACGATTCAAATAAAATTGTAATTATTAAATAAGACCTTTTAATCTGTACTTGTTAATGAAATTGCTATAGTAGAATACATCTAAAAGTTCTTACAATTATACGCATATATCTTGCTCGGAAATGAATTTAGTACGTCTTCAGGCACCACACGATTCTAGCCGTCTTGAAGCCATTCCCCAATAAGCTTCTGGATTTCTGATTCTGTTGTATTTTTGTGGTTCCTACATTTCTACGCACAAAACCTGTGAAACAGAAAATAAATCATTTTTACATCTATTCATACGCTGTACAACTCAGAAATAAGTTAAAATGCATACAAATCAAAAGCAGAAACATGTTAGTCTAATAGTCATAGTAATTAGAATAATTTTGAATACGATGTAAAAATGTTCTATCGACTATTTTGAACATTATTGAATTGGATTTCTTCCAATCCAATTATGTTCAAAATATTCAACAGTACCTTTGATTTTGTTTTGGAAAAATGTTACAGTTATTTCTAAGATGTACCGTACCATATATCACTCATCAACATGTACTTTGCCTACAGCCATGACAGACACGTACAGGTATGCGGGAGCATCCAGGCAGATGGGTCCTACAATGCAGCAGCAGCACTGATGTTATGGCAGCAGTGGGGAGTAGAGGATGAGGGAGGAAGAGCAGCATCAGGGAGTGGAGGATGAGGGGCTAGGGGATTTATCATATCCTTTTCCTTCAAAGTAGTTATGACGTCATAACTAGGACGTGAATTGCATTGTGGGTAATCAGTTCCTCTTGATTCAAGCGCATGCATACAAGTGCAACTTTCGCACTCAGAAAATTTGCGAGATCACGCCCACTATATTTTTAGATATGACGACCGGTATCCAGTCAATTTAGAGACCGGTATCCAGTCAATTTACCCAGAAGAAAATGTTCCTCCTAGCTGGACATTCCACGTGACACTGGTACCCAGACAGATGTCTCTATGGAAACAATTATTCCCGACGTTAGTCCCGAGCACTGCGGTGCCGGTTCGACCCCTCTCCTACCAAGCCAGGAGTCCGGTGAACATATGACTAACACTGAGGACGATGACGAGATACGTACTCGTCCTCTACCTCCTCAGAGCAGGTCTATAACACAAGACACAGAAAGCCAGGAACATACAGAACACACTTGCCCGCAAGGTTGGGTACATCAATTCATCATTGCACGAACACCACAGGCCCACACGGTTATAGAGAGAACATAACAGGAACATTCAACATCATCAACAACATTGTTAAGCAATCACCTAGCGTTTTGTAAATTGAAACACCTTTTTCCGCAACATTCCCTTCTGCACAGCTGCGTGAAGCTCATCACTTTCCCCAACCCGACATTTTCCCCCAATAGCAACAGACTCGTCATTCCCCAGCTTGGAAACCTGGATATGCCCAATTCGCATTACGACAGCATCACACAGCAACCCCGACTTCCCTACAACAGATCACCACCATCATCAACACGAGTCAACATTTTCCGCAAACACCGTATCCGGTTTACGAAAAAACTGATCATAAGGAAAGAGGGAGCAGCACCGCAGCCATCTACAGTACGTGCTACGGGAGATTCCCACCCCCCCCCCTCCTCTCCCCGGAAACGTCGTACGGAAACAGCTAAAACTACCACATGTCAATCACATGTAATAACAGTCAATATTATTAAGAGAGCAAGATGCCCGCAGTCTGTCGTCCGTAACAAGTAGGATTTTGCCACCAAACGTGAATTCGATAATGGATTGATTCAAGTCACGACAGCACCAGCACCCTTCGTGGCCATCAGTTATCTAAAGTAACATCATGTCCAATAAAGTTGACACCGCACACGCAGCTACCACCCCTACCCCCACCCACCCCCACACTTCACAACAGCGTGCGAATCATCCACAGATAAGCAGCCACGCATATCAATGAAATTCATCAACACGAGAGAAACACAGACACTCAGGATAACTGTATTCACAATCTCCATATTACGGTATTGTAATTGTAAAACTGAGGCACGCATTTTCCGTGCTGTATTGTAATAAATTAAGTTTGGTCTAGGTGAGGATGGGACTAGTCCTACCCATAGAGGAGGATGCTCAGCAGTTCACCCACCCAGAGAACACGGTCCAGCTTCGCAGAATTAGTACACTTAATTTCCGCAAGACATGGAGCTTTTTAAACCAGACAATGATTACAGTCAGCTATACTGTCCTAATTTTGATTAAGAACACGACTGTTCTACAGCGTATACAAATCATTACCGCGTGGGCTGGTGAAGCAGCATCAAAACTTCGACAATATAACATCATGGAGAATGTAAAATATTCTCTTACCTACATATTCCAGCCGCAAGGTCAACATGGGCTGGAGTACACCTATTACAGACAAGAGGCGACGCATCGCGCACATGATAGCGACGCTCTTCTGCAGAACAGAATTAAAAGCATGTATTCCATTTTTCACATCAACTACGAATAATCAGCAGTATCAACACTCCGCCATTACATAAATATTGCCTAAGTTCCGATCAACCATGTGCTTTCAAAACAAGAACCACGTGATCACCACTTTTCATTTCCAGTAAATTGGATCAAAGGCTATAAACAAAAGAACCGCCCAACGTGTACCTACCACAGCATAATGGAGGAGGCGAGAAGTGGTGAGTCGGGGCCAAGGCCACTGACGTCATTGCGCTCTCCCACACCCCACCGGGCGTTCCAGCTTGAAATGTGAACAGGCGAGTTTATAAGCATCTAATCTGAAAAACCGCTTCACGCTAATTAAAAGGTGAGCTTCTATGGGAATAAGTAGTTCCGGATTTTAACGCTGATTGGAGACTCGATTTTCTGCTGAATGGGGATGAAAGCGACTATCCTTTCTTTTTAATTTTATATTTACTTCCTTTCCACAGAAGGAATATATCATCCGACTTCGGTAACGTTAATATTAAACCTTTCCATATAGGGCGTGAGCGACTCACCCTAAAACTTTTGGGTGTGGTCATCCGCTCTCCTCACCCTAAAACTTTCGCATGTGGTCATCCGCCCTCCTGTGATGTCACCAAAAATGATAAAAAGAGGAAAGCGCGCACTGAAATTTCATCTTCCTGTCAAGCTCGACACAAAGGAAGATCGAGCATTAGGCTACTTTCGTGTCGCAAACCAAATTCTGCTGTTCTTATTATTATTTTCTTACTATTATATTTGGCCAGGAAAAGTTAGGAATAGGTACGACATTTAGGATAGGTTAAGAGGTTCCGAATATTTACCATTATGCGGAAATAAGATGCGGCTTGTGGAAGATCTTGCCTGTCCGACAGCTCGGAGGAGTCAGCACCAGCTCATCTCAGGAAGAAGTATCCGTGTACAGCATTACAGCCTAACTGACAGCCTTGTAAGTGTGCGTTCTCCCGTAATTCAAACTTGACGCTTCATGTCAATCACAACCATTTATTACAATGAGCATTTTGTGCGGACTGCAAGTACTTGTATCCAGCTATGCGGTATGGTGTAACACATGCGTTAAATGAAAAGCATCGTGTGGTAGTAGTAACATTAAACCCCAGTGAACAAAGTGAAGATAGAAATTCTCGCTTGTCATTTTGAAATGAGACTTCCAGTTACAGTACGCCCAATGGGAGAAATGGCAAAGACCAAACGCACTAAACGCTGACAACCTGACTTTCCGCACAATGTAAGACCAGCAGCATCCGCAACACAGCCACCACACCTCAACATCACCGCATCAGTCACCACGACGTCGGCAGCACCAGCACGAACAGCACCGGCAGCACCTCCATCACAAGAAAATGTCTTCAATGCCGAAGCAGAGGAAAAGAGCTGGCCAAAAGGGCAACTCTTTGTTCAACAGAAAATGCTAAGTGCTAAAAATCCTAGTGAAGCTACTGTTCAGGTGTTGCACGCTGGTTTATGTGAAGATGGGACGAACAATTTCCATAGAATTCCCAGGTCACCGTCTTATGTAATTCCAAAGTTGCTGCATTGGTAGTTCCCGCTTTCTTTATGCAGGCCTTCTGCTACATCCAAACCTACCATTTTGGTGTTAGTAACGAAAACAAGCTTTGGCCGCAAGTGGCAGGGATTACTACCTAACTTTAGATACGGTTATCCATTGGGCGTAGATGCTCAGCTTCCCATAGGTCGCCCCGCATAGCATCTACCACCAAGGAGAGCATGCGTACATGTCACGGAACAAAGCCCCGAATCAAATAAGGATCCGGTCACCGGTTCCACAACCACATATAACATCACCAGACGTGTTTCACAGTTCACATAAGCAATTTTAAATACTGACATATCTTTATGGTGGGGGTGGAGAGACGGATATCCATCGCGAGCAACCTTCCCATGGGGGCGTGACGAGTTCCAGCGATACATTCAGACACTGCAACGAATTGGATGGAGATCCGCATCTCGTCCATCACCGTGTGCTACGGAGCTAACGTTTTAACCTGTCGTTAGGATTATTTTCCAGTATGCCCAAATGTGCACTGCATGCCGGTACTAACACACACACACACACACACCCACCCACCCACCCACCCACCCACCCACCCACCCACACACACACACACACACACACACACACACACACACACACACACACACACACACACACACACACACACACACACACACACACACACACACACACACACACACACACACACACACACACACACACACACACACACACACACACACACACACACACACACACACACACACACACACACACACACACACACACACACACACACACACACACACACACACACACACACACACACACACACACACACACACACACACACATTTTACACAGCGTTGCCGGTGCGTGGGACCACGTCACCCCAACAACCGTAAAAGAGGCATACACTATGCATCTCTTGTGGAGAAATTGTCCCTAACCACTTTAAACCTATCCTATTATTGAGCTGGAATAGCCAGGTTTAGTCGGTAACATGTCAGGCTCAAACAATTAGAGCATGAACAGCGACCTCAATGACAATGCTATTTTTGTATTACCAGCTCAAATTTGTGCCTGTGAACATTAGCCCATTGCTCATCTTGGTAAATGGCATGTGTTGGTACACTTGAACAATTTGTCTGGGATAGCTGCCCCATTGGCCAATGGTAGCTGTCACGTTGGTCAATAAATCAATAATGTCAAGGATATCAATATTCTTGCCTTTCCTCATCCATATATTTTACTCTAGCAATTGTCACATTGGTACAATGTACATGTAAATCTGTTGATACACTTGAACCATTTCCCAGTGTTGTCAAATATGGCTGCCCCATTAAATTTAATCAATGGTACTTTTTCATGGTTCAAAACGTTGGACGCCAATATTATTGCATTTCATCACCTGTATGCGTGTCTCATGAGCCAATGGAACTTTCCCAGGTGGCCAATAATGTCAGGCTGGTTTTCCTGCAAACACATTTTCATATTTCCGACCCATTTGTTTTTCAGTGACCCTTGGCTCATTGATCATTAACATCAGTTATGCTCTCCTCATTGGCAACCGTTGCTTGTCCTATTGGTCCATAGTGCAAATCATACTTGGTTTCTTGGTTTCTTGGCCATTGGTGTCAGGGAGATCGGCTAATTTGTCAATAATACCAAGGAAACATTTGTTCATGGCATCAGTTACTCTTGACACATTGACCAAGGGTGCTTGATCCATTGGTCAATCATGTCTATATTAACACCTTCCTCATTGGTCAATAATGTCATGAACCTGTTTCAACCAACAACCAAGCAACTAACTTGACAAGATATAGGCGGTAGCAGTTGAGTTAATTTTAAAATATTTAACAGAATACGTATTAACTCACAAATGATTTTGGTGTTTTAGCCTTTCAGGTGCAAAACGTTAGCAAACAATGTCTCCATTTATTCTTCCGCTATCCGTTCTCCGCAGACAAATATATATATAACATAAATAAACCCAAAGTTATCAGCTTTCGCAGGGGTGGGATGTCACAATATATCAACACCGCTCAACAGACATATCTGCCATAATCATACATTTAAAGATACATATTCACACCTGAATTCCTGAAAACAATTTCTTTTAGATTCTGTAGGTTTAGAGGCTGACATCGTGGACATAGATGCAGTAAAACGAATTAGATCTTAACATGTGATGATTTCCTTCTGTATACATTAATATAATTTTCTTAATTATGAAATTGAATTAGAGGCACAAGCCTCCAATTCAATTTCCTAACTTACAAAAATTTTAATAATTTATACATAATGAAATCATTGCATGTTAATATTTAATTTTTCGTTTCAATACATATATTCCCACAGCTTAAGCCTTCAAAAGTATACAATTTAAATATTTTTATTTGCAAGTATTCTGATATGAATATGCATCTTTAACAAGGACACATGCATAACAATCGTGACAAAGAACAGTAGTCAGCTTCTGCTCTGACCCTGATATTGGGGTATTAACTGAGAACTGGACAGACTGCCACGACACCTTTTAGAAGGCATTTCACTCATGCCTTGCAAGGTTACGACACATTTCTATCTATTTTCACTATTCGTTATTCTGTCTTGTAAAACTAATGTATGCATACTAAAGGTTTCTATATAAGGGTGCACAAACTAATGCGTATAATGCCCTAGCCTCAATATAAAGTTCTGTTCATTTAGCAAGAGACCCACTTTTAATTTATTCTTTGAAATAACGGTCTTACCTTTTGGTGGAATAGAATCTATATAAAGAGAATGCTCCAACTGTTTAATCTTCAGACCTCTTCTACTCCGACGTTGTGTTGCATTAGATGTACGCGGTTGCGAATCCATCTTTCAACTGATATATAAACAAGTGTATGCAATTCTCTATATAAAATGTTATGGCGCGAAAAACTAATTCGATGCGTACCCAGAGCTTTACTAACTTGTTAAACTCTTATTCCTTCATACCAACAATAACAAAATCCAACAAGAATACAGGAATTTACTGCAACACTAATTGACAACGTTTTTACCAACATCTTCTCAGAATGTAGTAGATCGGGTATTTTTGTGTCGTCTGATGTCTCTGATCATTTCCCTGTTTTTCTGCTAGAATTAAAAACATTTGCTAATATTAAAATCACAAAAAGTTAAATTATTAATTGCAGCGATTTTAGTAGCTCCAACATGGGTGCGTTTAAACTCAAAATTATGGAACAGAATTGGGATGAATTAGTGTCACGATGTTCTTGTGAAGATGCCTACAATGCATTTAATAGCACTTGTACACACATCTTTGAACAATGTTTCCTTTTAAACAAATAACACGATATAAGAAAAATCCAACAAGACCATTGCTTATACATGGAATTCTAGCAGCATGTCATGAGAAACATAAGCTGTATCTTCAATTTTTTAAATGTCAAACTAGCAACAACCAATAAAAATACAAACAATATGGAAATAAACCCAATCAAATAATCAGAAGCTCTAAAAGAAATTACTTTTACAACAAGTTAGAGGAATTAGAAAGTGACATACATGGCAAATGAAAAGTAATCAAGACAATTCTAAATAAAAATAGGCACAGCACGACAAACACACAATTTATGTACAATGATAAATTAATAACAAATGAAAAGGAGATTGCAAATAAATTCAATTATTATTGTATAAACATATGTTCAACATTAGCTAATACAATCAAATCAAGCGCAACGTTTAGCCAATACCTGAATGATAGGTATATGTCCTCACTATTCGTAACCCCTACAAATCATGAAGAAACCATTTAAGTAATGAATAATTTTAAGCTAGGAAAACGTGCAGGTATTGATATGTTTAAATGGCGACTGCAAATCACGCACTGCAGGAATTTTATTACCATTAAGCCATATTTGCAATCTCTCTCTTACACAGAGAATGTTTCCATCAATGCTGAAAATCACATGTGTCACTCCTCTGTACAAAGCCAAAGACGCATCACTATTTAGCAATTACAGGCCTGTATCAATATTACCTATATTTTCAAAATTACTAGAAAGACGTATGTATAACCGTTTAATGAAATATTTTAGATAAGTAGAAAATACTATATTCAAGACAATATGGATTCAGAAAGAAACACTCTGCTATGCTGGCTTTAATAGATATATTAGAAAAGATTAATGAATCATTGGAAAATAAACAACACGTCATTGGCATTGTCTTGGATCTTTTAAAAGCATTTGATACGAATGACCGTCAAATCCTCCTGAAGAAATTGTACTATTATGGTATCAGGGGAGTGACACTTGACTGGTTTAGGTTTAGGACACAATATATTCAATACAATGTACACCTTTCGGATCTAGCACATGTAGTTTGTGGTGTTCCACAAGGATCAATTCTTGGCCCCTTACTCATTCTTATCTATATAAATATAGAGTATTTACAGGAAGTTTTTTTTATATTAAATCTTCAGCCAGCAAGGCTAATCTGATATGCTAGAGAATGGTTTTATCTAAAATTAACTTACCCTATACATTAGGAATATGAGTTCTTCTTTGTTGTTTGCAGTAGGAAATGGACTAGTCCAGCGTCTAAACTATGAGACATGACTATATTAGTATTATTACTGGTATTATTATCTTACAGCCGATTATTTAATAAAGCTGTTGATTTAGGGGCTGGGTGGGATGTGGAGTTGACTGGGGAACATTTATTTAATTTAGTGAATCAGAATTCACGGGTAAAGGTGACCGCTTCACCACTATATTCGACGAGGCAACCTGCAGGTGACCTGAACGACAGTTCGCCTCTTATTTCCAGCCCTGTTTTGGGTTTCATAAAGTGGTCGCTATAGGCAGGGTTGACTATACTTACTAATTATACATTGCACATTTGTTAAAGGTCACAGGTCTTTCACACATTTTTGTTTGTTTAAAATGATTGTCAATTTCTCATTTATCATTAGATTAAATTAATTTGTTCAATACATACCTATTTTAACAATTAAAAAATTATAAATGAAGAACTTTTAATCCTTGTCCTGCTGGACAGGTATTTATCAACTATTTTGAGAATGGTGCAGCTGAGATGTGTTGCTATCTACAACAGCAATATCTTTCAGTTGCATTCTCTTTAAAGTTAATATCAGTTATCCTGCTAATGAACAGAAAAATGGAAGCTCAAAATGCCTTAGTACAAGGGTTAATAAATAGAATTAGATATAATTTGCAAGGAAAGCAAATGTACTTTGTTCTCACTCAGAATACAGGAGATAGCTTCTAAGAGCATCTAATTTTTTTTAATTTCCATTACAGTGTGTGTGTGTGTGTGTGTGTGTGTGTGTGTGTGTGTGTGTGTGGGTGGGTGGGTGAGGGGTGGGTGGGGTGGGGGGTGGGGGTGGGGTGGTGGTGGGAGTGGGGGGGGGGGTACCCCTCACTATCCCAACCCCAATTCAACACTACTGATTACTATATATATATAAGCTTCTGTCATATTTACAACTGAATTGTTTGGAAACTATTGCTATCATTAACATCAATGAATTTCAAATAAGATAAGCATGCACCCAGCCAGCCGTAACATATTTATAAGAGTTATCTGGTACGTGATTAATTAATCAAAAAAGATCAACCGACCTAAAAATGTCCCGTGCATGAAATACTAGTCTTTAGATTGACTAATTTATTTAGCCGTGTTGGCCGATAACTGTTCAGGACGAAATCATACTGCGTGCTTTAATGAAGAGTTGTTTTCCGCCAAAAACACCAAATTCCGGGAAATGCCAATTTCTATTTCAAGATGTTCAATGTCATTTTATGCATGGTGTTTGGTAGGGTGAGGTGAGGTGCCGGGTATGAGATTCGTAGTACCCATGTATCACTTACGTAACTAACGACATGATACACGAATCCTCGATTCCGGAATGAATTAAGGGAGTCGTTTCAATTTCTGTGCGAGTCCAATAAGGGGTATATATGTTAATTACCTGCATAATATAACTCAAACACTGGATCTTTTTGTCCGTGATGGCCATAATGGACGATAAAATCGTGTCCGTAATATTTGTGGCCTGCTTTACCAAAATTTGTTGTGTAAGCCAGAAGTGCCAAACTGACCAGTTTTAGCACATATGCATGTGGCTTGCATGGCAGTGCCATAGTACTGCTGAGGGAGCAAACGTGTAGCGCACCGTTACTACATTGCTACTTGTAGAGGTTAGTACGTATATAACATACCATTCAGGTCCATTTCACGCTCAGTGCAGTTGTCTACATATTTGGCGAAGAATAATCCCGAATGTCTGTACACAAATAGATAAGTAATAGAATTAGTTGCATAAATTAAATACCAGTAAATGCAGACATGGCACATCCAAATTGTTCACGGTTTTGTTAAAACTACATCACACGTTAAGTTAATGAAACCTCAGCCGTTAGTGAGTACTCACTTGGAGATAAATCTATGGGTTAAGTCAGTTTCAAAACTTGCATTGTAGTTCCCATCATTACAACGAAAATTAGCAATTAAAGTGCGTGGACGCATGTGAGAAAGGCAACATAAAGATCACTTGTCTGAACCTGAGATTTTCCTTATATGACTCAAATGTTTATATGCAGTACTTGGTTGATTATGAAATGAGAGATTCGCTAATCACCTTATGACTTCATGCAACATGCTGGACTGATTGTAAGCCAGCACGAATTCAATGGGACCACTACCTTTATGTGAATCGTCTAATTACATGTGATGTTCAGAACTCAGAGCACTTTCGAATACCGTACAGTCCATGCAAACTAACAGTTATAGTGACAGTAAATGTAAATATCTAAAAAATTATAATTAAATTGGGCTCACTTATAGCATTTCAGTCTGGTTTCTAGCTTTTCAAGACAGCCTGCTTCCAGTTTTAAGATGACCATCACATAATCCGACGGCAACAGATTGCCATCTCTAAGGCCCTTAAAGTCCATTTTCATGGATGCTAGTGTCTGGACCACGTTCCCCATTGCTATATAGTTGGCATTGTTCAGGTCTATATTTCTCAATTCTCTCTCTATAGACAACATATATAGTCAGGCCACAATTGGGTCCTTTCAATTATGAAAATACCAACTGAACAGTCTAAAGGTAACTAATATATCTACATCCAAGTTGGTCATGATAAATTTAATATACCAGCATCAGCAGCAACAACAGCTGTTGTTGTTGTTGTTGTTGTTGTTGTTGTTGCTGTTGTTGTTGTTGTTGTTGTTGCAGCTGCTGTTGCTGTTGCTGATGCTGATGATGATGATGGCTGGTCTACAACTTTTGTCTTCTACCCATGTAGCCTACTAGCCAGGACTGTTTGCCTAGTATACTAGCCATGCTAGTCTAAATTTCTATCCTAGACTACTAGCCTACACTACTAAACTAGGCTTCTCACCCATCATACTATCCTACTAGCCTAGACATCTAGCCTTGTCTACTAGCCTACTTTCTAAACCTCTATATCTAGATTAATAACCTAAACTTCTAAACTAATCTATTAGCCTTGATTTACACCCTAGACTTACAGCCTAGATTTATGGTCAAGTCTACTAGCCCAATAGCCTAGATTTCGAGCCTAGCCCTCTAGCCTAGTCTACTAGCCTACTATCCTCAGCGTCTAGCCTAATTATATACAACCTAGTATTCTTCACAGTCAGCCTTCTAGCCTTGTCTACTAGCCATACTAACTTATGCTTCTAGCCTGGACTTCTAACAATAGTCTACTAGGCTTGCCTTCTAGCATAGGCTGCTAGGCTAGACTTCCAACACAAACCTCTACCCTAATCTAATAGCCTAGACTGCTAGACTAGTCTACTAGCATAGTAACTAAGACAAATCTAGCAAAGATCTACTAGCCTAGTAGCCAGATTTCTTGCCTAGTTCTGTAGTTTAAACCGCTAACCTGGACTTGAAGACTAGTATACAGCCAGGACTTCTACGTAGATAGTCTACTAGCCTAGATGTCTCTCTTATTCTACCAGCCTGGCATTCTAGCATAGTCTACTAACATAGTGTTCTTGCGTAGTCTACTAGCCCAGATTTCTAGCCTAGTCAACAAGGCAACTGGCCCAGACTTTTAGCCTAGAATTCTATCCTAGCCTACAACATAGACCTCTGCCCAGGTAGTCTACTAGCCTAGTCTACGAGGCATGCCAGACTAGACTTCTAGCCTAGACCTCAAACCAATTCAACTAGACGTGGCTTCTAGTCTAATCTTCTAGCGGTGCCTTCTAGCCAAGACTCTACCTGGTATACTAGCCCAGACGTCTAGTGTAGTAGCCTACTAGTCTATTCTACTAGCCTCCTAGCCTAGACTTCTAGCCTAGTCGACTAACCTAGTGTTCTTTCCTAGTCTACTAGCCCAGATTTCTAACCTAGACTACTGGCCTACTAGCCAAGATTTCGGGGCTAGTCTACTGGCACACTAACCTACACTCCTAGCCATCTCTACTAGACTTCTACAATCCACTAGCCTCGATCTAGTTTGCCTGAGTCTACTAGCCCACTAACCAAGAGTTCTCACCTAGACTTCTAGATTAGTATACTAGCCTACCCACATAGACTAGACGTTTCCATCGTCTACTAGCCTGAACCTCTAGCATATACGTCTCGCCTAGACTGCTGGCATACTAGACTCGCAGATTACTAGCTAAACTTCTAGCATAGTCTACTAGCCTATTCTTCTAGCATATTCTACTAGCCTAGACTTCTAACTAGTCGACTAACCTACTAACACAGACTGCTAGCCTTCTCTACTAGATTTCTACATGTCTTTTAGCCTGACGAGCCTAGAGTTCTGGTTAGCCAAATATACTAGCCCACTAACATCGACCTCTAGTGTAGACTTCTAAAGCATTTACCGTAGCCTACACTCATAGATGTCTAACATGGACTACTAGTTTAGAGTTCGAGCCTAGGGTTCTAAAATAGTCTACGGCATACATGCTTATACCCAGGGAGTCTACTAGACTAGGCATATCTCCTAGTCTACTGGTCACAAGTTCTAGCTTTTGCTTCTAGTCTATGCTTCTAGCCCACGCTACTAGCTTAGATTTCTATCCTAGACATCTATCCTCGTATGCTAGCCTACTAGCCTAGAGTTCTAGCATATTCTACTAGCTCTCTTAGCCAGGTTATTAGCCTAATCAGCTAGCCTACATGTCTAACATAGTCTCCTAACCGAGACCTCTAGTCTAGTCTGATAGCTTAGTCCACTAGACTGGATTTCTAACATTGTCTACTGGCCTATTGGCTTAGAGATATGGCATGCTCTACTAGGCTTCTACCAATCAATTAGCCTACTAGCATAGAGTCATAGTTAGCTTAGAATTCTAGCCAAGTCTGCTAGCCTACTAATCTAGACATCAAATACAGAGTTCTAGCATAGTCTCTCATCCTACTAGCCAATGCTTCTAGCCATTTCCGTAGGCTACTATCCTAGTAGACTATACTTCTAGCATAGTCTACTACTTTAGACTTCGGGACTTAACATATGGCATAAGCTACAGCCTTTACTTCTACTCAGATTGTCTATTAGCCTATGCTTCTAGCCTAGTCTATCAGACTATGCTTCTTGCCTAGACATATAGCCAGGTCTATTAACATTAGCATCATAATAGCCTAATCTACAGCCCAGTATTCTAGCCTAATCGACTAGCCTTGATAACATAGACTTCTAGCCTAGTCTACTAGGCTACAGTTCTAGGCATGTCTACTAGGCTAAATTTCTGGTCTAGATGTTTAGACTAGTCGAGTTTTGGCATTTAGCCTTGACTTTTTGCCGTGTTGGATAGCCTACTAGCATATGCTTCTATCCTAGATAGTTACCCTGTTCTAATAGCCTAGGCTTCCTAATTTACTAATTTTTTAATTCTCGCCTAGACTTCTAGACGAGTCTACACAATAGACTTGTACACAGGTTGTCTACTAGCCTAGACAACTATCATAGTCTACTAGCCACATTAGCATAGACTTCCAACCTCGCCTAACACTCTGGCCTAGACCTCTACCCTAGTCTACTCTTACCAGCCTTCTAAACTGATCCACTAGCCTAGCTTTCTAGCCTAGACTTTTAGCTGACACTACTAGCACTGTGGTCTGGACTTCTACCCTAGGGTTCTAGCCTAGTATACTAGCCTACTAACCCAGACTGCCAGTGTAGATTTCTACCCTACTCTACCAGCTTAGATTTCTACCCTAGGCATCTAACTTAATCTACTACATGTAGGACAATAGTCTTGTGCATTGGCCTAGGCCACTAGCCTAGTAGCCTAGGCATCTAGCATAGTTTACTAGTTTAGACCTCTGGCTTTGACTTTTAGCATATGCTACAGCCTTGACTTCTACCCAGGTTGTCTAGTAGCATATACTTCTAGCCTAGTCTGCCAGCCTATACGTCTACCCTATGCATAATTACATATATCACACTCTACTAGAATGTATGTCTAGACAAATAGTGTAGTTTATAGCTTAGAATTCTAGCCGAATATACTAGCCTTGCTATCCTAGACCTATCTTGCCAACTAGGTTAGACTACTAGCCTAGATGTCTAGAATAGTTATCTAGCCTAAGCATCTAGCCTTGACTCTCGCCTGATCTACTATCCTGCTATCCTAGGTTTCTAGCCTAGTATATTGGCATAGTCTTCTATCCTAGTCTACTAGCCTATTAATCTAGACTTCTCTACGAAGTTCTAGTTGAGGCTTAGGCAGGCCTGCTAGTATATGCTTCTAGCCTAGGGATTTACATCGTTTACTAGCCTAGTAGCCTAGACTTCTAGACTAGTCTACTAGTTTAGACTTCTACGCTAGAACGTTTAGCTTAGTCTACAGCGTTGTCCTCTACCCAGATAGTCTACAAGCCTAGACTTTTAGCTTAGTCCCATAGCCATACTGGCTTAGATTTCTAGCAGTATACGCTATTATCATATGCTTCTCGTCTATTCTTCTATCCTTGTATCCAAGATTTCTAGCATAGCCTACGAACTTCTATTCTAGCCTAGTCTACTAGCATCCTAGCCTAGTCTTGTGGCCTATTCTTCTAGCGTACAGGTTAGTACCAGCCTAGTCTGCGTGCTTAGTTTAATATTTTTAATTTAGGCTACTGGCCTACTAGCCAAGATTTCTGCCTAGTCTACTAACCTAGAATCTAATCTGTGCTCCTAGACTTCTACCAGCCTATTATCCCACGACCCTAGAGTTCTAGAAGTGTAAACAAATATACCAGCCCAATAAATTTGAATACTAGCCTAAACGTCTAGCCTAGTCCACTAGCCTGATAGCATATGCTTCTATCTTAGATGTTTACCCTATTCTACTAGCCTGGTCAGCCTCGACATAGTCTAGTCCGCAGCATAGCTTTCTGCACAGGTAGTCTACTAGCCCAAACAGCTATCCAAGTCGACTGGCCACGCTATTCTAGACTGTCATCTTAGCCATCTAACCGAGACTTCTAGTCTAGTCTACTAGCCTAGAGTTCTGGCGTTTTATACTAGCCTACTTGCCTAAATTTGTATTTTAGACATTTAGATGAGTCTAGTAGTCCACTAGTCTGGACTGCTACCGTGGAGTTCTAACCTAGCAGCCCACTAACTTAGACTTCCAGTCTAGACTTCTACCCTAACCTACTAGTTAGATTTCTATCCTAGCCATCTAGCTGAATCTACTAAGCCACTAGTGTTGTCTACTATCCTAGATATCTAAAATAGTCTACTAACCTACTAAACTAGATTTATAGTCTGCTCTACCAGACTTCAACCAGTCCATTATCCTTCTAGCATAGTTGGCTTCGAATTCTAGCCACGTCTACTAGCCTACTAACCTAGACTTATAGCCTAGACTCATAGCCTATTCCACTAGCCTATACTTCTAACTCTGTCTTACAGCCCAGACTACTAGCCAACTAGCATAGACTTCTAGCTTAATCTAAACACTAGACTTATAGGATAATCTACTACCCATGCTAGCCTAGACTTCTAACATAGACTTCTAGCCTAGTCCGCTAGCCTATGCATATAACCTTCTCTGCTAGCCTATCAGCCTAGGCTTCTAGCATATTCTACTAGCCTATTAGACTAGACTAGTCGTCTTTCCTACTTTGCTTGCTCAGATTTATAACCTAGCCTACTGGCCTACTAGCCAAAATATCTGGTCTAGTCTACTAGCCAACTAGCCTATCATTCTACTAGCCATCTCTACTAAGCTTGTGCCAGTCTTCTAACCTAGTAGCCTAGAGTTCTAGCTCGTCCAGAATTCTAACTGAATTTACTAGCCCACTAATCTAGGGTTCTAGCCTAGAATTATAACCTAGTCTACTCTACTAGCCTACACACCTCTGACTATAGCATAAACCTCTACCATAGTCTACTAGCCTAGACATTTTAAATAGACTGCTAGCATATTAGCCTAGACCTCTAGCCAATTCTGCTAGCCTACTGACATAGACCTCTAGCTTAGTCTACTCGCCTCGTCTTCTAAACTATTTTACTAGCATGGACTTCTAGTTAACAGTAGCCTATAACTCTAGCCAAGTCTACTAGTCTAATAAATTTGACTACTAGCCTAGATGCTAGTCTAATCACCTAGCCTACTAGCATATGCTTTTGTCCTTTATGTTAACCTTACTCTACTAGCCTATGCTTCTAGCCCAGTCTACTAGTTTAGAATACTAGCCTAGACTTAAGGACTAGTTAAGAACATAGATCTCTACACAGGTAGGCTTCTAGCCTAGACATCTAGCTGAAGCCACTGGCCCACTGCTCTGGACGTTAACCTTAGAGTTCTAGCATAGTATACTAGCCTACTAACCTAGACTTCGTGTCTAGATTTCTACCATACTGTACCAGCTTAGAGTGATATCTTAGACACCTAGATTAATATGCTAGGTCACTAGCCTAGTCTATTAGCGTTGTTTACTAGCCTAGATTTCTACATAGTCTTCTAGCCTATACCTATAGCCTAGTCTGATATCCTAGTCTACTAGCCTTGAATTCTAACCTAGTCTACGAGCCTACTAGCCTAGATTTCTAACCTGCTCTACTAGTCTTCTCCCGCTACATTAGCCGTCTATCCTAAAGTGCTAGTTAGTCTAGAATTCCGGACTAGGTCTAATAGCCTACTAACCCCGCCTTCTAGCCTAGATGTCTAGCATAGTATCCTCGCCTGCTAGCATATGCTTTTAGCTTAGTATTTAGTTTAGTTTACTAGTATAGTAGTTTAGAGTACTAGCCTAGTATATTAGTTTAGATTTCTAGCATACACTTTTAGTATAGGCTACAACCTTGACTTCTACACATGCTGTCTACTAGCTTAGACTTCTAGTCTAGCAGCCTATGCTTCCACCCCAGACGTATAGCCCAGTCTACTAGCACAGATCTATAGCCTAGTCTACAGCCAGGACTTATTGCAAAATTTACTAGCCATGCTAACCTAAAATTTTAGCCTATACATATAACATCGACTTCTCGATTAGTCTATTAACCTACTAGCCTAGACTTCTATCCTATTATGCTAACCTACTAGCCTATCCTTCTAGCCTAGTCTACTAACATTGCCCTTTGACTATTCTACTCGCATAGACCTCTAGCATTGTCTACTTGATAGCCTGCTAGCATAGATTTCTAGCATCGTCTACTAGCTCACTATTCTAGAAGACTTCGAGCCTTCTCTTCCAGACCTCTGCCAGTGTACTAGCCTATAGTTATAGTTAGCCTATAATTCTAGACGAGTCTACCTCTAGCCTACTAACATAGACGTCTAGCCGAAGCTTCTAGCAAACTGTACTAGTATATGCTTCTACACTAGACGTTAGTCTAGTCTACAGCATTGTCATCTACACAGATAATCTACTAGCCTACACATTTAGCCTAGGCTAGACTTCTAGCATAATCTACTAACCTAGACTTCACGCATGTTCTACTATCCTACTAGCCTAGGCGTCTTGCTTACATGCCAGTTTATATTTCTAGAAGTTTACCAGCCTAGACGTCAAGCTAGTGTACTGCTTACTAGCCTAGATTTCCACCCTAGACTTCTAGTCCAGTCGACTAGCCCACCAGCCTAGACTTCAAGCCTAGTCTATTAGCCTAATATTATATGCCTCTCTCCTCGACGCCTAGTCTAATCTATAACATAGACTTCTACCAGATAGTCTGATATCCTGGTTTACTAGCTATGCAAACCTATTCTACTAGGCTTGTTTCTAGCCTAGTCTTCTAACCTTGACATCTAGAATATACTACTTCTACCCTAGTCTACTAGCTTCGATTTCTAGCCTAATCTAGAAGCCTAATAACCTAGACTTCTAGCCGAGACCTCTAACCAAGCCGACTAGCAAATGCTTCTGCCTAAGACCTTTACCCTAGTCTACTAACATAGTATCCTGGACTTCTAGACTAGTCTACTAGTTTAGACTTCTAGCCTATACGTTTAGACTAATCTACAGCCGTGTTTTATCCAAGCAATCTACTAGTCTAGTCTTAGCCTCTTCTACTATCCTACATACATAGACTACTAGCCTAACTTATAGTCTAGCTTACTAGCCTAGCCTTCCAAGATAGTCTTCGCCTACTAGGCTAGATTTACACCCTCGACCTCTAGCTTAGACTTCTAGCCTAGTCTACTAACCCACTAGGCTAGACTTATAGCCTAGACATCTACCCTAGTCTGCTTTCTTATGCGTCTAACCTAGACATCTAGTCCAGTCTACAACATAGACTTCTACCCAAGTAGTATACTAGCCTGGGTTACTAGCCTTCTAGCCTAGACTTCAAACCTATATGACTAGCCTTGACTTCTGGCCTCATTTACTAGTGTAGACCTCTAGCCAGTCTGCTATACTTTACTTCTCGCCCATACTTCTACCACAGTCTCCTAGCCTAGACTTCTAGCCTATTACACTTGACTTCTACCTGTCTACTAGCCTAGTGCTCTAGTTAGACGACTAGAATTCTAACCGAGTCTACTAGCCCACAAACCTAGAGTTCGAGCCTATACTTCTAGCCTAGTCTACTAGCCTACTATCCTAATCGTGTAGTCATGAAGTCTAGACTTCTACCATAGTCTACGAGCCTAAACCCCTAGCCTAGAGCAATTTTACTAACCTACTAAACTAGACTCCTAGAGCCTAATGTACTATGCTAGTCTTATGACCTAGTCTACTAGCCTAGACATCTAACCTTGTCTACTAGTCTACTAACCTGGACTTCTACCAGCCTACAAGCCTAGAGCTCTAGTTAGTCTGGAATTCGAGCCAAATCTATTAGCCCACTAACATGGACTTCTGACCACTACTTAGCATATTTGCCTATGATATATCCAAGTCTACTAGTTTAGAATGCTAGCCTAGACATCTGGACTAGTCTACAACGTATACTTCTAACCAGGTAGTCTACTACCATACACCTCTAGTCTAGTCTGCTAACCAAACTAGCCTAGACTTCTAGCTTAACCCTCTAGCCTATTCTACTAGCCTACTAGAATAGACTTGTAGCCTAGCCTACTGGCCTAAACTCATATCCGTGTTTACTACTGTATGCTTCTAACCTAGTCTAGATATCAGCCTACTGGCCTAGATTTCTATGCACGACCTCTCGCCAAGTCTACTAGCAGTCTACTATTCACTAGTCTACTAATAATTTAAATATCATTGTCAAAAATTTTGGCACACAAGCTTTTGAAACTTCGTCTAAGTTTTTCTCATCATTGGCTTGCAAATGGTTTATATATATCCTACAGCTGCATAGTTGACAGCTTTTTACTCAACGTCTGTACTACGTCAACGATCTATTTTTAGTGGCTGACGGATTATCTAAATTTAGTGTTGATGAAAATCAGGCGAGATAAGTTCAACTAGGTTACTTACTAAATGTGTGACGCTCGTGATAGTAACTCATGAAGGTCGCCGGAAATCCCGTTATTCACCAAATTCGCACTGGATAGCCATTCCGAGAGAGCGGTTTAATGGTTGACTATGGACTCATTATATAGGCTCGGCTGGCTCAGATGCGTTCAACAAAGATTTTCGTGGAAAACATTTTCCGTATGGTCGGGACATTTCTGTAACCTAGACGTCTACTTACAAGGTAAGGTTTTCGTACCTCGCTATGACTGCCTCTATGCGGCGGTGGAATCCGTCATCTAATTGTGGGTCTATGACATTAATGCAGGGTCTTTTATCGGGTGTTTCACACAAGCTATCTGACATTCCTGGCCGTTTTGCAAATTATAATGGGGTGGCGCTCGGGATTGGGTGTCATCGATATCCATATCCTGTTCAGTCGGGATTGGGTGGGATACTTCATCTTCCATGGCTGTTTCAGGATTTGTCACTTGGGGTTGACTTCCTCTGGGTGTTCCCGTGTGTTGCGCCAACCTCTCACCTTTCATGGGTGTCTCAGAGGTTATTCCTTGGCCTTGACTTTGCCCCGGTACCTCAGTGCCTCGTTGTATGATGGCTTCGCGTGGGAAGTTGGGTCGCTTTGTTGATGACTTGGGTGACGCAGCGGGCATAGTTCATCTCCTCTTGGCGATGGGTCTTTTGTCTGATGACACCCGGTTTTCATTAGAGGGGATGCTATAGTACCCTTTCTGGGCTTTCTTATGGGTCATTCGCGAATGTTGTCCCAACACATTTCTGGGTCAACGATCTGGAGTTTAGACACATTCAATACCCACATTTTTCCAGATCGCTGGTGGTGGATGTGAGCCACTGGTCCATTGACCTTGAAAATGTCATATTCAGGGTCGTTTCTGGTAGTTAGTTTCATGGGTTCGTTAGCTACAAATATGACGGAATCTGCGACTTTAAATTCTGCGGCATTAGATCATTTGTTGATCGCCTGCTGGTGACTCACCAATGCGTTGTACAGGTTGGTGAGCCGATCGCCTAGGTCTTGAAATTCGTCAACAGGTATCGCCAAAGGTAGCCTGCCTCGTCTGCCATAAGTCAGATAAAATGGGGTGTACCCTGTCATCGCGTGTCAGCTATTCTTATAGGCCATAAGTGCTGCGCCCAATTCCCCTTCCCAAGCCCTTGCTTGATTGTTGACTCCCCTCTGGATCAGTTCTTTCAAGTTTCTGTTGAATCTTTTCATCCTCCCATTAGTCTGCAGATGTTACGGGCTGGTTCGCCTGTGATCGATTCCGTAATCCTTGTACAAATCCCTCAACTTCTTTTCATTGAACTCTCCTCCCTGATCTGTTATCTGTTATATATAAGTAGTAGAGCGGGTGTATGTTCGCTATTGTTCTTCACCGCAGGGTGTCTTCGAGAACAAAGGGATTTTAAAGAGCAATGGCGAACATACGCATGCAAAGGAAATGTATTTCGAGAACAATGGCGAATAGCGACCCCCGTTTTAGAGATTTTAGAGAACAATGGCGAACATATTTGCACACTTGAGAGATTCTAGAACATTGTCGAAGCGCAGGAATCAATATTGCTGTTAAAATCCAGTAGTATGTCGTGAAAATGTTAACCCTCAAAAGTTGGTTATCTACCGTGGTATGTAAGGTACAAATAATATAGTTGTAAGAGGAGGACTGATAATAGGAGGAAGTCGTTTAAGAGGTGGTCTGATAAGGGGAGGCTATGAGGAGGAGTAGGATGTAGATGAGGCTAGCATAGCGTTTGTGTGCGTGTGTTCGCCATTGTTCTCTAAAAATCCCTCTGTTCTCGAAGACACCCAGCGGAGATATATACTCTGACGTCAGATGATAGATGTATACTGTGACGTCAGATGGTAGATGTATATTCTGACGTCAGATTGTAGATGTATACTCTGACGTCAGATTGTAGATGTATACTCTGACGTCAGATGATAGATGCATACTCTGACGTGAGATGGTAGATGTATATTCTGACGTCAGATGGTAGATGTATACTCTGACGTCAGATGACAGATGGATACTCTGGAAAGGTGAATTGCTTGTCAACCGGCACGTGGTGTAATTCGCGATGGCGTCATATATTTGACTGAAAGATTGGATTCCTTGAAGTATCATGCAGTCTAATGGATCATACATCTTGTACATTATTTTACATTCATTGTTAATTGTAATATCTACCAATTAGTGTTATTATGCGACGACACTTCTTCCCGTGTAGGCCTAGTGATTTATGAAGACTATATTAAAGTTCACATCTTCATCAGCATGACCAAACATTCAAGGTCATCTGTCATTTATAGAATCAGATTCATTTGCCATTAGAAGGAAGGAACTTCAATGAAGTTCACTCCAAGAGGCGTCCCATTGGATACGGGCCCGCTGGGTATCAGAGAATAGCCTACAGTCGTTGTACCGAGTGAGTCTACCGCTTTACCTCCGATCATAACAGGTGAAACACGCGTTTGAAACGATTTAACTAACACTTCGAAACATAAATTCACGGAATCTCAATTTCAAGGTAGCAATTACAGGTTAACTGTTGAATATTTTGAAAATAATTTGACAAGGAGCTGGTGCGGGCTATGGCTGCAACATCTCTCAGACAAATCTGTTTTAAAATATTGAACTAAGTACTTTGAAACTAATTAGACTGGGAGCCACAGGCAGCAACAGCCCCCGGTTAAATTAGTTTAGAAATAGTCAACAGGTTAGCTGCATAGTTACCATGAAATTTGGATTCTGGGAAGTCAGGATTGAAAGCATAAGCGAGGTTAACTAGGGATGGGCAAGGGATAGATAAATGTAGATTCAACCATTGCCTATGAATATAAACTGTTATGATTGATCTATTATGTAGATGCTTATTGTGACCTTGATGGGTTTAAATGCTCAAATCGTCATTTCATATCGAGGACGCTTATGTCTGATGGCTACAACAACTGCGGTGATGGCACTGATGAAAGGTCATGTCTTACCAGTACCACTGCCAGAGATAGAACCAGCAGCACACGCGGTAGCGGCAGCGGCAGCGGAGGTATGAATTTAAAACTAGACGCTATAGAAAAGACCAATAAATACATTAGCATGTTAAAAAACAAACAGAAAAATGTAAATTTGTAAGAATTGTTCTAGGCTAAAATATGTTATGGCGGTCGGCCTCTTATACCGACTATGATTACCATGACTCAGACATAATGCTCTGGCTCCAGATCAGATGGGAGATTCGGGAAAGGGGAAAGACATACAATTCGTACAAAATGTAAGACTATTAAGCGTTTAAGACGGACTAAATTAAGTCAGCCATGACGCAATGATTATGACGTGATCATACACGCCACACAGTTGTTTATGACGTCATATGGTGGATGGATAAACTGGAACAGTCAATTAAGCAGTCGTGAAGAACTTATCTACGCCATTCATGACACCATTTATTATGACGTCATCATACACGTCACATAGTTGATTATGACGTCATATGATTAATAGTTAACTCGTTAAGTAACGGATAACTATTCGAACTAATAGCACTTGATTAGATATAATTTATTAAATTAATAGCATTCGATACGCGAGGATACATACATTTATTGCCGATTTACATAAGCCACGAGAGAACGAATAAGTACTGGATACATCGTGTTCGATCGAGCAGTATGTGGTCATGATTAATGTGGGTTTTGGAGGTTTTCTGTAGGTAAATCCGCTAGGATAAGCACACCAATCCTAAGTATCGGCCTATTTTCTTCACCCACGGCTGTTTGACAAACACATTCACGGTTTCATCTATGAGTAATTCAGAATTGAGGAGACCCAATTAAAATCTCTGTAACGACCTTTTCAACACAACACTGGGCTATAACAATGCAGGGTTCCTGATTTTACTAGAAACTGAGCGAGACCATGAGAGTCAGCACATAATGATCTGAAGTCATATGACGTAATAATCAACTATAAGTGACGTGTAGGATGCCGTCATAATTAATTATGGCTTGAATGACTCGGAAATACGTCATCATTTAACAAGCCTATAACATAAGTAAAGATATAGGTCGACCATGAGAGAGGCAAGCATTGAATGCATTTTGGCAAATTTACATATTAATTAACATTATGTTTAATATTTTGAAACTAATTGGACTAGAAGCTGTTACGACATCTCCCAGTTCAATTAGTTTCGAAATACCCAACAGCTTAACTGTATAGCTACCTTAAAATGGACCTTTCCAGTCTTAGCTATGCCCCGCCCATCTGTGTCTAAGATACACCCACACCACGCTGGTGTTGTGATCGACCGATCTCTGAATCTCCTGACTATCAATTTCCAGAAAACTAGGCAGGCAAGCTGTTGAATATTTTGAAAATAATTCGACTGGCTGCTGTTGCTGCCCATACATGCAGACAGCCAGGCGCGCAGAAGGCAGACAGACAATAATGTAATGCCATTCATATTGTGCGTGGGTGTGTGCGTGCGTGTGTGTGTACATGTGTGCGTGCGAGAGTGCGAGACAGTGCGCGTGCATGCGTGCGTGCGTGCGTGCGTGGATGGGTGGGTGCGTGCGTTCGTGCCTGCACGTGTGTGTGTGTGTGTGTGTGTGTGTGTGTGTGTGCGTGCACCTGTGCGTGTGAGTGTGCGTGCACCTGTGCGTGTGCGCGCGCGCGCGCGGTGTGTGTGTAATACTAATAATAATCTGCTTTCATACATCTATTCTTAGGTCACATCTGTCCATCCACTCAGTTTACATGCAGTAATGGTAATTGTATACAAAGTTCATATCAGTGTGATGGCGACAATGATTGTTTGGACCACAGTGACGAAGTGAACTGCTACAGGTACAGTTACACTAATTCCCTGTCCGGTTCTGCCGTAGCTGGCATAGTGATCGGCTGTCTCCTTCTCGGCATTATCCTTATCGCTGCGTCAGTAGTGGGATATAGAAGGCGATACAGGGTTCCGGTTCCTATCCTCGTGGTATGTACACTATCGTAGTGAATATGTTGTAAAAGATTCACCATGGCATGTACCTATCAATCTACATAACATATGACCGGGGTAGGGTGGGGTGGGCTGGGGGTTCCATGCAATTCCTGAGGCCCCAGCGCCATCATTACTTATGTTTTATATTAGAATGTAATTAAGGAGCAGAGAGAACACACCTGTACTTGTTTTCTAGCTTTAACCCTCGCTGTATTAACTCTTTAATGGGCAAGACCGACAAAACGGATTATGTAGTCGTCTTGAGGAATGCCCATTTTTTCAATCAAGATAATATTATTTTTGAAAATTTACCACTAAAATGACTGGCTCGGTTCTCTCAGCCGGCAAATAAACACTGGCTAAGAAAAAAATGAATTTCTTGACCATTTTCATTGTTAAGCAGGTAAAAACAACAGCACCTGTAGAGGTCTTGTGTAATGCCTATTTGCACGATAACAGAAAGCTATTTTTGCAAATTTTATTCTAAAAATAATTATTTGCTTGACAAATCTTGACCATTAAACGGTTAATTGATATATGTAGAATGTTGAGCGCTTCGAGGCCCTGGTGCCACAAGAGGGGCGGGGGTGGGGAGTCAAAATAAAACCGCTCATGCGCGTTAAAACGGCTATTTTTAGGTGGAGTGTGGGGAGAATGTGTGGATCACAACCACATTCACTTATTTATTATTTATAAATGACCACACCAGGTGTGATTTGTAGTATCCTTTACCATTTCATATATGCTTTATGCACATCACCCGTGTAACCCTGTCACACGATATCAAAAGGTCACACATTAAAAAAATCTAACACATGTACGTTTTTTCTGACTGACAAATCACTCATAAACGATTATTTCGGTGTTAAGATTTTTAAAACGTGAGTAATGGACCGTTCCTCATTTAGTTATGCCCGCCCATATCTAGATAAGCGCCAGCCACACTTCGCCCGTGTCGGAATCGATCGATCACTGAACTCACTGACTATCAATTTCCAGAAGAAAACTATACTGGTAAGCTGTTGAAAATTGCCCAGTCAAATTAGTTTCAAAATATTCAACAGCATGTTTATTAAATAGCAAAGACGTACAATTCGGACAACAACGCTTTAGCCCGTCACTATTTATGCGCTTATAACGTACTTAATTACGTCATTCAAGACGTCATTGATTATGGAGTCATCTTACAAGTCACATAGTTGATTATGACGTCATATGATGGATGGATAAACTGGAAAGATCCAATTACACCATCTTACAAATCTAAAAGCCCGATGTCAATTATTACATGATATGCTATAACTCTGATAACTGGCAAATTCTCCATTTTTAAATAGTTGAGAATATAATAATGGGATGCTAACAGTGATCTGAATATAATGCAGAATAATAAAGGAACCCGGAAAGCGTTTCTGCAAGTTCATATATGTTAGGGGTACATATGCAAATTAGTTGAGTAATAAGGTCACCTGTCTTCAACAGGTCTTAAATGTTAGCCGATGTTTCAACTCTGGCAACTGGGCATTACTCACAATGTGCTGATAACGGAATATTTCGGTACTAACAGCTTAACCTTCAACACTCATACCAGCCAAAAACGGCTTCTGCAGTAGTCTTGAGAACTGTTCATTTGCAGTCCGAGAGAGGACTATTTTTGAAAATTTACCACTAGAATCATTGCAGTGGTAAATTTTAATAAATAGCCTTCTCTTGGTCTGCAAATGGACATTTGAGGGTGATTTGCTAGATGATGTCTGACACATCTAAAATGACAACGTTCATTTGTTTGATGGAACCTTTATTACTATGACAGCTAACAAAATGCCCCAAACAACTGCAAAGGGCTGCGTTACTGGAAATAAAACGGCATTATATCGTAGCTAAAAGACCTAGTGTAACAAATGATGCATCAGAATACTTACATCGATGCCCTCTACAGAGCATAAATCTATCAGCAGCGTACGACCCTGTAGGCACTGCTATCACCGTCATTGGAAAGGTATCATTGCTCATTTTCTACCATATTACTTTCTCTTTATGTAAGATCTGGCAATATGTGGCAGTATACTATTCTCACAACAAAAGACTCAGTCCGGCCATTATTCTCATTTGGTTAAGTGTTATTTGGTCTTAATATATAGTTAGGTGATCGATCTCTTTCCAAAATTCTGATTCTCCTGACTTTAATTCAACCTAGACCAAGTGTGTGTTGACGTCATTTGTTATATGCCACTCACCACAAAGCGTTGACCAACGCAAGGGGCCGATTGTCTGCACATAAAACACTTCGTTACCAATATTTTGTTCAATATTGATTGAAGAAAAGAAATTCTAACTGTATATATCTTCTGATGAACTGAATCAATGCCACCTAACTGGGCGTTCAGTAAACTTCCGGACTGGTTGCTAACACATGCTGTCAGGAAAAATCATTATTGGACAACACACTCTATGATAATGGATCAAATCAAATAACTTAATGTTTTATTATTGGTTTTAAAAATGTATCTGGAAATAAAACAACTTTTACTGTTTCATTTATTGCGTATTGTCTAACGTCTTCAGTAATGTACCATTCCGGTTTTAGCCATGCACCCCTCCCCACCCACCACCCACCCCCACCACCACACCTCTAGCTAACACACACGCTGATGTTGGGATAGATCGATCTCTGAACACCTGAGCACCAATTTCCAAAAAACTACACTGGTAAGCTGTTGAATATTTTGAAACTAATTTGACTGGGTGCTGTTGCTGCCCAGTCAAATTAGTTTCAAAATATTCAACACCATGTGTATTAAATAGCAAAGAATTACAAAGACATACAATTCATACAACGTGTCGAACTGTTTGAGATTTGATGACGGTCTATATGGTACCCTTTGTGACGCAATAATTGTGACGTCATCATACACCAGCTGAGATGATTATAACGTCATATGAGGGCAGATGATGGATATTCTGGAAAGGTGATTTGTTGGATCCGATCATTCCGTTGATCAGGTATATAACGCATAATCAATTATGTTACGTGTAGGCTGAGGCTATGATCATAATTGGTAGAAATACTCCATCATGAAGCTGGAATAGTAGGTCAAATTGAGGAAGTGTATGTCTTTGATGGATTTACTAATTAATAAATATTATGCTGAGAATTTTGAAACTAATTTGACTGCGCGCTGATACTGCCATGGGCAGCAACAGCGCTCAGTCAGATTAGTTTCAAACATTCAAAAGCTTACTTCATCGGCCTAGTTACCTTGATATTGGGATTCTGTATATTCATGACACGGACACAGCGTTGACGGGACTTAGCTAGAAATGGGCGGGGTGTTAGCTAAAAGCGTATCCATCCATTATAACAGATTACAGTCCGTATAGTAAACACACGCACGTTTGTTTTATGCCATGACTAAGAAGCTTGACCCCTCTTGTGCCACCTTACCAACTTAATGGCCAAACTGACCAAAACAACTTTGCAGTGGTCTTCAGACATAGCTAATGGAAAGGCCTAGAGAAGAGTATTTTTGAAAATTTACCACTAGAATCACTGTCTCGGTAACCGAGTCAGGAATTCTAGTGGTAAGTTTCCAAAAATACTCTTCTCACTTGTCTCGTCCTGTAGATAGACACTGGTTAAGTAAAAACTTTAATCTTCTTTACTATTACCCTTTTAATGGTCAAGCCGGCAAAGAAAATTCAGTGGTAAATTGACAAAAAATAGTCTAAAATTAAAATATCTTGAAAAATATTGACCATCAATAATTGATATACCAAGTAGTATTTTGGGCGCTTTAAGGCGATGTTGACACAAGAGGGGTTTTAGCATTGGAAATTAAAATTTTTATAGCCAAAAAGAGTATTTTGTAAGTTTATAACGAAAATTTACAAAAAATAGATTTCTGTTATCCTTCAAATGGGCATTCATCAAAAGTGTAATGGTCAAGAAAACCAAATTTCTGCTTAGCCAGTGTCCAATTGCAGACCAAGAAGAATTTTTTTTTTAATTTGCCACTTGAATGACTGGTAACCGAGCCAGTCATTTCAGTGGTAAATTTTCAAGAAATATTCCTCTCTTAGTTCAAGATCACTGTAGAGGTCGTTTTTTTCACCTTGACCATTAAAGGGTTAAGTTGACACACGAGGGGGCAATAATAAAATAACTGCCAATGAATTGATAAATTTTGATTTAAATTTTTTTCTGGAGCTATTTCTTTGGAAACCTTTATGCATATCGCTTGTCAAAAATTGTTGTGATTTCATTCTTAATATCCTGATCAAACCCAATTGAATAAATAATTTGATTTGTCGATTTCATCTCAGCACATACCTTACGAGATGACGAAGCTGGACCTAGTAAAGGGTATATATTGTGTCATGGTCATTCGCGGCCTTAATTGTCATTCACGGGACATATATCGACGGGTAACGGAAGAAATCATCTAACCCAAGTTTCCCGTCTAAACTTTATTGCGATACCACAAGACGATTTGTTTAGACAAATAGAACTCTTGGAGGTCTCGAGCCTGATAATATCTGGCTGCCAACGATGATAGTTTCATGTGAGAGATGATCCCAGCTCATGACAAACAGCTGGTCAGGAAATGTTAGCACCTCTTATCACTCGATCAATACAGATTCACGGCATACCACGATACACACATATACTTTTATTTGACTAACTACTAAATATGAAGCTTTAAAAATAAGCTCAACTAATTTAATTACAAAGTGTCACTGAGGCCGTGTTCTCACTGGAGATATAATTGGGAATAACGCCATACCTCAATAGTGTTTTACGCCGGTTACGTCTCCAGTGAGAACACGGCCTAGGACCCTTAACCATACATGTACTTATTGCTTGCTCAATTGCATACTAAATGATCTAGCGATAAACGATTCAACTTGTTTGTTGTGTCTCTTACTAAACCAATGGACCTTTTCATTTTGAGCTATGCCCCGCCCATGTCTAGATAAGCTCCACCCACATCTCGCTCGTGTTCGGATCGATCGCTCTCTGAAATTCCTTACTATCAATTTCCAGAAAACTATACAGGTAAGCTGATAAATATGGTTATGGCAGCACTGGCGCCCAGTCAAATTAGTTTCAAAATATGCAACAACATGTTTATTAAATAGTGGAGGCATGCAATTCGTTCGTACATCATTTATGACATAATGGTTGTGCCGCCATCCTACACACTGCTTAGCTGATTATGACGTCATATGACGTCATTATTCTGGAAAGGTGAATTGTGTTTGCCTAACCAATAACTTTTATTTTCACGATCTCAGCTACATTTTATACAATCCTCAAACTACCACCCACCCACCCACCCCCACACACGCCTTACACCACGCCCTCCCCCACCCGAGACACGTATTCACAATAGTAGTTTTAAATAGTCACCAAATTCTTTGTCTAACTCGCTTATATTCTACGCTGTTGTGCGTGCCAGGGAACCGTAACCGCGCGTGACGTTAGCTACACATGCTGTAGCGTGTCATTACATATATGGGTGTGACTGAACATGCACTCGGTCATTATCCAGTAAGGCCATCCTCCTGTCAGCATCATGTTGGTGCAGAACTTGTTTTAGACGACTGTCTGTTCATTTGTTGACAGCTATTTGGGTGTAAATGTTAGGAGAAATCGAATTAGCTATATATGATATTAATCCCCACATTTACAATATGAAAATAGCAATTGCCAGATTGTAAACAATTAAGCGGCGTTTACACGATGCGCTTATATTCCAGATCTTGTTCAAGTACTACCCGGTAATCAGCGTTTTCAGGACAGTTTGTGATGTTTGACGGGATCGGTGTATTCCTGTTTCTGCTTTGTTCTCTCACAAGACAATGAACCTTTCCGGTTTATCCACCCATGATATGACGTTATAATCAACTACGTAACATGTAGGGTGACGTTATAATCAATGATGTCATGAATAGCGTAAATAAGTACGTCACGAACGCATAATTGAAGACGCACTAAACGTTGCTGTACGAATTGTATGTCTTTGCCGTGTAACAAATATTCTATTGAATATTTTGAAACTAATTTTACTGGGTGCTGCTGCTGCCACATGTCAAAGCTGATCGGTTAAACCTAGATTTCTTAGTCTTGGCACGGTGGTCCAGTGAAAAGATGTCTGTTTGCTGATGCCATGCGGAGTTGCAGTATGGTGGTTCGATCCCCGACTGGGGAGATGGTGATCAACAAATTATTCTAATGGGTGCATGACTGTCGGTTGGTTAGCATGTGGAAATTGAAGCCAGACGTTGCCAGTGCGTCAATAAAAAAATAAAAAATACATATACTGCCAGAGCCGTGATGGAGTCAGAGTACAATAGGCTTAAATGCCAAGGATTGAATCGTGGCAGGTGCATCCACAGATAGTCCCATATGAATCATCAGTGTGTCAGTATATCAGACATGTGAAAACTGGTCGGCCAAACCTAGACTTTTTGTCTTGGCGCGGTGGTCCAGTGGAAAGATGTCTGGTTGCTGATGCTATGCGGAGTTGCAGTATGGCGGTTCGATCCCCCGACCGGGAGATGGTGATCAACAAATTAAACTAATGGGTGCATGACTGTCGGCTGGATAGTATGTGGAAATTGAAGCCGCACGTTGCCAGTGCGTCAATAAAAAAATTAAAAATACATATACTGCCAGAGCCGTGATGGAGTCAGAGTACAATAGGCTTAAATGCCAAGGATTGAATCGTGGCAGGTGCATCCACAGATAGTCCCATATGAATCATCAGTGTGTCAGTATATCAGACATGTGAAAACTGGTCGGCCAAACCTAGACTTTTTGTCTTGGCGCGGTGGTCCAGTGGAAAGATGTCTGGTTGCTGATGCTATGCGGAGTTGCAGTATGGCGGTTCGATCCCCCGACCACCGGGGGATGGTGATCAACAAATTAAACTAATGGGTGCATGACTGTCGGCTGGATAGCATGTGGAAATTGAAGCCGCACGTTGCCAGTGCGGCAATAAAAAAATAAAAAATACATACATACATATAAACAAACACATCGATCCATGCCTGCCGACCTCGGCAGTTGAAATAGCTAATTAATTTGCTTTTTACTTATTATTCTGCGCGAATTTAGAAAGAAAATGTTACAACAAATTCTTTATTATTTCGAAAAGGGTGTAATTATTTATATTAGAACGTGCATTAGATAGCTGTTTTTTCAAGCACATTTGTTACAAATTGTTGACAATATATATATAATTTTTAATTTAACAATTCTCCACATAATAAGGGCGGGACAAAAATCTGCATGTAAGATTACTGTACACCATTTATATTCTGCTTTGTTACCGGATTTGAGAGCCGTATATGAGAACACACATGATATCTAGTCGGAAACTAAAAGACTTTCTCCATTCCAATTTAACTCCTTCGAGGTAATTAGACCATGTTGCGCAATCTACTTGACGCCCCCTTAAGTTTAAGTGGACACTGACACTTCACTGCAGATGGCGGGCATTGCATAATACTTAAACTCTTGAGCGTTTGTGTCCTCAAACCTGCTCTGTTGGTGGGCATAAGTGTAACACCCTATAATGCCGATTTAGCATGACCGTAGTTGTTTGCGACTTTGGGGACATGAAATCTGAAACAAAAGTATGTTTGAAATAAAATTATAATTTCAATATGAAAGATTAAAATTTGTGCGGATTAAGCTTCGCAAAGTAAAAATGCCCCCATTGAACACAATTTTTTTCAAATCATTAAATATTTAAGAAATTCTTAAAAATGACCACGAACGGCTCACATTTTGGGTGATTGGAATGGATAGCATTATTAGTAAGTATATATATATATATATATCATGCCAAGTTTACTCAGGCAATTGAGGGATCCATGTCTAGCTAAGCTCCACCCACTTGTCACCCATGTTGGAATCACTTTGTAAGTTTGAAACCTGAATTCACACAATCTATATTTCATTGTTACGATGCACATGTAAGCTATTTGAAAATTTTCAAACAAATTCAACTCACATTCTGTTTCACCAAGGACATACAATTTTCTAAATTTTTTCCAATTGTTTTGTTTTTAGTGACAGAAGTACATCTGAAACCACTCGGCCCCCGCCTCCCCCCCCCCCCACTTCCCAGAGGGCAGAGCCAAAGGTAAAGGTCCCCATGCACTCCACAATCGTATGGGTAAATCACATACCAAATTTGGTTGAATTCTGCCCAATAATTTCGGAGAAGTTGCATCATAATCAATTTCTGCATGTTATAATTTGACCTTTTGAACCATGCCCCCTGTGCGCGGAGCCAAATAAAAATGTCATATTGCACTTTGCAATCAAATAGGGAAGTCATACAAAATTTTCTTGTATGCAGTGATCTACCAGTCCATTTTGGGATAGCCCAATTAGGTCCCAAAGTAAACCCAGTGACACATTTGAGCCTGTCCCTATCAGGCAGCCCAAATGGGTCCCTTATGGGCAGCCCAATTGGTCCTGACAATTTTTTTAGCCCAAGAGGGTCCTTTAATACCCTGATTGGGGCCCACATGGAGCACAATTGGGACCACTTATAGCCCGTCTGAGGCCCATATAATAGCCCATTCTGGGCTAACCCACTTGAGGTCTGCTGCAAATACAGTGACACATCTGAGCGGGTCCCGATCGGGAAACCCATTTGGGGTCCAATCATTATCCCAATTGGAGCCCGATCGGGGCCCAACAACGGATGCTGGCTGGGTTATTTAGAACACTCCATCCTCATCATTACACTAATCTTACCACACATTACTTATGGCAACTTATCTTGGATTAATTTTCACTAACATAAATTAGAAAGACTGACAACATTACAAAAGATAACCTTTAAACTATGCTTCAAAACAACAAACACCAAATCCATATTTATGCCAGAAAACATGATGCAACTTGTAGATATTACGATTCTGTATGCCATACTTGGAAATCTATAACTTGATAACATATCAACTACCCTTGCAAAGTTATTAAAACAATATACACGTCAATTCCTACAACATTATAAGAGAACATAACTTGCATGTACAACATGTCGGAACAGAATTATGGAGACAAAATCACAATTGTCACCCCGATATCTAAAACAGAAATATCCACATATTAATCCTACAACAAATTATTAAGAGTTACATAATGGTTATGTACTAATTGTACTGTAACATTGACCAATTCACCACCCCCCCCCCCCCCCCCCGACCCCCCCCCCCCACACCACACCACCACACCCCATCATATCTCTCAATTTACATAAAACACTATTATGACGATATGTATATTTATGTTTGTTTACACCCTGTGTCGAGCTAAGCAACTTATTTTTTCCAGATGTATATTATGTATGTTTTTCATTCTGTCTGCGTTGTGTTTTGTGGATGTACAAATGTTCTTAATCATGCCAATTATAATCTGCTATTTAGGAATCATAAATTATATTGTAATTGCCATGTCTTCTATGTAGAGTCCATAAAATTATACTAACTACATGATGTGAATAAAGAACATCTGACTTGAGAATGAGTTATTATCACATGATATTCTGATCAGAGAACATGTACGACCTTAGTAACTGTGTTAGAAATCTGTTATCCTAGATCATTCTCTGGTGATATTCTGACCAGCAAACATTTGCTCTGTTAGTAAATCTGCTGTTCTAATGTGTTCTCTCGTAATATTCTGACCAACAAATACCTTAGTAAATATAATATTCTAAGTTACTTTCTGGTGATATTCTGGCCCAACAAACCCACCAACAAACTCCTTAGTAAATCTGTTATCCTAAATCATTCTCTGCTGATATTTTAAACTGCAAACATGTACAATTGAACTAAATCTGTACTCCTATGTTGAGGGGGGCGCATCCAGCTCACTGATGGTTATTCTCTAGATATGTCTGCAGAATAATATCTTATATTCTTCAGAGGTGAGATTGTCTAATCCTTTCTTGGCACAGCCAACCAAAACAATTTCTGCGGTGGCTTTGAGGAAAGTCAATTTGTAATCCAAGAGAATGCTATATTTTAATTTACCATGAATTCCAGTGGTAAATTTTCAACAATAGTTTTCTCTTCACCCGCAAATGGATAAACATTCTAGGACAACATAGGTAACATAACAGGTCTTGTGCACACTCATACTTTATTGTACATTGTATATGTAAGGTGACATGTACATATTGACAATCAGCTAGGCCAAGGCAATAACAATATTCTATATTAAGTGCATATTATACAAACGTTTAATACAAGCAAGCTAACAATTACAGCGTAAAAGAAAGAGATAAGATAGCACACACACACACATATATATATATATATATATATATATATATATATATATCCAGGCAGGCAGTCAGGCACACATGGAGGCAGGCCAGCAAGCAGACAGACAGACAGACACACACACACACACACACACACACACACACACACACACACACACACACACACACACACACACACACACACACACACACACACACACACACACACACACACACACACACACACACACACACAATAATACAGTAATACAGTTGTGAGCAATTAATCAAAATTCGTAACACGTAAAAATGCATATACATGTGATAATCAGAAAACGTTATCTCGGAAGAGGATGTATCACTAACAAGGCAAAATACATCTTTCACATTTTGAAAAATGTTAAATTCATTTTGAATAGAGAGATCCGACACAAGCTCTATATTTGTGCATAAAAACATTTGATCACCATAGTGGCCATCTTGTTCTATTATCAGTACAATAAAACAAATCACAGTTAAACGTGTCCCTATGGTAACACACGCTCTCGCTCTCAAGGAACGCGCAAATTCAAACATTTTTAAAGATTTGAGCTTTGTAAGAGTTTTACTATTTTCATATCCTTTTAAATCATTAAATGGCAGTCAAAAGGACATTTGAGATGGTCATTAGCAATGTCTATTTTGCAGGTCAAGAGCTTATTTTTTAAATCTTACGACTGAAATGAATGCCTCTATGACCAAGCCTGTCATTCCAATGGCGAATCTTCTGTTCACCTGCAAATGGATAGTCACTAATCAAAGACTGTAATTCTGTGATAAATCTTGATGATTAATGGGTTAAAAATGTAATCATTATGACGTATTTCTCTCCAATTTGCAAGTATTCTAAAAGCGAGTACCTTTAATAGCATTGGATAACATGCCTTCAAGGAACACGATGAACCTTGGAAGAATTTATTTCAAGCCACATGCGTCGTTAGGGGCCATTCCACTATAAACAGTGTTTACTGTATTGTGTTTAATTATCAAAGAGAAGATATGGTTTAGACGGAATATTTAATTAATTGTGTTAGCCAAATGTCATAATAGTTAAATTCCGAACAGGTATCGCTACATGTTAGAGTAGCTAGTATAACAACGTGACATACAAATATATTCAAATACTCATATGCATAGTAGACGGTTCTGGTCTAGATTATCCCATTACTACAAAAGGGCTTATGAAAACAATATTATATCTAAAATAACAATGCACAAAGTACATACCATTTCACATTTAATCTTTTCGCCCTCAGAATACAGAAACCACAAATTCTTTATGACGGGGAGAGAATGATGTAGAGAATATTAGGTTGCTTATGTTTGAATATGTTGAAACTAAATTGACTGCCTTGAAATTGAGATCCTGGAATTTCAAGGGTTATGACTTCTAACGAAAGCTCGTTAGAAGTTTATCGTGTCTACATAAAACCTCAATGATTGTGGAAATGTTTTGAGAACAGCCTTTACCCTGGTGAATATCGTAATCTTATGTGCCACTCCTGACTTTATCACCGTCAAAATTGGAACATCATCCTGCTTACAAAAGCCTTTCACTTCTAGTGATACTTTCTGCAAAGAAATACACAAGTGAGAAACTATGCTGATTGTACATAAAGATTGACATCTCGCAAGAAATGAACATTTATCTGTCAAATGATTGAAAATAAAGAAAATAAAGATCAGTTACAGTAATATTATTGAATTCATTTAATGTGCTCACTCTGCTATATGAATATTACAAACAATAATCAAGAAATTGCTATCAATATACACCTATCACCCACTAGTGCCTTTTGTAAACTCGTCCAAGTATGCCTTCTGTACACCTCACCCAGGGATGCCTTCTGCACACTTCACCCATATATGCCTTCTGCACACTCCATCCAGGGATGCCTTCTGCACACCTCAGCCAGGGATACCTTCTGCATACCTCCCCCATTGATGACTTCTGCACACCTCACCCAGGATTTTCTTTCTGCATACGTCACCCACAGATGCCTTCTGCACACGTCGATGCCTTCTACACACCTCACCCAGGGATGTCTTATTGTAGTTGGAGTGTGTGAGGCATGCATTCTTCACAAACCCCCACCCCGCCCCCATCTGCAAGTGTTAATATTATACCCTCACCGACTGGGACAAGGCATGACTGCAACTAACTCATTCGTATGACTGATTCAGCCATATGCTTACAGGAGCATGGTAGTATGCTATCATTCTTAGTGTTGGACTTGTTACAAATGGGAAAGAATTAGTTCAGCCATGTGCTATGCATGTACGCTATGGTGCTGGATTGGAGGGACTAAATTTTAGAGTGATTAATTTGGTAAATGTGACACTCGATCATCGCAGGCCATGCATTTAATTCGAGAAATACTTGAAGAATTTTGATACCCATGGATTTGTTCCAACGTTTAGTTTCGAAGACTGTCTTCAGATTTCCACTACATCAATTAATAACAGAGCTATTCTGAGTGGTCAATGAATATCTCTTCAAAATAAGATAGACAGGTGATATGGACTAAGGATATGCGCATCTTTCCAGACAACTCACGATCTGATTCAGGCTGAGAAGAGGGAGGATTGATGCAATCGCCCCTGAATCCTTTATATGGTGACTCAGCAAGACAGTCGACACGAGACCCTCCACTGTGCCACTTCGGGTACAAGCAGGGATAAACCTTGACAGGTTGCCGACTCCGCCTGTCGACTCACTCTGCTTTTGGCCAATTCCGCTTGTACCTGGTCCACTAACATTTATTTACAAACCGTGGTGTCTACTTTATGTAAGCAGTTGAATGGATTATGGAAACTCATCATAGTATTTGTTTAACTTCTAGCAATTCCTGTGGGACTGAGGGCAGTCTCGGTATAGTTATATCTATGGTGTTGAAAGTTCTGTGCCCTTTTGATCTGATTTTGACCAAAATGATAATCTTTTAATATTCAAACTGGTTTGCATGAAAGAGTATTGGAAAGTGTGTGAACGTGTAGTGGTGTTATGTAAGAGCAAGTTGATTCACTGAGAATTAGGAGACTGTTGCAAGATTGGTTCAAGTAAATTTGGCCAGGACATACCAGGGACTATTTTCATAGCGTGCGCTGTATGGGTGTGGTGAAGTGAATGCAATGAGATAGTCATTTGCCAACTCGATTAGAGACCAGAGACAACACATTTATAGAGAAGAGTACACAGTTGTAAAATAATGGGAAAGATGCGCTTTTGGGGGTGAAACTAGGCGAGTTTGGTGTCAGCTAATAAGTTATTTAGTGGCAAGAATTAAAACACACAGGATAGCAATTTGTTTGTTAAAATAATCAAATCGGTTGTCGTTAGATTAAAATAGACTGTTCCATGGGTTCCAAGTCCGCTAGCTGGCAAGTTTGTGTAACTTTATCTGTCCACCGTTTTATAGTCAAATGTGACAAAACCTAGTTGAAAATAAGTTCTTTATGATACGCGTATGGGCATAGTGATGAGCCAGGAGTAATCTAGCAGTAGGATATTGTATTTTAGCTTTTATAAAGCTGGCTATGTTGGTGTTTCGCACCCTGATGTAATACACACAATCTGTGGTAAATTGCTATAGTTATAAAAATAGTTTATGTAGTATCAGGTCTCAATGTAGATTCTGGATTATGTGAGGTTTTTCATTGGTACAAAATGTTGAGTCGAGGTTTTTCATTGGTATATTTCTAGCAAACACGGCTCCGAATTTCTCTTCTGGAGAAGTATGTGGTTGTACAAAATGTTGAGTCAAGGTTTTTCATTGGTATATTTCTAGCAAAGTACGTGGTTGTTGAAGAAATAAATAAATGATGACTCGGAAAAATATTTGACAGCTTGCTAGCCAGGCTGAATGAATGTATTTGTCGGATGTTTGCATGATAATTTTGACAATAATAATGGTTTGTTGATTTTTGTATATTGGTTAGCTAAAAACATAATGAATTCAGTTATAATTATGTATCGGTGATAGGATTGTATGTACGGGAATTGTGATGTGTGAGAGGAATTTGGAATGGATGGTTCTGATTGTGATTGCTTGTGTATTCTTATTTATGTAAGTAAGTGATGGTATCCATGGCTCAAAATGCAGAATTTGCTATGTTTTTGTGTGGTTGAGTAAATAGAAATAACTGGATTAAGTATGGTATGAGGCTGTACCACTTTGCCGATGTTTTGGTGCTTGAAATAAGGACTTAGCTTGTTTACTAAAACAGGGTGCATAATACGTAGAATTTAGGTTATGGTTGTGTGTGCATATTGCATTGGTACATATGGCATTTACCACTTAGTCAGAGAGCTGGGGTTTGATCGAGACAACTTCATTGCGAAAAGTGAACGTCTGTTTTCCATAATAACTCCAGTTGCCTATGAAGTTAGTGGATGTATGTATGGTATGTGTAGTATAAAAATATGTTGTGATATATAGGGATAGTCTCATGGAAGGAGATTGGTTATTTCCTGGAATTAATATGGCCTAGGAGAGATGCTGTCTCTAGGATGGTAACCGCTTTTAGGTTTTGTTAATTTAGGAATGGTTAATTTTGTTTTTCTGTGCTAACTGAGTTAACAATCGGACCATTTTAGTTGTTAGGTTTCTCTGGTTCATGGAAATTCATTTCTAAATGTTATCAGACCGCAGAATAGGTATCGAATCAAATACACGTGGTCTCTATACCTTAGCGTTGAAGTCTGAAGTATAATCCTATCAGCAATATAATCATATCATCAATATGCGAATGTTTATCTTTATATTTAGTTGCAGTGTGATGAGAGGAGACCCTCGATGAGGTGTAGGTGAATCGTGGGATTCTTGTTCAGGTGATGTAATTTCCACGTAGGCACTTCAGTGTTAATAATGTGTGGAATTTAATGCTTCTGTTTTGCAGAACCTTTTAAATCTGGATGTATGTATATTGTGAGGATGATTTGACTATGTTTTCAATGAACAATTTCATGCCAAATGTTCATTGGTAACAGAAAGAATTCATCGCTTCTGTGGACTAGGAATATTCATATGAAGGCTGTTAAGCTTTAACTGACTTCATACTTTGATGTGATAATTTGACTGGCAAGGCATTGTTGCTTGATAACAATAATGGATTGTAGTCAACATATTATTAAATTTGAATTTAGATTTTGAGTGAGAAAATATGTGTGTAGAAAATCTGTCATGAACTTAATTTTGATTCGACATATTTCTGCTCAGCTTTATTGACCTAGGTTTAGGAAAGTAGTGTCAGTCAAATCATTCTCAAAATATGTTTAATGACAATTCTAAATAGGTCCTATGATCCTAAAACCCTTCTAAAATCTATGGAGAAATTGGTTGTGATTGAACTTCATTATTCTGTTCAACGATTTCATTGGCTACATTAAGCAGTCAAATTGTTTTCAAAATTGGTTCAATTTATTTGCACTTTATAAGTCCATATAAGGTATTTATCTGTGATCAAGGACAAAAATATCAAGTTTGATGTTCAAATAAGGTAGCTATTTCTTTTTTCAAATAAGCAAGAACTTGTAGATCAGATTGACCATTTGACCTTGACATCAATGAAAGATCGTGTTGACCTTAAATGCTATTAAACCCTCGACACCATGGAATAAATTAAAGAACATGATATTCTTGAAAAAATATTTGTATTAGGAACATGATCTTCATCCTTTGGGATAAAAGGAAAAACAGGAATTTAATCAGGTCAATGTTTATTTACTTAAAAGTTCAGCTGTTTATTTGTCATTTCTGGTAACCTCATGGAATACTATAACGCTTAGTGGAAATGACCAATGTTCAATTGATTCAAGGTCATTCATTTTATATGCGAATATTAATGTGAATTGGACTCACACTGGTGGAAAATCTTTGTTAACAAAGTTTTTCCACAACTGTGAGTCCAATTCACATTATTATTCGCTTATAAGATGAAGACAAGTTAATTTGCAATTTAGTACACCATATGTGAGAGGGGACATTCATTGTATATTCTTGTAGAATTTAAAGATACATTTGTGTCTATGGGTGAAACATGATAAACCATTGGTGATATTGACACTTATATAAAAAAGTAGGTCAAGGCCAGTGCTACAGTCCTTCATTAAGTTCTGTCTTGCGAAAAGTGTCACTTAGTATAGAATAATAGGGATATCATTTCTGTGTCTAATAATTCCCTGTTCACTTTAGAAAATATTTGAAATCTATGAAATTATTCCTTCCTACAAGAAGTAAATTTCTTTGAGATTGAATTTTACATTGATGTCCGTGAATAGATAATGAACTTTAACATGGTTTAATGACATACAATTTGATAACTGGTAATTAGCGAAACATGATATGGATTAAAGACATACACTAATAGATAATCAGAAAATACTGTTAAAGTAGATACTTTTTAGTACCAATGAAATAATTGATTGTTACAAAAAGTTATTATGATGTGCTAAATTTGTCCATTATCGACTCAGAACTGTTTATAATGTTGCAATCATTGACAAGAAACAGAAATCTGATGGATAGACAGTGTGATTGATAAATATTTGTACAAATTCACTCTTATGGTTGAAAGGTTATTATTATATAGCGGGTGTGTACATTATTAATCCAAAACTGTTTATGATGTTGGAATTATTGACAGAGAATATGTCTATAGATAGGATTAAGTTAAGACAGACAGACACAGTTATTTTTATTATTTAATACACGGAAGGAGATTTATTTAGCATACATTCGCAAACATGGGTGTTTAAGAGAACTATTATATATTAAGATTTCTCTAATACTTCTTTATTGTTTTCTTTCATGGTTATCAGGGATTTGGGGATCCAAGGGCGAAAACTGTAAACAAGAGGCCCAAGGGGCCTGTATCGCTCATCTGGACCATAGGCATTTCAATGAGGATGCTTTTTATCAACAAGATGGCCAGCAAACCGTTTATCCAACAGTTTCGAAAATTGCAAATTTGAGATCAGAATACTTAAAAACACATGAAACAATTTCGGCCTCAAAGTCCATCAAATAAAAAAATCCAATATGGACACCAAACATGCTATATTTTAAACGAAATCTAGGATTTCTTTTTTCACGAGAGAGTTGATACTTACCTCCCTAATACTTTTGATATTGCTAAATATTGGCTTTCACTCAATAAACACTCAGATTAAAACAGTTAGGCGCCCCTAGTGGGCAGGGAGTCAGAGCGTAGTCTGGCGGATGCCAGCCCCACCACCGCGCATGCGCAGACTAGCACTTCCTCTGACTAGATTATTGGCTGACACACATGCAACTATTAAGAGTCTGAAGACCGAGCCTCTGTGGGGTGGAGAGGCCGGGTCCGTATCTAGGGAGGTAAGTATCAACTCTCTCGTGAAAAAAGAAATCCTAGATTTCGTTTATTTCACTTCAAGAGTATACTTACCTCCCTAATACTTTTGATATTGCCAGAATTCGAAAGTGAATCTGGCGGGAGGGAGGCGAGGTCAAAAGACCAGCTCATCCCATACGCTTTTCTGCGTTTAAGGCACTTAAACTTCTGAAACTGTAAGAAAAAACAGTCAGGATTTGACTAACCATCGGATAACACCACCGATGTATGAGAGATGACCGAATGTCATATGCGCTCCCCCCCCCCTCCTTCCTGGGAGGAAGAGTCGACTGACCTCAATGTCCTATACGCTCTCTACGTACAAGTGCCATGTACTACAGGACAGAGACGAAAAAGCTCCATTTTCGTAACTCTCAACAATGAACCACACAAATACACAAACCATCACCATATTAATAACGGGTAATCGTGACAATACAATCAACAACGGACAACACATGAACAAGACTGACCTTGTTGAAATGGCTGCTGACATCATCTTCCCATTGGTAAAGACTGATGCAGGCCCAAAAAAGTGGGTGTTTCCATAAATTAATTGTGAAATATATAAGTAATGAGGAAAAACCTCCTCAAAAAATATAAACCGAGTTATTTTTTCAAAATCGACAAGGCGAGAGGATTAGAGGTGTCACGGAGATAATGGTCTGTAAAACTTGACTCACAGTGCCACTGAGCCACCGACATAATATCATCCACAGGGACCCCATTAAATAGGGCCGTGGATGTCACTACGCCGCGGACACTGTGAGCCTTGGCCACGTCAACCTGCTTCCCGGTGGCGGATTTATGGCAAAACTGAATGCATTCCACAATCCACCTGGAAATGGTGTCCTTAGAAGCCCTGCCATGGGGTTCAATATATGACAACCATAACGCTGACTGGTCGGTGCGCCACTCCGCCGTACGTTGTTTGTACCGGCGCAGCGCCCGGACGGGACACCATGCTTTAGAATTAGGATCATATCTAGTTAAAGCAGGCAAAATAATAGGTTGACCTGGATATTTCAACGACTGATTTTTAGCCAAGAAATTAATCCTAGGTAGCAGCTTAAGGCCTTCCCCTGAAACCACAAAACGGTCATCCTCGGCCGATAAGGCATGAATTTCACTCCTACGCCTAGCCGAGGCTGCAGCAATTAAAAACACAGTCTTCAGTGTTAATAGTTTCATAGAAATGGAACTAAGTGGTTCAAAAGGCTTATCACCTAGTACTTGAAGCACTAGCGATAAACTCCAAGACGGAATCACAGGTGGATTCCTTGGTCTTAGATTGCCCATGCCTTTAATTAATACATTTAATGTATTTACTTCATCACTTCCCCTCTTAGCCAAGCAAGGAATAACAGACATTAATGCTGACTTATAACCAGCAATAGAGTTAGGCTTGAGGCTATAGGCATCATAGAGGTGACAGAGGAAATCAGCTACTACTTGAATAGATGAATCCATTGGATCAATACATCTTTTTGAGCACCATTCTGCAAATCTGTTGATTTTATAATTATATGCTCTGGAGGTTGACCCCCTCCTGGCTTTGGCCATAAACATGGCTGCTTGCTCAGAAAAGCCCTCCTTAATTCTAGATTCCTTGACAACATCCACGCAGTCAATCTGAACATTGACGGATTGTTGTGAAGGGCCTTGCCCTGGAAGATAATATCGTCCATCAGAGGCAGAGGAACCGGATTGCAGACCAGAAGGTCCAGCAGATCCGTATACCATGATCGGCTTGGCCAATCCGGGGCGATCAGAAGCACTTGGCATTCCTCTTGTCTGATTTTCTGAAGAATTTTTGGAATCAGGATTGCTGGAGGGAATGCGTATGCATACATTCTCCCCCAGCTGATAGCTAACGCATCTGTTGCGAAAGTGCTTGGATCCGGAATCGGAGAGACGTACGTCGTCATCTTCGCATTCTTCTTCGTTGCGAACAAATCGATGTTGGGTTTCCCCCAATGGTCGAACAGACGATCCGCCACACATTGATTTAGTTGCCATTCCGTGGGTAAAACACTCATCCTTCGGCTCAATGAGTCTGCTAGCAGGTTTAACCTTCCCGGAATATGAACTGCTTTCAAGGTAATCTGGTGATCCAGACACCAACAAAGCAGTTTCCATGTCATCATACAGAGACTGGGCGACCTCGTTCCGCCCTGGCGGTTTATGTAAGTCACAACTGTTGAGTTGTCTGAACGAATAAGAACAATCTTGCCCTGAACTTTCTGTAAGAAATGTTCCAGGCCCAGGACTACTGCTTTTAGCTCCAGTAGATTTATATGTTCCTTTGACTGTTCCAGATTCCAAAGCCCTGATATCGTGGACTCTTCCAGGCAAGCTCCCCAGCCCTCCATCGATGCATCTGTATACACAGTCACCTGAGGGTGGGGAGGGGTTAGCAAAACCCCCGGCAAGAGATTCTCTGTATTCAACCACCATTGCAGGTGGTGAATCAGAGGCGCCAACACTGACACATTCGAGTCCAGCGAACCTGTACTCTGGGTCCATTGTGTCATGAGAAATAACTGGATCGGCCGCCTGCGTAAGGCGGCCTGAGGAATGACTGGTTCCAATGAAACCATCAACCCCAGCATTCTCAAGTAAACCCGTGCCAGGACATGACGACTGTCGCACACTGACTGAATTAATGAGATGAGTTTCTGAACTCTCTCCTGAGTAGGATAAACATATCCTGTCTCTAGATCGAAGAACATCCCCAGGTAAACAAACTTCTGGGATGGAGTCAGCTCTGATTTTGGGAAATTGATCATCCAGCCTAAGTCTGTGAGAGTTTTCAAAACAATCTCCAGATTGGCCGACAAACTTTCCCGGGTGTGCGCTTTCAACAGCCAGTCGTCTATGTACGTGTGGACTGCTATGCTTCTCCTGCGGAGGTATGCTGTGATCGCAAGAACCACACGGGTGAAAACCCGAGGAGCCGTGGAAATTCCGAAGGGCAACACCCTGAATTCCCACTGTCTGCCCTGGAATGCAAATCTCAGGAAGCGACAGAAACTCCCGTGGATGGGGATGTGGAAATAAGCGTCCTTCAAATCTATCGACGCCGTCCACATCCCCCTCTCCAACCCCGCCAACACCGAGCGCACCGTTTCCATCTTGAAACTGGGCGTCTCGATGAACTTGTTCAATGGCTTGAGGTTGAGAATCGGTCTCCACCCTCCGGTGCGTTTTGTTACTAAGAACAGGGTTGAATAGAAGCCCGGACACCTTTGTGCCGGCTGAATAGCTCCCTTTTGTACGAGGGAATTTATCTCCTCCTCGATACACAACCTTTGCTCTGGATCTCTCGGAATGGGAGTCCAGACTGGCACTAGAGACAGTCGCGACGGCGGGCCTGTCATCCACTCTGGATGATACCCGACGGAAAGCCATCGCAAGACTAAACGGTCCTGAGTTAACCGTTCCCACTCTTGCATGTGGTCGGCTAGCCGGCCTCCCACCGGTCCACCTAGGGACCGCGGTGGACACGAGGCATGCAAGAGCGGCACTGTCTCCGTCGCCATACACACCGGAGTGGTTCTTACCGCGGTAAGCGTCCTGTCAGGACCGATAACCACGCCCAGATCCTCGCGCGCCCCGCCCCGCCCCGCGCGCACCTTGGTGCGCGGGCGGCTGCCTGGCTGACGGCGCCTGAGGAACCTGCGCCCCCCTCGCTGCTGGCCGAATCGCACGCGGCCGAGGCCGACGCTGCGACGGTGGCTGGCCTCTGACTTGGCCAGCACCACCTCGAGCCTGCAGGGGACGATACGCAGTGGCCGCGGCGCGAACGTTAGCACGACGCAGCACCTCAAACTGCTCGCGCAGCGCCCTCTGGTTATTCACCAGGGTGACCGTCTCCTGGAGGTGCCGACATCCCTCACCTCCAAAAAGACCAGGACCCGTCATAGGCGTACGCAGTAGCCTATTGTACAGGTCCTGAGACGGGCACAGATTGTCCAGGGCAAACGTGCGTCTTGCCCGGACACTCCTGGTCACCGCCCGAGTCATACAGTCCAGCGCCAGGTTAATACCATCCTGGATGGCTCGCTGGACCGTGACCGGACTTGGCTGGCGCGATGCGGATGCCGTTACTACCCCCTGTAACAGCTGGGAGACGTGGGACAGAGCGGCAATCGAAGCCCTCCCACTCTCCTCCGCATCACGCAACGCGGTATTCGCCGAACGCAACGCGTTCGAGCACAAGACCCCCGTGTCAGAACGGGAGCCTGGCCGCGCATCCTCACCCAAAGCCGCGCGGTCATCCACGCTGGGCTTGGGTACCACACCGTACCGCTGGTAATCCAGGGGCACGATGCGACAATGCCTGGCCACCTCGCGAGGGGCCTTCGCGAGACGTCCACTCGACTTAATGGACGACTCCGCCGCCTCGAACATGTCAACGACATGCTCCGCCAGCGGCAGAGAAGGCATAGCGTTAGCAGTCGGTTTCCCAGCTAACCACGGCCTGTGGTCACGCTGGCTAGCCGACTGCTCCACGGGCAGATCAGGCCTAACGCTCACCAACCACTGGCAAGCATCAGACCAATCCTCCTCCGTGGCTAACTGCGAGCGCTCTACAAGACGGGGTCCTTCGTCTTCCTCCTGAGCGCAAGCAGCAGAGCTTGACGGCGGGTACGCTGATACACCTGGCAAGCCAGGGAAAACATGCGGGCCTGACAGCACCGGCATGACAATATCACTGGTTTGACCAGGAGCAGGCACCGTGGCAGAGCGCGGGGTATATACCGCCCCACCACGGGCCCGGCCAGCACCAGCAACACCCTCGGCAAGCCGAGGTATGCGGTACCGCTGGCCATCAGCAGCGCCCTGGGCCACCACCTGAGCCGCGGACTCTACTCCAGGGTGAGTAAAACCGTGGAAGAAGCCGCCTGTATTCCCCGCGAGGGGTGCACAAACGTCTTCATCCATGTCCACGTCGTCAGACGGCGACCCTAGCAGGTAATCCTCATCACCCTGGTCAGAAAGATTAGACCCCGGGTCAGCAAAGAGAGCTAACCCGGGCTGACCAGGAACGGTGCCATAGGAGGTACTGGCCACCGCGGCGTGCGGATACCCCTGGACTGATAAGCAGCCCGCGGGTTCCAGCGACAACCGTCCATGGTCCCCTCTCGGCGCGGCAATAAGCCTGCTGCCAGGGTCGTGGAACGCCCCCTCTAATGGGGCCACCTCTGAATCGTCGAACAACGGAAGCGGTCTAAGGAAAACCGATCCAGAGGCGGGGATTACCTGCTCCGAAGCCGATGATGAGGACAGTAAAGGATTTGGTCCAGGAAGCATGCCACGAAGCAACCCTGGAACCAAATCCTTTATTGTCCTCTTCATCTCTCCCAACATCTCGGTCCGGAAGGCCTCCATATCCACCGCGGACGAGACCTTCCCCTTACCCTTCCTACTTACAACCTCTCGTTTCCGCTTCTTCTTCTTCTCCTCCTCTACCACCTTGTCCGTCGCCTGTAAGCAGCACAAGAATTCGGACATTAACTCGTCCCCCCAGTGCTTACATATGTCACAATTAGCCAAGGGACCACAAGGGCTACATTGATAGCAAAGATGAGGCCAGAACTTATCATGTAGAAAACGTCCACAGGACGCGCAACCCGGTCCCTGAAACAGGGCAAAGGACAAGGAGTATGAGCAAACTAGTTAAGCTTAGACACTCAAACCAACTCAAAGAGAAGGAAAACGATCATAAAGATCAATATACATCAGAAACCAGCATAGCGACTTGAATTGCTGATAATACATAGCCAGGCTGATTATGACGTCATTAATCCCGTGACAGGAAAAAATTCGATCCCAACAAAACATCCAGGTGCAAGGACGAATTGTATGCTGAATGGATACGTCGACTACACAACCATCAGATACATATAGATAACTCTTTTCTGGCAAAAATGTTAATTATCTCCCTTTGCTTACTATAATTAACATCACCACATTATCAATAACTATGATACCTGACACTTTGTATAGACAAACCATCCAACGTGACGAACCGGAGAACTCCACCATCTGCACGCCTCTTAACTCTCTCCACCTCATGGGGAAGGAATTGAATCAAGAGGGCAAAGTGAGAAGACCTTTATACTAGGCCTCCAACTCACTGGACATAATTTTTCATTTGGTTAGATAACCTAACAGTGTTAGTAGGAAATGGAACCATGGTGGAGAGAAAACTAACTCTCTGCTGCTGTGATGCCACCACCTAGCGTCATACAGACCTGTGGACATAAACAGAAAGAGAAATTAGCCTTAGGTAGCACCGAGTTGACATAAACCAACTAACCAAGGCGCTTATCACGGTAAACGCGAGTCCCGGAAACACAATACACCGGGAAGAAAAACTCGCTAATTTTACTAGAAGTCACCTGATTTAAAGGTCCTAAGTCCTCCTTTGGCGAAGTGATCCCTCCTGCCATCCAAATCAGTGACTATCACTCCAAAATAACACCACTTAAACAGTTTAAGAGTAAGAAAAAGCTTATGCACAAAAAGACATGTGTGATCTCTCTGCCAATAATCTAGCAAAGAGGAAGTGCTAGTCTGCGCATGCGCGGTTGTGGGGCTGGCATCCGCCAGACTACGCTCTGACTCCCTGCCCACTAGGGGCGCCTAACTGTTTTAATCTGAGTGTTTATTGAGTGAAAGCCAATATTTAGCAATATCAAAAGTATTAGGGAGGTAAGTATATTCTTGAAGTGAAATGATTTCGCTCATGGTGTCCAGGTTTTTTTTACGAATCAACATCCCTTGAAGAAATTTAATGGCGCGTAGTCTCTAATCATATCTGTCAAATTTTGGTCCGATCCCTTCAGCGGTTCTGGAGAAGTCATTTTCGCTACAACTAGGTCAACCAAGATGGCCGCCAAACCATTTGACCAATCAAGTCCCCGTGAACAAACTTGGTTCACCTCTTGCCCCAAATCATATTTCCTCAGGTTTGCATCAATCCCATAAGCGGTTTTGGACAAGATTTTCATAAAGACGTTTCTAGAAATCGGCCAAAATCCAAGATAGCCGCTGGCCCAATTGGCCGATCAGCTTCTAAGGATGCTTCCTCCGAAATATAATTAAAATCGGCCTAGCAGCTCTCGAGAACACATTTTAAATTTCCCATTGCTTTAGTATGGGAGCTTTTGGTGGGAAAAAGATCCAAGATGGTCGCCAAACCGTTCATCTGACAGTTTCGAAAATTGCAAATTTGTGATGAGAATACCGCAAAACACATACAAAACCAATTTCAGCCTCATGTGAGCTAAAAACGTGTTTCTGTGTTAAGATATTGTGTGGTGTTTTACACCAGTGTCAGTATCTTTGGATAGAGGAAATCAATAATGAGATCATGACTTCATTCCATTAGAAAGAGGAACCATCTTTAAAAAAAAATTGTAGATCATTGCGACCTAAATAGATTGAAGTCTTGCTAAAAAACGGACGTAATTTAGACCTAAATTACAATAGCACTTATATAATATTTAATTTTTTTATTTGCTTTTGGAATCCTGTATCAAATTTATAAATTATATTTATTTATCTATTTATGTAAGCAGTTGTCGCTGCATGCAATATTACAGAAAGTAAAAGAAATGAATTTTATATAGCTATTTTTTTTGTTCATTCCTGTAGTGTCATGCTATTATACTGATGATTGCCATGTCCACTTCCAATATATTATAAGACATATGTAGCGTATAGTATTCCTGTGACACCTAACCAAGTATCACCTTTCTTCTTCCGAATCGTCCGTAGAAAAAGATTCTTTAGAACATTATTTTTAATTGCATTAGGTGTCCGGTCACAAATTGACAGTTTATCATTTTGGTTTGCAATCCTATAATATTCAACAATATTCAACAGTATATTTGCTCCCTTGCTTCTACATGCACCCATTTCTAATGCTCACTGTGTGTAAATTATAACATTAAATTGAAGGTTTTTGCTTCATGACCCACAGAGATATCCTGCTCATATCGACTCCACTAACTGCTCTGTACCATCGCGAGACAGTAAGAACCAATTGAAATATGTGGACCTTCTTCTTACGGAATGAATCGGAAGAACTCATGAGGAGACAAGCCTCGGCCATCCATATCTCAGTAAGTGTGCAACTCGCCTAAAACAAAACTGAAAATGACTCATTCAGGTATTGGCTGGGAAGAGTCACTGATATCATCACCTTTGTGCGTGTTGCCGTGAAAAGCAGCTGCAACCCCACACATCACACTGTGAATTATTTTGTGCTCTGAGCTGTGCAATAAACAATAACCACAGTTTGTGATTATTGCCTCTGAACTCCTGCAGCTGCTTGGCACTGTCTTTACCTATGCCATCGACTAACTGTTACTTTTTTAACTTTACCGCTTGAACCACGACTACGACTAATTCCAGAAGACGCTATAGATTTCAGCTAGGACTTTGAATTGAAATACTAGCCATTTTATACTTAACCATGCAGCTTATTAATTTTTACCGCACTGAGTGGACAATCTCAGTTCCCCTGTGATCTTCCACTTTTGAAGCATCCAGTCATTCCCATGGTGATCTGATGTGACCGGCGGTCTGCCTATTTGACAAGCTGCTGTAACCAGTGTGGAATAGCCCTCTTGCATTTAGAGAGAGGGGTGTGCTTGCATGCACTTCATGTTCGATTTTTTTCACCTGCGTCCGTTTCTGTTCCTCGCTATTTCGAACAGCGTATGGCAGATTACAGAGAGTGCAGATATTTGTGGCAAACATTATGGCATGCAACCTTATCGCTCATCTAATTGGTGGAGTGGTAGTCCTTTCTGCGGTCATAACTACTAAGTACCAAACTAATGTTTAGCTCTTACCCAACACACCGACTGCTGACTTTTCTAAACACAGCATAGATCATGCCACCGATGCCACCAACACACACACACACACACATATGTGCATTAGTGGGTGATATCTCGGTGTCTGTGGTAACCTCATATGGAAGTGGCGATTCGTAGAACTTATATATGGAGAGTTTATATATATAGGTGCCCCTTTTCCCTGGCCTCCCTGCACTGTGACAACAAACATTGACGTCGCTCTCTCTTGTACCATGAACATCACTACTCGTTTTGCCAGATCCCGCCCACACCGGACTGATAAACGATGATGTTCTTCCAAATGCTGCAAGTTGATCCACTTTCCTGCCATCACAATATCACAAGGGACCCACAAGTTTTGTCATGGGTGTTTTGGTATATGCGGTGTTTCAGGGACCCGAGATGAGAGCCATGTGGACAACATCTGTCAGCAGCCCCATAGATAACTGATGAGATATTTTCTACAGATTGTAAAGCAAATGAATGAGAATGCGAATACACTGCTTGGATTGACTTTCTCTGTCATTTACCCTGCCTCTCAGGTATCCACTTAAGTTGTTTAGCTATATAATTCTATTTTGACTACTCATACTACATCGAGTATGCTAGTTGTGCGTTTATAGCGATCACAAGTGGAAATAGATACTTTGCTACACAACACCCATTGTCCTATGCTTAAGTAGAGGAACACTTTGAGAGATGAACACCTGCACATCATCGTCCATCGGGCACTTGACGTACAATTTGTTATCGTATATCAAAATCAGAATGTTTACTTCTACCACTACGAATACCGACACAGCTGTGATTTCTCAATACCATACCACGGCAATCTGACACCTCGAGAGCTATCGGTATGCTTATCCATAGATGAATTTGTCTGCTCGTTGGTGCTGGAATGATAGCATCCCGTACATCGACTATCAGTAGCATTGGAGGTGAGGTTAGAGTACTGATGATTCGCTATAATTACTCAAGAGAACATGTCAGTAGAAAGGCGGTGGGATTGGGATTTCCCGATTGGTTCAGAGTGATGATGTCATCTGATCTGCATATTAGGTCACGCCCACATGCCCATATATGGGCATTGGTGTGACATTTTTTTAATGGGTCACACCCCATGCCCATATAAGGTCCTGTGGGTGTGGCCTAATATACACATGAGATGACGTCATCACTCTCTCGACCAATCAGGAAAGCCACCCATCTGCACGTCAACTTTCTTGGATGTAAATCCTTCGTTGTCTCAATGATTGACTGGTTTAATTAGGTGTGAAGGTATTAGTGAGCATGGCCATAGTCATGTGAACATTTGTGGCTAATCAACAAAGCCACCATACCGTTGCCATTGTTCGATGTGTAGTGAGTTGTGAAGGTGTTGGGGGGCGGCGCCACGTCACCTGACCACTCTCAACCATTTAGCAAAGCTGCCGATATCATCGACAAAGCCACCCACATTGTCGCCAACCTTATTCTGAAAGCAGATGGTTTGCCAGGTGCAACGAGTCATGAAAGCAATAAAGCGACGTGGCCATCACGAAGGTCATGTGAAACCAAAGTGGCCCATATCATTGCCAAAGCTGCCCATATCATTGTCAGCTTTTGTGGCAGCAGATGGTTCGCCAGATGTAGTGAGTCATAAGGACGTTAAAGGGGTGTGGTCAACACGAAGCTCACGTGACCCCCTTGGTGACAATCATGAGAGCCGCCCAATGGTTGCCAACTGTTCACTCAGCTGTAACTGTGCCTTCTTGCTCATCTCCCGCCTGACTTGATTTTGGGTCTGGTACTGGTTTGCCAGACATATAACATTATTATGACATTGAGTGCATCACCTACATGCAGGTGTCTCCGAACAGGCCTGGAGATAGCTTCCCCACCAGGATATAACCTACTGTGTTGCTCACCTATGTGCACTCCAGCAATTCCTGCAGACCTCTGCCTAGGAACCTCATTTCTGAATGGCATCCTCCAAGCCTCAGTATGATTGATCCGATCTCACTATAAACAGTGGCAATCTCCTGTATTGTTCCTTCTCACACACCCAAACACTTTGTCAATTGTTAGAACAGTTGTGACCCCATAATGTCTTGCATATGAACTAACATACATCAGAAAGTACTACAACAAATTGCATCCGACATGCTGCAAACGACATTCCTTTCACTGTTCATCTCGGAAAAGCAAATTAAATACAGTGTCCTAACATTCAGGTAGTATAAGGGTGTTAAATTTGTATAAATGCAAGATGGGCACCACAATATTTGGCATTAAATAGTTTTAAAATGTTTTACTTCTAATCAAGCTATTTTAATGTTAAAAGATGGTAATGGTTTATCACCTTTAAGCACTGAAAATAAGCTTGAATAGAAGTGGAAATAAACTCAAAACTGTAATGGTAAACATTATGGCGGCCATCTACGATTCCTGTAAATTATGTGCTTTTCACTACTTAGATTATGCAGATTGTTTATATGTTTTAATTATATGTATCACTGTTCGACTACTTCAATTTTGGAAAATATTTAATATCTTCATTTATTTGCTTTTCTGAGATGAATAGCGATACAATAAATTATGTTGCAATTTGTGGTTGGTTGACCCACTTTTTGATATAATGACTGGACTAATAGATGTAAATACCGAAACAACTGTCAAGAAGGCAATTGAAATTTTGAACATTTTACTGGCAATTAAATGCTTTCTTTCAAATTTAGAATAGTTAACCAAATTTTTCAAACATTTCATTCAATGGTTTAATACCTAAGTGACAATTAGGACACCTGTGTATAAAGGAAAGTTCTCTATGGTCCCCCAGGCTGTCCTTTATAAACATGCTTGAATGTATTTTAAAATACCCTGTCCTCGTGTCTTTTGGTTTTCTATTGAACCCAGTAGAAAATGGTATTATCCTAAAACTTTTAAAACAAAATTTCATGAAATCTATATTCACCATGTACTTTGGCATGTCTGATGAGATTCGCACACTATTCAGAAAATAAGTTAAATTTGTAGATCTGTTTAACGCATTACCAATTCACAATTAAATTATTTGAATGAACTTAGGTCGTATAGTTAGCAATACTAACTTAGATGCAGTATGCTTAATTACATAACACAGAAAAGAGTTTTATTTATAGTGTTAACTCCACCAGTGGTCAGTAATCTGCTTGAATGTGTGATCCATTCACAAAAGTCTTTTGATGATAATTTTGAAGGCGTCATAGAACCCTTTCAACCAGACAGATGAGATATATTACAAATTCTGCTTACATCTAGTTTGGTTGAATATCTTAAAAATAAAATAACTTTTATCCATTCATAAAGATATTTTGATGATATACTGAAGGCGTCAGAGAACCCTTCCAGCTAGACAGTTGTGATAGTAACAATTCTGCTTACAATGTAAGAATTATTTGGGTGAAAATTTTGCATACTTACGTCGCAAAACACTTGATATGATACTCCAAATTTTAGGATAAGGATATAAAATGATGCATCCGATACTTCCGATACCATGACTTCCTCCTCAATGTCCCCTTGGTCCTGTAAAATAACATTGATGATAGCTCAATATGACAGATGGTCGTTCATATAACAGCTGTCTTTAAAGAACCAATATGATATCAATAGATGCTATGTCACTAGGTGTTTGTTAGGGTTGTATTGATGGATGAATCGATTGGTGGGTGGGTGAGTTAGATGGTGGATGGATGGATGGATGAATAAATGGATGGATGGATGGGATGTTGGGTGAATGGGGTGGATGGATCTGCTCAATTTTGATTATTGGCTTTAGAAATGATTCTCAATTGTAGAATATAGATTCAGTGTACCTATTTAATACAAGAAAAGCGATGTATAGGATTTGAACACACATCCTTATATTGTTAATGTTCACATCCCGACCCTCAAAATGAGAATCTACAGCATGATAAATAATTAATCTTATAATCAATATTAATGTGATCTTTATCAGATTTACGATTATATCACTGACATCATTTGTGACTATTGTTGTACCTCTTCCATCAATATGTCATCGAGTTATTAACTTTGCTGTCCATTCTAAACAAAGCTTTCCAGGCTTGCTATGTGGTTATGACCCGTTGCCAACTATTTGGCAAATTAGAGCACTGCCAGTGGTTGTTGTCCCTCGGCCTAAAACCACAGTCATACTATTTTCAAAATTGAGTCGCATCCACAAGGGACGTGAAGAGACACTCTGCTTTCATAATGACTAACTAAACGAAGCCAGGTCGAGGAATCGCTAAACCACTATACAGTGGCCAGGTTATTTATGTATATATGTTTTGTAAATGTACTCTGGCTCTGAGACCACTTTGGAAGCGAAATGGCAAATGAAAAAAGCAACTTGTGTACAAATATGTGCTAGGATGACCCACTGCTAAATCCTCTCAAAACCATTATACACTTAGTATTTACTCTTCCATGGATTGGACTAAGAATGTCATAGCATATTGATTATGAGAAATCGCCTCTGATTGATCAATAATGGGCGAACCATTCATAATGGAAGCTATATAACCCTAGACATCTGATTTCCTGCTTCTGTTCAGGCTGAACATTTTGGCAGTAAGAGTATTGGTCATCACTTATATCAATGACGTCACACTCATTACTGGTATCTTTATCTGAGGGGCTTATTATTAAAATGGATCAAGAAACATACAAATCATTTTCGGACGAATTGTGTCTAATGATCATAAGAGACCCTTTGGTGGTTTGCACCATACCGACATCCAGTCTGCGCCATTACACCTCTCCACTACAGTGGGCATTTTGAACATTTTATTTTATGGCTTTTGATGGCGAAAATCGTTAAACTTATGTTATTTTGGCTTCTAAATTTGAATTTGCTGCTTTTCAATATGGCCGATGATTGAAGCATCAATGCATTATGAAATAAAGAATGGGCACCCTCAACACTTGAGGGCACATACTATCTATTTGCTGCATGAAACGGGATGGAATTACAATCAGCTATCAATAAATTTCATTTAATATATTAGTTCCATCTAGTCCCTCTGGTACATACATATTATTTGAGATATTAAGAGAAATGCATTTACATTTCGTACTAAAGCAGCCAACATATTTAAACTTTAAATACGTGATGCTAGGATGTACATTTTACTTCCCTTGCTGTTATATCTTGTTTTCCACAACGACATTTCCAAATGTAACATCAACTGTAACTGGCATCCTATGGAATTTCCAGAAATCTCACCTATTCGTCCAAACAGCAGTTCACATAATGGTGTGTACTGGCACATTCCTCAAAGCCACATTATTTGTTGATGATTACCACAAGCTATGCACCATAGAAATGTTAACATTTACACCTGCACTAAGTAATACTATTGTTATCCACATAGCCACATTAGTTGTTGATGATTACCACAAGCTATGCACCGTAGAAATGTTAACATTTACACCTGCACTAAGTAATACTATTGTTATCCACCTAGCCACATTAGTTGTTGATGATTACCCCAAACTATGCACCATAGAAATGTTAACATTTACACCTGCACTAAGTAATACTATTGTTATCCACCTAGCCACATTAGTTGTTGATGATTACCACAAGCTATGCACCATAGAAATGTTAACATTTACACCTGCACTAAGTAATACTATTGTTATCCACCTAGCCACATTAGTTGTTGATGATTACCACAAGCTATGCACTGTGGAAATGTTAACATTTACACCTGCACTAAGTAATACTATTGTTATCCACCTAGCCACATTAGTTGTTGATGATTACCACAAGCTATGCACTGTGGAAATGTTAACATTTACACCTGCACTAAGTAATACTATTGTTATCCACCTAGCCACATTAGTTGTTGATGATTACCACAAGCTATGCACCATAGAAATGTTAACATTTACACCTGCACTAAGTAATACTATTGTTATCCACCTAGCCACATTAGTTGTTGATGATTACCACTAGCTATGCACCATAGAAATGTTAACATTTACACCTGCACTAAGTAATACTATTGTTATCCACCTAGCCACATTAGTTGTTGATGATTACCACAAGCTATGCACTGTGGAAATGTTAACATTTACACCTGCACTAAGTAATACTATTGTTATCCACCTAGCCACATTAGTTGTTGATGATTACCACAAGCTATGCACCGTAGAAATGTTAACATTTACACCTGCACTAAGTAATACTATTGTTATCCACCTAGCCATATTATTATTATTATTATTATTATTATTATTATTATTATTAACGTATTATATCATGATTAGCTGCTGCCATTGCATCTTTGAAATATTTTGTTTTTGACATCGTTTTCCTTGTTGTTGTCAACATCTTTGTCATTGTCGGTTGCATTGTCGCTGACATTGTTGTTGTGGTGGTGGTGGTCGTGTTGGTGATGATTGTAGCATATTGGTGCTGGAGCTGTGGTTGATGCATTGGTCGTGTCCGAGGAGCTCCTAATGTCGTAGTTGTCGTTGTCATAGTTGCCATTGTCATTCTTGTTGTTGTTGTTGTTGTTTGCATAACCTATTTAGTATTGGTTGGTTACTGATCGCAAACAGGCCTTGAGTTTTCTCTGTTGTGCTCTGCCTTACATAGTAATCAGGTATAAATTGTGTTCTTTCTGTTGTGCATTTTTTGCAGCAGAAAAGAAAATGTATTTCTGTTTCTACCACGTTACATGTATTACAATGTCATTCCTCCCTGTCAATACCCACCCACCTTTTTTGCGAGTTGATGGTTCAATGTTCTGAAATGACTTCTCTATATGGTAATATTTTAAATCGTCTTCAAATTCTAGTTTTGTTTTTATTTCTTTATAGAATGTTAGCCATGTTGAATCATTTATGAGTTGTGTCCATCTTTCTACATACTGCTGCTCTAAAGCATTTCTTGTTTGCTGAACTACCTGTTTTGTGTTTACAGTTTCTGCAAAAAATATGTCTGATTGCCCCGTTATTTCCAGAATGGCTTTCACTTTTTCGATCCATTTAACATTGATTTGGTTTCTTGACATACAATCTATCCACATGAAGAAAAGCATTGATGATAATTCCCCCATAACCTCCATTTAATAACCCGGCCCATTCATTGTATTTGAATGGCAAGTGGCATTCTTCCTAGTTCGCCATACACCATGACATTAGGTGTACTTTTCTTTAGACTAAAGAATTTCAATTGACATGATTCTATTAAATTAGTGATTTCGAAGCCCCATATTGCTGATCCATATAAAAGAATAGGCACTATCATTGTTTCAAAAAGTACAATTTGTAGATCTATTGGGATATCGTGTTCTTTAATCTTCGTTATTAATGCATACCTGGTTTTTGCTCCCTGTTTACAGTTTCGAATTTTGCAGCTTGAAAACATGCCATTTGAATACCGAGATAGATGTATTCATCAACTATTTCATGCTCCTGCCCTCCCATTAAGAACTTAGGTGGGTTGTTTATTTTTCTCTTTGAAAGTATCATTACTTTTGTTTTTGTGGTATTTATTTGTAGCTTCCAATGGATACAATAATTATGAAAAATATTTAGTGCGTGTTGCAATGCTTCTGGCGTTTCTGCCATTATGACCGTGTCGTCAGCATATAACAGTATGGTGAGGTGTATACATAGATTTAGATTTAGATTCTCCTCTGCCATGCCATTAATAGATGCAAGACCAAAAGATTCATTGTCATGTAGATACTCCTCCAAGTCGTTTAAGAAAATAGAAAATAGGAAAGGTGAGAGATTCACACATACCACAGCTAACGCGCCAGCGTCTGGTAAGTGTGCATCGGGTTGCCAAATATTTCTTGCAATATTCCATAACCATATCTCCCTAGCAATGTTATTAAATAACACCCTGTTTGGCAACAATATAAATCAATGCTGTAGTGTTATCCAGACATATGTTATATGAACATTACGCATATCATTACAAAATGACTTAAGACTTAGTAATGCTGCATGTAATTCTAGATAAGGTATATGTCTGTACGCCTCTTCTTCATTCCACAGTCCACCAGTCGATTGACCATTATATGTTCCACCCCAAGACAAATTTGAGTCGTCATTAGTTAAATGAAGAGACGCTCACCTGGACCATTAGTATTTGACCCATTTGCATTTAAACATACATGACAGATAATTTTTGGAAAATCTAAGATGGTCAGGTCACCGAAGCAATTAACCAATCAAGATTGATATGTCGAGGCCTACCGTCAAAGGATCTTTCCACCCAAGACTTGGTGAAATTGGACCATCAAAGATTGCTGCCAAAACATTGACCTATCAAAATTCTGAATGCAATTTCTAGAGGCCACAGCTATTGAAACATTCCAGCAAAATTGGTTTGAAATTGACCAAGTGGGTAATGAGGAGTAGCGTTTTAAACGTATTTCCGAGCATGTTTCGGAAAATCCAAGCTAGTCCCCAAAGAACAAAACAGTAAAAAATTCTGTATATAAGTTCTAAACCATACCAAACTTGGACCCCCATGCCCTACGGACTATTCCTGCCAAATATACTTAAAATGGGCCCCATGGTTATCGAGGACATTTTTCCATCATTTAATATTTTTGGCGGGAACACAATCCAAGATGGCCGCCAACTCGTTTATCCGACAGTTTCGAAAGTGGCAAATTTGAAATTAGCATACTCAACAACATATATAAATCCAAATTCGGCTTCAAAATACATCAAATAAAAAAATTCAATATGGCTGCCAAATATGCTACATTGTGATTAGTCCAGAGCAGCCAGGGGTTTTTTTATGTATCAACGTCTCTTGAGCAAGTTTAATGGCCCTTTCGGCCTAATTATATCCCCAAACTCTGACGCTGATCCCTTCAGCGGTTCTGGAGAAGCATCCAAGATGGCCACCAAACTATTTGGCCAATTAAGTTCCCTGACAAACTTGGTTCAGCTCTTACCCTATATGATATTTCATGTGTTTTGAAGCGATCCCTCAAGTAGTTTCAGAGAGGATTTTTAAATGGGTTTGCTAAAATCGGCCAAAATCCAAGATGGCCGCCGTCCAAATTGGCCGATCGGCTTCGTTTGAACAAACTTGGTTCCGTAAGCCTTAAGGAGGCTTCCTGCCAAATATAATTGAAATCAGCCCACTGACTCTTGAGAAGTCATTTAAAGAAAACGACAACGGATGATGGATGGACGGATGATGGACATTCGCCGTGGCATAAGCTCACTTTACTTTTCAGGCCAAGTGAGCTAGAAATGTTATTAAGCTGAAATTCTTAGATATTTTCCAACACCTTTGATCCCTAAAACCCTAGGCTCTTTCTTCCATTAGCGTACCTTCGTCAAGGGTGGCTAATCACACCCTGACAACTAGCCCATTGGGCATCACATGCCGAACATTATGCAATGTATAATTTGAACTCTTGAGGAAAATGTTCACTAAATAGAGCTTATTTATTTACATAACAAAAATCAACATTGACAACATATCTTATACACTATGTGACGTCACAAGCAGTTTTGCTCATGATGTGCATCCCTAGTGCTCGCCTTCAGTGTAGTGATATATAAGGGAGTGAGATCATTATATATTTGGTATATGGGGAATGATATATAAGGGAGTGAAATCATTTATATATTTGGTATATGGGGAATGATATATGAGGGAGTGAGATCAGTATATATTTGGTATATGGGGAATGATATATAAGGGAGTTTAATCATTTATATATTTGGTATATGGGGAATGATATATAAGGGAGTGAAATCATTATATACTTGGTATATGGGGAATGATATATAAGGGAGTAAAATCATTATATAGTTGGTATATGGGGAATGATATATAAGGGAGTGAAATCATTATATAGTTGGTATATGGGGATTCCATTCCAGTATTTTCAGTCAGCCTCTTGTAAGAGAAGACTCTACTCATTCTTGGGACTATGGTATGAATAAACATCTAGTTGCTGTATATGGGAGACTAGATTGGTTAGATCAGTGTGTAGAGTTGTTATTCTTAATTGACATCGTGATTTATGAATATTTTAGACAATATACATTGTGAGTCATCTGATCTGTTGGGCGTAGTTGTGAGCATGTTAGGAATGAATGTGGAGTGTAGAAGTGTGATTGATATTCTCAAGATATACCAATGTCTTGATGGTTTGAAAAATATTTGCCTGTGATTTTAAGTTCAGAGACTAGTTTTTTCGGAACAATTTGGGGGCTCTGGAATATAATTTGTGATTGGTGGAGACAGATCTAATTTTGGTTAAACTGCTATTTCCTGGGCTGGACAGATTGAAACCATGCAGCACCTCTTATGTGATAGTGCAGCCAGTGAAATGGAGCAGTTGCAATTATCAGAGGGATCTGATATACATCCTCTGTTTGCAGGGACATTAGTTTGGGACTATATGAATCCCAATTCACAACCTTAGCAAAGATGTTGGTCTGTGGCTGATGAATACAAATCTGTAGTTTCAGCAATATCGTTTCAATTTCTGATTTCATTAGTGGTTCTTGCCCGAGACTGATGAATCAGGATTAGGAGTTTCATCAATGACATTTGCTTGGGGCTGTTGAGTCTTAGTTTGTGATTTCATTAGTCCCGCCGGGACTGATGACATCTGGAGTAGTTTCATTAATGGGGGGGGGGGTTGGTTGGAGACAGATGGATGACATTTTGGGGTGTCTAAGAGGAGTCGATGAATGGTGGCCTAATGATTGGCATTGCTGAGCGTTGGATTCTTAGCAGCTTTAGAATGTAAAATGGGGAATTCAAATTTGTTAATTAATAAATTATCAGGGATCTGTCGACATTTTGCAACTGTGATATATTTATTCAATTCTTTATTTAGACATACTGCATAACATTGGTTATTTTATAACATGATTTATTGATTAAAATTGTATTCAATCTTACTGAATATACATTTGATACAAATTTGTTTACCTTATTGAGTAGTCAACCTGGTGATCTTCATCCACTCTTGGTCACACCTAGGACCTCGTTTCACATTCTTATTCTTTCATAACCAGATAAACATGTACTTATTCTTTCAGTCAGAATCAGTTGAGCCTAATTTACCATTCATGATTTTTATGAATCATCAGATATTCAATATTTGATAACTGCTCTTAAGTTCCACAAAGGTTGCATTTCTGTCTTGATCAATTGTAAGTTTTTGAAACAGCATTCTCTGATTCAGTCAGAGCATGTGATCTACACCATAATCTCGTCCTCTCCAGTACAATGTGGAACTCCTAGATGGATGCTCCCTCCCTCCCTCCCTCCCTCCCTCTCTCTCTCTCTCTCTCTCTCTCTCTCTCTCTCTACGTCTCCATCATTCCTTGAGGCAAGTATTGCTGTTTGGCTGTCTGTAAAATTATTTTATTATCACCTAGTTTCTTCATTCTAAGAAATTATTTAACATATTATATCCTAAGGGTCCTAGAATGAAAATTAAATTCACTCCAGCATTTATGCCCCCATACATATATACACACCAAGTCGAAGAATAACTAAAATAAATGGCGTGTTAGGTGGTGCGTGTGTGTGTGTACGGAGATAAATTTTATTTTCTAATCTTCATTTATTTGCTAGCTCTAAGTGAAAATATTTCCAATCATTTTAAATTTAAAATGGGAACCTCAGCATCTGCAACGTGATGTGATAATTCTACGGCTATATACTGGCATGAGATGACATCATTGTTTAATGCTTTGCTTAAGACGTGTTTGTATAATGTCTCTGTGAACGTCACTGGCTATATCTCAGTGGTTAGGGGGTGGATATTAGATGAATAGTTACCCGGATGAACTTGGCAAGGTACAGTCTGTAGACTACTTCAATCACCCGTCTAGCGGCATCTATCTTCTCATTGCAATTGTCCACACATCTCTGCATTTCCTCAGCTCTCATAGATGGCGCTGATGTCTTTTCTACATGAAAATATGAACTAATTATCAAATAGGTTAATATTTAAATTACATTGTTTTAATAACTAATCATGCATACTGATATTGAATATTGAAAAACAATTTGAAATGGCAACTGGTCAGGAGATCATGTTCATTTTGGTTTCAAAAGCTTAAAGCACAACTTTGCTGCATGGCCTGCATTAAGTGACCATCTGTCTTTAGAGTCTGATGGTTTGTTAACCACCACCATGCTGTATGCCATACATTACATTGCCACCTGTGTTTAGTGACTGGTTGTTTGTGAACCACCAGCATGTTGCATGTCCTAAATTAAGAGACCACCTGTGTTTAGTGTCTGATTGTTTCTGAACCACCTCCATGTTGAACGTCCCACATTACGTGACCACATTTATTTAGTGACTGATAGGTTGTTAACCACCACTATGTTGAATGGTCTACACTAAGTTACCAGCTGTCTTTATTGACCAATAATTTGTTAACCATTACCATGCTGTATGAGCCTTCATTAAGTGAGCACAGGTATGTCTTTAGTGCCCGATGGTTTATGAACGACTAAATTGTCCCTGGGCCATGTCAACCAGGACAAACATGAAGACATTGTGTGTGCATGAACGATCCTGTGGAGAATTTTGAAGCACATTTTTTCTGGGAGCTGTTATTGCGTATGCCATGCACTCATGCACGCACGCATTTACATACGGATGTATGCGGAAACACACACGTTCACACGCTCGCTAGGTCAAGCACACACATATTCTCAGACATGCACGCACCCTCCCTCCATCCCTCACTCACTCACTCTCACTCGCATACGCAAATTCACATACGGATGTACGAAGACGAAGGAAGCCGAAGGCACACACGCCTGAACACTGAAAATATCCGACCAATGAAACTGTGTGGACCACTTTCTTGGAAGAAAATGAAAGCCTGTAAGAATGAATGTTTTCTATACTAGGCCTGGTAAGGACATTACCTATAGCTGCAGAGAGTATTCTTTGTACCATAATATCAGGGTAACTGTCAATAGGCGAGGTGAAGTGAGTGTAGATCGGCACGTTCAGAGTATAATGATGATAAAACGTCGCCTCATGATGGGTAGCAGTGCAGACATACTGAGCGGTCTGAAATAGAGGTGGTACTCATCTTACGTAGTCCCTATCTTAACATACGGGCTTTCTGGATTATCAAAATATTAATGTACACCAACATATCTATTAATTATTGAGCTATTCACAAGATTCTGAATTAAAATCTCTGTGAGAGGTAGATAACATCATGGAATGATCAGATATGCCAGTCAACCATCTGACGTCATAATAAAAGACCTCACATGTAAGGCGAAGTATCAAAATGATGTATAGCTAAGTCATGGAAATCAAAGGGCATCAAAAAGTGTAAGAATTGCATGTCTTTAATGGATTTACAATTTAATAAATATTCTGAAGATAATTTACCTGGGAGCTGTTGCCGCAAGAGGCAGCAACAGCACGCAGTCAACTTAGTTTCACTAAATGGTACAGCTTATCTGTACATTGATCTTGAAATTTAGATACTGTGAATTCAATTTTCAAAGTTTCAAATCGATTCCAAAACAAGTAAAAGTGGTTGCGTTTGAGACTGGTTGTTTGGAGTGGGTGGGTGGGTTGGTGGGTGGATGAGTGGGTGGGTGGGTGGATGGATGAATGGATGAATGAATGGATGAATCGATTAATGGACGAATGGAAAATATTTTCTATTTATTTTATTGCCTGAGATTTGGTATTTTTGTTTTAAAGAGGCGATATGGCCTTAAAAATATTGGACAACTTTAAGTTGACAATGTTTGTCCAGTTAACTTTGATTGTACCAATATATCACGTAGATTCGGATTTTTCTTAAATGCTATTACTGGGCGCAAATTGAGAAGTTTTCTTAAATTATCCTGTAATTTATGATATTCTTCTTTCAAAATTTCGGAAATTTCAAATTTTTTTCGATTATGTGTCAGTGTGGATGGAATTATTTAACACTGACCAGCAAGACATGGGTCCACATTTATGCCCCTCGGTCATTTTGTTTCTAATTGCTTATTCTAAAATGATTCTCTAAGCTTCCTTTGTTTATCAGTTTCTTCAGCGGTATTAGAGAGGTGGTTGTTCAATAGGTATAATTTCGAAGACTGGATGACCAGGTAGATTAAAGTGTTCAGCGACATGCGTGTCTTCTTCATGTCTAATATCGCAAAGATGTCTAGTTGCTCGCCATATTAAAGGGCATTTTGTTTCACTGACATATTGCTTTTGGCATAATTTAAGGCTATTACATAAATCACGTTTTCGTAATCGCAATCTAAATTAGACTCAATTTGGAATTTGTCTGTGTTATGAAAGCTCACAAATGTTTTTTTTGATTTGGAAGAAGTAGATTCAATTTACACATTTTCTTTCCACATTTTCAACATTCTCCTATGCCCGTAATTGGACGATTGTGATGAATCTTGGTAGGCCTGTGATCTGCAGCATTATCAAGGATAATTTACAAACCCTGTAAAGTTTCAGACTTAAATTTGCGCACAAATCTAGACGAATAGCCTCTCGGCTTGAGGGCCTTGAGTAAGAGGGAGCATGTGGATTCAAAGTTTTTTCTATCACTCAAATTTCTATGAAAACGCCTGCTTTGTGATTTTACAATTCCTTTAAATGTATGAGGTGGATGGAAAGATTTCTTGCGAAGTAATTGATGCGAATCTGTGTGCTTAAAATACACTTTGTAATAAAGGTGTTCAGTTGTGTCAACCTTTACACATTTGTTTAGAGTTACGTCTGAGAAGTCTACAGACAGCTGGGCAATGTTGGCCTTAAGCTTGATATCCGAGTCATGATTGTTCAAAATGGTGAAAAATTCATTAAATTCTTCCTTTGTATGAGTTTCAAATCGATTCCAAAATAAGTAAAAGTGGTTGCGTTTGTGATTGGTTGGTTGTTTGATTGGTTGGTTGTTTGATTGGTTGTTTGATTGGTTGGTTGTTTGATTGGTTGGTTGTTTGGTTGGTTGGTTGTTTGATTGGTTGGTTGGCTGAGTGGGTGGGTGGGTGATATATAGGCTTATATATATATATATATATATATATATATATATATATATATATATATATATATATATATATTGTCACTCGCACCTATAACCAATATTTCACTAATAGGTGTCACTTTGAATCAATCTCACCCTGGTAGTTGGTTATAATTTATGCGAGTCTATAACTTCATCCATACAATTTGCTTTTCACTGTTACACTAGTTGGCTGACACCGCTGGCACTTGGATTGTACCAATAACCAATATTCGAGTAATTGTCTACTCGTTTATGACCTCAGTCATACAATTACCTTTTCACTGTTACAATAATTGATTGACGCTTAAAGTCCAAATACCACTTGCATCAATAACCAATATCTACATAACAGCTGCTTTTAATTTATGTGCATCTTTTGCTTCAACCAATAAGATCACATGTCTATACTATAATCCATTATAAATAGTCTTTTAACAGCTGGCTATAATTTATCTGTGTCTATCTCCTCAGCCAATCAGTTCGTGCATTTATTGCTATAGGCATAAACAAAATTCTTGAAACAGCTGTATATAAGTTATACATGTCTGTCGTTATTTCCCATCGATAATTCCACCTGTATCATTTCATCCAATCACATTTCGCACACATCACAATAGGACCTCAATATTCATCAAACAGCTGGCTAAAATTTATGCTCATCCATTGCTATATCTCATAATCAATAATTCTGCATCTATCGCTTCAGCCAATCGCATTGTGCATCTTTCCATATAGGACATAATCGATATTGACTGACAGTTGGGTATAAATTATGCGCGTCTATTTGCTATATCCCATAATTGATCAGCCTGCATCTATCGCTTCAGCCAATCACGTTGCATCAGGTTTTGGGGCGGGGTCTAATTCGGATACAGATGATCTGATGCCATTGTTATAGGGAATAATAAACATTAGCTATTTTGATCGACATGGGGGGGGGGGGGCTGATATAAATACAAGACTCTGTTTTTCTGCTCATTCTGACAAAGAGCGAGCTAGAATGAACATCTCTCTGTATTAGAAGTAATGGGTGTTTTCCTTTTACTTATAGTAATGCTTGTACCAGTAGCAGTGTCTATGTATATGAAGACGTATGTATATTTTACTGGTATATCATCAAATTTACCTGATTCGCTAGAGGAAATAATGAAAATAGGTATTTTTTGTATATTTTCTAATATCTTAGAGCAAAATTAGTACAAGATTCCAGTAGCCATTTTAGAAATGGATGATTGTCGTGACAGACCTACATGGAGTCTATCGCCAGATCCACGCAAAACAGCTGGTCTTTATAGAGGAATTTTATCATATTATGTTAAAATTGTTAGTGGGCAATCTCTACATCACTATTTCTATATAAGATGCATTCTCGCCACCATGTATAGAGACCCGCAGGGCGATCTCCGCGTGGTATTGTACCAAATAGATTTAGTAAATTACAAATACGACTCTTCTGATAAATCTATGTCAAAGTTAGCAGCGGGTACAATAGAAATTTCAGATGCGCTGTTGAATATAGACTTTCGGTTTAATGTGTGGAGTGTATAATCAGCTCGGAATAGGACTAGAGCACGAACACGCATGTTGGGACAAGGTCAATGTTCAGAAAATGAGGAATGTTATGAATGACAATATCTCAGTGAGTTCCTGTTGGATTTTGATAATCCAAACAGTTTCATGTTCCCGAGTCTGAGGGACTTCCGAGAATAGTACATGAAAACGGATGCTTCCCGGGATTAGAAATCGGTCCACTTACATATTTAATACCTTTTACATAGCTTAGCAGTAATGAGAAGTGATAGACGCACCATTTCGTTGGTTCTCCCAAGTCACGTTTTTTTCGAGTGGGCTGGGATTAATTGCACATTTATGGACTAGCAAAAAGGGGCGTGTTCCAGTAGGTGATGTTATACAGATACACGCACCAGAACATGCCCATTTTGCCATAATCCGGAGGACAAATGAAAAAGCGTGTTTATCTCTCTTCCTCAGGTTTCTGATATTAATGGAGAAGATGTGACAGTGCGTATTTAGTTGTAAAATAGTAAATAAGAACATTTATTCCGTCACGTTAGGTGTGTGAATTGTATGTTAATAACATGACTGGGTGCCATAGGCACACTCACATGTATCATAATATGCACCATTTTATTTGAATAGTTATCTTTAAAATTAGATTCTGGGAATTCATGTTTCAAATCAATGCCATGATGTGTAGAAAGATGACGGAGCTTAGCTAGAAAGGAGCGGGCATAAGGTATAAATGGATCCGTAGACCATGTACAATTACTGACAATATAATGTTCATAAGCCACCTATGTAATACTCTTGTGCCAACAATGACTCAAAGTGATCAAAGTTTTACTCATATCAATGGACACTTTAATGAACATGCTTTTCTAAAAGTATCACTTTGCAGTCCAACAGAAAAATATTTCTGTAAATCTAACACTGAAAAATAGCATTCAGCTGTTAAGAAAATTCAAATTTTTGCTCAGTCCCTGTTTATTTGCAGGCCAAGAAAAGATAATTCTTTAACGTTTACCACAGGCATTCCTGGTTCTGTTCTCGAGCGAGCCATTCCAGTGGTCAATTTTCATAAATATTCCTCGCTTGGCTTAAACTGCTCAATGCCAATGCAAAACGTTGCCGGCTTGACCATTAAAGAGTTTAATTTGAAGCAACAGGGTTTACATTATCTGGCTATGTTAAATAATATATACATCTCTAATGTTGGTGACACCTGTAAACATCAAGAAATACACTATTTGGCTGTATTTCATAATATATACATCTCTAATGTTACTAATACCTGCATACATCTGGCAACGAAACCCTGCAGTACTTGTTGTCGTGCATATGAACAGAGGTCACTCTCTGAGAAACTCCGTAATGATTCCTGTAAACAAAGGACATACATACCAGCTGCATACACTCTTTGACTGATATGGGCATACACATTGAATGTGATAAAGTAGTTATCATTAAAACATAATCTGCTGATACATTGTCCACAAATGAGGGCACACGAAAAAACCATCTATACAAAGAAAATAAAAATATATGTGCAAAATCAAAGCCATAAAAATGTGGAATTATTACACAGCTTATACAGCTGCATTACAGAACATGTTTCAATAATTATTCAGTGAAATCAACTTCAAGAACCAAGTCCGGCCATCTTGGGGATTTGGCTGCACCCGTCATAGATGCGAAGGAGTCGAAGGTCTAAAAATCCCATAGAGGACGCCACTGTACACACCTGCCAAATCTGCTACAGATCAAACTAAAAGAAGCCAGACTGGGAATACTGACAACTAAGAAGAACCTGAGGGAGCTAAAGACTCGCCAAGGACAAGAAACAGTGTCCAAAGAAAACGGACTGGCTACACTGATGACCAAGAAGGACCTGAGGGAGCTAATGACTCTCGCTAAAGACAGGACACAGTGGTCAAAGAAACCTGACTGGGTGCACTGATGACCAAGAAGAGCAATTGCTAACAGCTGCAGAATGTTTTGAAAATTACTGCGGCCACAGAACACAGTATATCATCATCATCATCATCAGTAGCAGTTAAATGATGCAAATTTGATGCTATAAAAGATATATGCAGCATTGAGTTTCCGAAGTATTCCCTAAAATGTTATTTTTAGTAAATTCGGAAATTGTGCTGTGTTATCTAAGATGGCATACCTAGTTAGAATAAAAAATTAGTCGGTAAAATAAAGGACTTGATTTCTGCCCCCATCCCTGCCTCCCACCTCCCATTAACATTTGCTTCCAGATTATTGAAAGCTGCACAAGTAAAAGTATTTTGTCTTTACTTACGAAAATATGTTATAAAATCATTATCTTGAGCATAAATATATAGTGAGGTGGTGTCTCCTGGAAGAGTATTTCCATCGTAATGAATTCTAGATGGAAACAAGTATTTCCCGAATGACAACGTTGTACACTTTCTAACTGATGCCAAGTATTTACTGACAGCGGGGTGGGGGGGGGGGGTTGGGCTGGGTGGAAAGTGTGTGTGTGTGTGTGTGTGTGTGTGTGTGTGTGTGTGTGTGTGTGTGCGTGCGTGCGCATGCGTGTGTGCATGCGTGGGTATGGGTAAATAAGGCCCGTACACAAGTTCACTCGTAGAGTATGAACCCAATTTCACACTACCAGATAGATGTGTGAAAGTACATTAACTAAAAGACACATATGATGTCCATACACCAGTCAAACCAGTACATTTAAGACATCATAACTATTAAAACACTATCATTGAGACGTTAGATAGCACAGTCTATCCCTGAGCCGAGAGATAGCACAGTCTATCCATGAGCTTAGAGATTGTCCAGTCTATCCCTGAACTGATACATAGGTCAGTCTATCCACGAGCTGAATAGATAGCCCAGCATATCACTAAGCTGAGAGATAGCCAAGTCTATCCCTGGGCTGATTGACAGCATTCAGCATTGGCATTGTCAGAAATCGAAAGTTAATCTGGCGGGAGGGAGGCGAGGTCACTTGACCAGCTCACCAGTGAAAGAGTAAGATCTTTTGCATAAGCACATAAATATCTGAAGTTGCATGAAAGACACAACCAGGAAATGATTCGAACATCGGTTAACACAACCGATGACTGAGAGGAATGGCCATTGGAAAACATGTTCTCCCACATCATTTTGCGAAGGAGAAACAATAACCTCAATGTCCTAAACGCTCCCTACATACTAGAGTACTAAAGGCCAGTGAAATGAAAGGCTTCATTTCATATACTATCGAATGCGAACCACATCAATCACAAACCATCACCATATTCGAAATCCAATACGCGTGACAAAAAACGAGACAACACCAACACAGAAGTGATCTGCAAAAGGTGGATGCGCCGTTTTCCCACTGTTGAAGAATGGCGCACACTGATATTGGGTATCTCCATTACTCAACGGTAATGTGTGTTAACAGTGAGCCTTATATACACTCTGTACACCTCTTCATTTTTTCAAAATCGTCGGTACTGGCCAGTGAAACTTGACTCACAGAGCCTCTGGGCTACTGACATAATGTCATCCATCCAGGACCCCATTAAACAGGGTGGTGAAAACCACTACGCCATGGACACTGTCAGCCTTGGAAATGTCAAGTTGTTTACCTGTAGCGGCTTTGTGGCAGTACTGGATGCACTCCACAATCCACCTAAAAATGGTATCCTTGGACGCCCTGCCATGGGGTTCAATATAAGATAGCTATAAAAAGCTGGGGTCCATCCGCCATTCCTGAGTCTGCTTTTATAGCGATTTAAAGCACGGACCAGACACCATGCCTTTGAATTAGGATCATATTTAGCAGATAAAACAACCGGTTGACCCAGATATATCAATGACTGTTTTTTAGCCATGAAATTAACCCAAGATAGAAGGCTTCTTCACTTGTAACCACGACATGGTCTGCCTCGGTTGAGAGGGTGTGAATTTCGCTTCTATGCCTTGCAAAGACTGAAGCAATTAGAAAAACTATTTTAAGTGTCAACGATTTGATTGAAATGGAACTTATTGGTTCAAAAGTTTTATTCGCTAACACCTGGCATACTAGGTATACACTTCAAGCCGGAATCGTAGGAGGATTCCTTGGTTTCAGAGTACCCATGTCTTTGATTAAAGTATTAAGATTACATACTTCATCACTTCCCCTATTAGCCAAGCAAGGGATAGCTAACATTAAAGCTGATTTATAACCAGCTATAGAAATAGGTTTAAGGCTGTAAGAACCATACAGGTGACAGAGGAAATCGGCTACTCCCTGAATATATGCATCCAATGGATTAATACATCTTTTTGAGCACCGTTCCTCAAATCTATTGATTTTATAATTGTATGCTCTGGCGGTTAACCCCCTTTTGGCATCAGCCATGAATACGGATGCTTGCTCAGAAAAGCCCTCCTTAATTGCGGATTCCTTGACAACATCCACACAGTCAATTGGAACATTGACGGATTGATGTGAAGCACCTTCCTTGCCCTAGAAGATTATGTTGTCCATCAGAGGAAGAGGCACCAGGTTGCAGCATATACCATGAACGGCTTGACCAGTTTCGGACGATATTTGGCACTCCTCTTGTCTGAGCTTCTGAAGAATTTTTGGAATCAGGTGTGCTGGTGGGTATGTGTATGCATACATTCCTCCCAGCTGACAGCCAACACATTTGTTGCGATAGTGCTCAGATCTGGAATTGGAGAGACATATGTCGTCATCTTCGCTTTCTTCTTCGTTGCGAAGAAATCTATGTTGGGTTTCCCCCAGTGGTTAAACAGACGATCCACACCACCACACATTGATTTAGTTAATTTTCCATGGGAAGTATACCCATTCTTCAGCTCAATGATTTCCTCTAATAGATTTAGCCTTCCCGGAATATGAGCTGCTTTCAGGGTGATCACATGATCTAGACACCAGCAAAGCAGTTTCCATGTCATCATACAGATCTGCTTTGGCGGTTTACTGTTGAGTTGTCTGATCGAACCAGAACTATTTAGCCCTGAATTTTCTGCACAAAATGTTCCATGTTTTAGACTGTTGCTCGCATTTCCAGTAGATTGATATGTTCTTGAGACTGATCAAAATTCCAAAGCCCTGATACTGTGGCTTCTTCCAGGCAAACTTCCCACCCCTCCATCGATGTATCTGTGTGCATCATTACCTGAGGGTGGGGAGGAAACAACATCACCACCACTAGGAGATTGTCTCTTTCCATCCATCATTGAAGGTGGTGAATAAGAGGTTCCAACCCTGACACTTTTGAGTCCAGTGATCCTGTACGCTGGGTCCACTGTGTCATGAGAAATAACTGGATAGGCCGCCAGCGTTAAGCTGCCAGTGGAATGAGTGGTTCCAGTAAAACCATCAACGCCATCATTCTCAAGTAAAGCTGTGCCAGGACATAATGACTGCTGCACACTGACTGTATTACTGAGATGAGTATTGCTACTCTCTCCTGATAAGGGAAACCATATTCTTTATCTAGATCGAAGAACATGCCCAGGTAAACAAACTTCTGCGATGGTGTCAGCTGATGTTTGAAAGTTGATTATCCAGCCTAGATCTGCCAAAGTTTTTAAAACTTTTTCCAGATTTGCTGATAGACTTCCCTGATTTTGTGATTTTAACAGCCAATCGTTTATGTACGTGTGTACTGCTATATGTCTCTTGCGGACGTATGTTGTGATAGCTGAAGACCCGAGGAACCCATTGGAATTCCTGAAATGCAAATGTCAGGAACCGACGAAAACCTCTCGCAATGGGAATATGGAAGTAAGCATCATTCAAGTCTATGGATGCCATCATCCACATTCCGTTCTCCAACCTAGCTAATACTGTCCATTTTGAAACTTGAGAGTGAATTTGTTTAGTGGTTTGAGGTAGAGAATTGGTATCTACCCGCCAGTGCTTTTTGTCACTAGAAAAAAAGTTGAAAAGAAGCCCGGACAACTTTGTGCTGGTTGAATGGCTCCTTTTGCATGGGGAATTTTTTTCCTCCTCGATGCACAACTGCTGATCTGGATCTCTTGGATTGTGAGTACAGATTTGGACCAGAGACAGCTGCGATGGTGGATTTGCTATCCAGTCGGGATGGTAACTGGCTGAAAACCATTACAAGACTAAGCAGTCCTGGGTTAGCTGCTCCCACACCTGACTACCTTGGTTGTGAAGGTGATCCACTTCTGACGGCAAGAGTGGAACTCGATGACTCTCTGGTCGTGCTAGTGACACTGGAGTTGTCCTTATGAGAACCAGCCCTTCGGGCCCTATTCCCATGACTAGTTGCTGTCTGGCAGGATGTGCTGGAGGAGCCGTCTTACCTCACTCACCCCATGCTGGCCGTTGCTGGCGTGGCCGTGACCTATGCTGTGAAGGTGGCTGGCCTCTGATCTTGCCAACACCACCACGGGCATGCTGGGGATGGGGCACAGCACGAAAGAGCTCTCTTTGAAAAAACTCAAATTGGTTCCGTAGCACCCTCTGGTTATTACCTAGGTTGACTGTCTCTTGGAACTACCTGCAACCTTCATCCCTAAAGAGCCAAGGACATGCCATAGGCATCCGAAGAAGCCTATTATACAGGTCTTGGGATGGACACATACTGTCTAATGCATGCATGCGCCACATTTAAAACTTAGTAACCGACCTCGTCAAGCAGTCCAGAGCGAGGTTTATTCCATCCTAGATGGCTCTCTGAACTGAGACTGGGCTGGCTTGGTGTGACATGGATGCTGTTAGAACACCCTGTAGCAGCTGGGAGACAAGAGAAACAGCCGAGATGGCTTCTCTCGATGACTCCTCCATGTCACACAACACAGTATTAGCACTCCGCATAGCAGTAGTGCATAAGTGTCCCATGTCAGCCCAGGATCATAGCCGCGTGTCTTCACCTAAGACTGCTTGGTCATCTGTCCAGAATGTATTCAGCAGCGCTGTGTCACAGCGGGGGGGGGGGATGGGGTGGTGGTTGGGGTTTCGTGAGACATCCATTTGGTTGAATGGATGCCTCTGCCGATGAGAACATATCTACCATATGTTCTGCTTATGGCAGAGCAGGCACCGTTCTGCCGTCTGCTTACCCGTAAGCCACCACTGCTGCTCATGATGGGAAGCAGACGATTCCACCTCCAATTCTGGCTTGACGCTCACCAGTCATTGGCAAGCATCAAGCTAGTCCTCTGCGCTGGTCACCTGCGAATGCTCGACTAGCCTCGGGCCCCCGTGCAAGGCACACGGACGAGCGAGGGCTGGCATGGCTTGCATCGTGGCTAAGCCAGGAGCCGGAGCCATGGAGTCATGGTTCGGGCCTTCTGTAGTGCAACTCTCGGCAAGCCAAGGGATGCGGTACAGCCATTTATCCACTTCAGTCCAGCCTACCTATTGAGCCGTGAAGTTAATTCCCGTGGAAGTAACTCCATGAAAAGGGGTACCTGCATGCTCTATGGGCATGCAGGTACCCATGTCCATGGCTATCGGCTGATCGGGCGATCCACACAGAATGTCCTCTTCCCCTAGCCAGAAAGGTTAGATGCCGAATTAGCAGAGTGCTAATCCAGCCTGGTCTGGGAAGGAATCGAAAGACTCTTTGAGAGGAAAGCTGCTCTAGTGCACCAGATGAGTGTGTAGTCGAGGCTATCACTCTTACCCACACGTCCATGGACGAGGCGAGCCTCAAGCCACCTCTGTATCGCTAGCAAAAACCGGTAAACCCCTAATTAAAGACGATCTAGAGGCGGGAACATTCTGCACTGGAACAGGTAAAGATGATGACAAAGCATCTGTCCCAGGAAGTTGCCGTTAAGCATCTCTGGTAAACGTTCCCTTATCATCTTCCTCATCTCTCCCAACATTTCCACGTGGATCGCATCCATGTCCAAGGACATGTACACCTTCCACTTCTTAGCACACACATTATCACTTTCCTTCGCCTTCTGAACCTTCTTTCTATCGTCTTAAGCATGCTATTATGTTAGTGTCCCCCAATGCCTACATGCATCACATTTGAGTATTGGACCACATGTGGAACACCTAGAGTAGTCGTGGTGGAAATAGGGAGCCTAGATGAATCTATGGCATCGAGGGCAGTCGGTTTTCTGCAAGACATGAGACGAAGACAATTACTGTTTAGTCGTTATTGAACTAAAAGAACTAAAGAAGGGAAGCAACTAACCTAGTCTAACCTTATTGGAAGAAGCATAGACAAATGACCGGGTAAAAATTAATTAGCTAAAAACCCAGGGCCGATTATGACGTCATATCGCTTTACTCATATTTATATGATATATCATGGGAGATAATCAGTAGTTGAACATTACCAGGTGTGAACGAATTGTAATCAACCATCAAGATGATCATCAAATACAGAGATTGAACATTATAATAACGTATGCATTACCATCAGAGAAAATAGAATAAATTATTAAATTTATTTGGCAGACGATTCTTTTGCACAGTTATTAAATTTATTTGGCAGACGATTCTTTTGCACAATTTTCAAAAATATTAGTGCCAGACTGTAACTCTAAGATACCTGGATCTTTAGCATACGCAAACCATCATCTTGAGTAGTAGTAGTGTCGGTAGTAAAATGATACCACCTCCCTCAACTGGCCGGGAGAACCTCCTCAGGATACTGGCCAGTGGCCGGCCTCTCTCTATTCTGTGTAGGCTCAGACAAACACATAGTCTCGGCCAGAGTCGCATCGGTATGATGGGACCACCGATAGGGGCTTCCATCTACCTTGACAACGCTCACCTGGGAGGAGGCTAAAGTGATTAGCATGTGAACCATGACAGACTCTGGCATGTTCACATGTTACTCAGAGAATCTGGTGCTGAGCAGGGGTCTTCAGCAGACAACCAGGGCCTACCCTCTCCACCCCATAGAAGTGGTAGACAGACTCGATCTCTTTACGTGGGTAAAAGCGGTCGTAAATGTTTCTCCGCAAGGGGTCGACCCAAGGATTGTACTGGGGGTCATCCCGGAAGTGGGCCCACATGGCATCCAATATCATGGCAGTCTCAGCGCCCTGTGCCACTGCTGTAGACGCCAGCACGAGCAGTATGATGAGAATCGTGGCTATACATGAAGAGTTAAACTGAACAGAGTGAACCCCTCAAGAAATATCTGTGCCAGATCGAGCCCTGTTCCATCCGGATTGATAGTGATCTTCATCCCCCTCAGGGGCAGGGGCTAGCTGCTTCACTCTCCCGCCGGCTAAGAAACGTAGCTCTAGGACTATATGAGTCATTTGTGGGCTAGTGAGTCCGACTCACTGAAGCAGCTTAACAGCACCCTTGACTTTGGAGACATGTGACACTCTCCTGGAGGTTAACAGCTGCTTCTGGTCCATCGAATGGACGACACAGCGGGAGCTTTCCACCTGTAACCCCGATCCGGTGACCAACCCTCGTCAGGGAGACACCTTCACCTATGTAGGTGAGGAAGGATGATCCCCGATTGTAGAGCTTTTGAACTGTCCCATCCTTTTTCACAACAGTGGAGAGCGGAGTAACATCCATGTCAATGAGTGCAGGAGGCCTATATAGGGGCAGCCATGTTTGCCAGTCACCCCCAGGTCCAGTGCAGTACCACACTTCATTCTTCTCAAATATGAACTGCAGGTTTTTTGCCAGGGTCAATAGCAGGCCATCATGGGCCATCGACGGGGCACTGCTCGAATAAGGTTTGACCGGATGAAAGCTGAGGTAGCTATTTAGGGTGTTGATGTCTGGCAACTCTGTATCCAAGAGCTCAATCAACGGCTCGAGGATGTACTTCATCTTCGGGAAATCATACAGAAACACGATCTTGTGGCCATCTATGTTGCGACCCAGGCGTGCCTTCATCAGATCCTTGAGGTCTGTGAGCAGCTCCACCCCATCATCGCCAATGGGGTGGAGGGAGAATGCCTTTGAGCTTGCTTTGTACTGTAGGGCGAATGACTTGCCATCGCTCTCTTCTACCTTGGCAGCATCAACTGCGTACACATCTGCGAGGTCAGCAAGACCAGTCGAGTGAGCAAATATGGGTTCCATAGCACGCTATAAAGGGGTTTAAATGAGACATATAACCATGCCGATTGTCCGACTGCTGCTCTCTGGTGGTGAGAACGTAATCTCGCCCTCTCTAGAGGGGAGACGGATGGTACAGGACCGTGTAGAATGGGTCCTCTTCGAGGTGCCCCAGCGGGGCACAACATACATACACGCTGATGTGCTACATCAACCTCCGGGCAGTGCACACAGCAGCTCACTGGTAGAAGTCGGCTGGGACGTGATAGAGTATCTCTCAGGTGCCAACAGCAGGGGTTGCAGAAGGCCCGTCGCAAACTTGACGTTGCTATTTCACCACACCTACGGTTGATTCCGAGCAACATGATCATGAACATCGAGGACCTCGAAGTCAGGGGCTATAACAACATGATAGTCGAGGGGAGTTCCCCCGGTGTCCACTTCGCCTTCAACGCTGCTATCAACACAGCTACGCGTAGTATGGGCCATACAGCCGTTCCGACCCTGACACTACAACCAGTCGACACGACGCTTCCCATGGCAGCTCCGACCCTGACACTGCAGCCAGTTGACACGACACCACTTCCCATGGTAGCTCTACGAGTGTTGTCAAGCCTAGCTATGGTGGCGCTCTGGATCAGCCTACTCGGCCACCAGCAAATCAGCTATAAGACTATCCTGACTCTCTACAGTAGCAGGGGGGACCACGGTGAGACACTGAACCAGCTTGGCCTGCCCTACAGCCCCTATACACGCCGCCACCATGCACATGCATGGGCTGGATGGTTCCACAGTGCATCCGTTTTCCAGCTTGTAGTCTCCCAGAGCCTTGATCAGCTCTGAGTCAGGTGAGGCCATGGAGGTCTTCAACTGCTGGAACACATCTGACAGATACTCTCGATCCTTGTAGAAACCTTTAGCTCGCAGGAGCTGCTCGACGATACTCCCGCCCATGATAAGGTATTCGAGGAAGCAGATCTGCCCCTTACCAAATCCTAGATAGAGCTTCACAGCTGTTAGCTCCTCTGTCAGCTCAGCACCAGAGAACTGAGCGAGCTCATCTGGTGTCTTCTTCTTGTAGTCCTTCAACTCCCTCCGGAAGACCTCATAGTACTTCTCGCATAGCGTAAGCCCGGACATGTTTAAGATGTCTCAATAGAGAGATGAATATTCCTGAGTACCAACCCAGCCACCTGGCAGATGCAGACTGGGAAGATCTTATTAGATCTCTCGACAGGGGACGCAGACTTTTAACAGCATTGTATACTGAGTGCTTAAACAATGACGTCAATGGTACAGATCGTGAAGCAACTGCCCGAGAGCCAGGCGAGTCTTCAGAAGGTGGAGAACCTGCTGCGAACCAAGACACAGAAGTCACTGACCATGCCAGTAACATGGCGGCGAATGTGGCCATGGTGAAGATGACAGGGGGAAATGAGGTTCTTCCTGCCGCCACTGCAGCTGTCCTCGCTACAGTGGTGAGTGGGGTGGCTGGGCACTGTCTCGGAATAACTCACCCATCCCAAAATCGCCCTCAGTGGTGCCTCCTACACTGTTGCTGCCACGATCATGGGTGAACGTGTTACACTAATGGAGGCCGCAGTTGTAGGGCTAGCAACGAGTGCAATGGCAGAGATCATCGTCGCCTACGTTTAACCCCTCTGAATAGTGAGAGATGGATCATGAGACCCCTGCAGCATATGAGGCATGGCGTGCCGGATGGTGGTGTGTAGCCCATAGTCGAGCACGCGGACTGAGGATCACCAATGCCTGGGAATGGTGGACTGCCCACAAGGCGTGCCCCTGCAGAGAGGGCCAGTACACTGAGCACTGCTACCTATTCCCTTGGCCAACTGCCTGGTCCTCCTATGCCCAACTATTTCACTGGGCGTATGACTAGTGGGTTTAAGCCGTGTATATAGCACTATGACTCTCTCACTCACAGACCTAGAAAGCAAAGAGCCAGGTGATCTTGCTCACTTATGCGAGGCACGCCTCGGTTCAGAGGACACTGTTGCCCCTATCTCCTTCCTAGACTTCCGAGGTACCATCCCAGCCCGAGATCTTATCGGGAACACTGATACGGTAGGACAATCGGCCATTAACAAGGCCAAGACCGTATACAAGGGGATGGGCATCAAAGACAGGGAAACGATGCTCGGTATGCTCGGAGTCGATGAGGCTGGTGCCATCAAGGTTATGGCTGAGTCCTATGCACAAGACATGGTTAAGGATCTCCTGAAACCACGGAGCTCATTCCAACAGGATGGAGAGAATCTCAGGGTAAGCACCATCGGCCTGAGCAATATCACTGTCGATGGCAAAAAAGGTGCTACCGCCAGCCTCCAGCTACCAGAGGTGAAGAATTCAGGGTTCTTTGGTTTGCCGTTTAAGACCACAGGATAGTCATGGCTTCGCGTGCATGTATCATACAGATACTGGATGTGCTAGACACTGTGGGTGCTGACAAAGGCCCTCTATGATATCTTCTCAGCTGCTGCTGGGATTTCATGCTTGATGCCTCCATCGCATCCTTCGTATCCACCGGAGGGTCAGGATTCCCCGCTCTGCATGTGAAAGAGCTGGTGCAGGAAGTACTGCCGTTTAGTCTCCCAGATATAGACGAGGCTACCGCCTACCAAGTGCTAACCTTCCTCCGCATGCATGTCTGTACCATTCGACAGTAGTCCGGTCGATGCTGGTCAGGTGGTGCTGATCCTTTCCCCGTCAGGTCATGGGAAAAACATCTTGCTGCGGGCTCTCCTGGCCGAACATCTACACTCTCAATACATCCTTCTGTTGTCTGACTCCGCTGCTGAGGCGGTTGACCATAATGATTAATGGTACAATGGCCCAATCACCAAGCTGCGGAACACGCAAGCACTAATGGAGAAGCTGCTGGCAGCCCGACTGACAGAACCACTTGTTCTAGTTATCGATGACCCTATAATGGACCAGAAGACAGTCACCTACCTCAGCAACATCACCAGGCGCATCTGGCACACAAAGATAACTGTCTTCATCCTCTTTCAGAAGCTGTCACGAGCTATGTAGCGGTCGAGGAAGTCATAGTAGAACTCCAGCATTCGCAGCTTCGCCAGCTCGTATACTGCTATACCCACATGTAAGGGGCGACGAATGGTGATTCTAGCCTTATGGCTCTGCAATTCATAGGCATAACCAATCTCCTCTAGATCCTCGAACCATGAGCTACGCAAGGCTCTGTCTACTGCTCGTTCATCCTTAGTGAAGCTCGTGTTGGTATGATGTTCTAATGCCTCGATCAGCTTCCCATATGCACTGTTGCCGAGGAGTTTGAAGAGATCAGCCAACAAGGCTTTACTTTTGTCAACATCCCCGGTATGACGTGCCTCAGTAACAGAGTCTACAAACAATTCAAAAGGTTTCTGTCAGGTGTAGTCTATAGTGCAATAGATAGCAGTAATCTCTAACCCATGGGCAAGGTACCACTTGAGAGTTGGTGCATACAATACCCTCTTCTTACCAGAGAGTGCACCAACGAGCTTGCTAGTTGTAGACTTTTGTCGACCTGTTTTATCAAGGTATGCAAGCTTCTCCGAAGGTATAGCCTCTTCTGGGATCTCACGATTATAGAAGATGGGAGACATCTCGAACTTTGGCCATTACACTTTAGGTACCTCAATGTCGACCACAGCAAACCCGAACCAATGATCTGCTAGCAGATCCTGCTTAAAACATTCAATATCACTGCTTACATGCCCACCCCACCGTCGTACAGTTTCTTTACCCCAAGGCATTGCTTGGGCCATGGGTGACAAATACAGAGCATTTGCATCATAACCAAGGAGACGTTGACATACTCGCTTACCTTGGCGAATTCGGGTAACCCCATCCTCGTGATATCTCGTGAACACAATGCTCGGACCCCCAACAACAGCACCCTTTAACATCTTGTAAGCTTCCTTGCCTGGAGAGTAAAGGCTAATATTCGGCTCATATTCAGCAGTACCACGAAGCAAGTACTGAAGCGACACACCAGGAAGTGACACCGCATCCTTCAGAATGTCTATACCTCGTTCTGTGTAGAATTCTCGCATCTTCTCTAAGGCTTCAATGAACGGGCTAACATCCAAATTGTTGTAATATCGCAACCAGTCAGCAAATGTGTTCATCCCCAGATCTCTGAAGGTCTGCTTACAAGCTTTCCACTCTGACAACTCAAGAAGGTAACCCCCTTTGAACTTGGACCCCTATGCAGGATAATAAGGTAGTCCAGGATAGTCAAGCTTCTCAGGTGAGTCGAACCATTCATAAGGTAAGCAGCTCTTCTGTTGCGTGCAACCGTAGGCGTTGATCCATTTCTCATAAGAAACCCCTGAGCCGAGGTAGTTGATTACATTGAGAAATCTCAGTTCAGGTGTAATGAGGAACATTGTCTGGCTAGCCTTCTTGGCGCCTTTCACCGTTCCTTTGGACGAAGTAGTAAGTTCATCCACGAAGTACTTCTTGATGAGGTTCAGGTCATACCGCCCAGAGTTGACCCCGAGCACAGGCACCTGGTCACACCACTCATTGATAAGTTGCTGCTGTCGTTTTGGTAACTTGTCTAAGTCTGCAGGTAGATACTGTGACCGAACCCTTGCACGGATTGTGGAGGCTCGTAGTTGGATCTCCTGCATTTGGAGTTAGCATTGCAGAGGTGAGTTGGTGAGCTCGCCCTACCATCTAAGAAACAGCCGACTGACACCGAGATTGGTATGTGAGCACTCTCGATCGTGAGACTCTCTGTAGGGCGGGTCTTGATCCCATCTAGAAGGGCTTCATACTCATAGACAATAACGTGTGGGTATGGTACTGGCTGCACAGGGGTGTGGACGCTTGGACAGCATTTTATACAGCACTTCCACTGTACCACAAGCCTGCGTCCAGATGCTCTCAGTTTCTCATCTCTCGCGACCGTCTTGCGGTATCTTTGATCAGCATCCTCACCTCGCTGGTATTGTGAACATCCATGCCAGTAACAGCCATGGAACTGGTATACTGTGTCGGTTGTCGGATCATAACCATCTACGGGAGCCCCCTCGATCCAACGCTCACCACCGTGACCACACTTTGCGTGGTGTATATGAATTCCACGGTTTCTCGACTCATATTCAATCCAACGAGTAGCCACTGAACTGGCTGGTTGGTATGGATAGAAGGCCTTCTCGTATGGGGACTGCGGTGGTACTACCTTCTCCAAAGGGCAATCGATGGTCGTTTTTTCCCCTGTACAGCGGTCAGCATGGCGATGGAGACTACATGCTTGGGTGAATTGCTGTTGACAGTGCCCACAGCTGAAAGTCTGGGCCAGCTTGGAGATGTTCTTGCTGTAGAAGGCGTGGTGGTCCCACACTCCGATGGTCATGGTGTCACAATAGTGAGCCGCTTGCCTGACCAAGTGCCAGGTGCCCTTTTCAGTTGGTTCATACACGCGAATCCCGATCTTGGCAAAGAACTCTACCTTGTCCAGCTGATCCAGCGAGGTCTTGCGCACATCAGGTACTATCACTGTCTTGCCATAGAACTGTGTGGCAAGCTCTCGTGCAGGAGCTGTACTTCTATCAGCTCTCGCTCCTCGGTGGACTGCTAGATATCTCCAGAGACACACGTTGCACCTGTAGGTGTCGAGGGCAGTCATACTCTTCTTCTGTCGTAGCCAGTCTGGGAGGGGGCCTGTCCCAAGCAGAGGTTGGCAGTCGATGACAGCCCTGACCTCAACGTTAACTGATTGAACGAAAGCCCACTTGGTGTTGGGTCGATCGATATTGTCTGTGTCGAGGCGGGCTTGCTCTCTTGCTGCCACCCAGTCATGAGCTGCTCTTATCGTGTTCAGCCACGGGCTCCCTGGAGCATTCTTGTAGAAGAGCATCACCCTACCGTCTTCGATGTGACGGATGCGATAGGTATGGATGTAGCGGAGGTAGAAGGCATTCTGGACAGTCTGCTGGATCATTTGTATGATCTGGCCTGTGAGGTCTCCTTCTAGACCTCTGAAGAATGTCCAGCATACTGACTGGTGTCCTCTATCGTTTGTCTCCCTTTCGCCGAGACGCTGGTCGAGAATGTGTTCGCCTTCTCGTCTCATGCTCCGGGCTAAGGGTTCAGACCTCGGCCCCCTCATCACACGGTTAGTGATCCTGCGTAGGAGAGGTAAACACTCCAGTGGATGGTCCGCCCTCTGCCTCGCTCACAAGCTAGCAGTCACCTCCTCGGCCAACTGACGAAGCTCACGTATCCGCTGCGCTTTCTTGTGGGGATTCCAAGGATCTTCTTTGGTATGCTCTGGAAACCTTCCCGTCTTCATTGCTCGGTAGAGTCCCTTCTGCCACTCCTCGGCACGGACCTGTCCGATCATCTGGAGCAGGTCGGCTTTCTTGGCCTTAGAGTAGCCTCTAAGGCTGATTTGCTTTGCAATAACGCGAAGCTGTGCAACAGTAATCATGGTGTATATCCCTGTGGATGCCTGTCTCTAAATGTGCATTCAGACCCTATTCTGTGTGGCGATCAGTACCTGTGGGTGGTGTATATCCCTGTGGATGCCTGTCTCTAAATGGGAGTTCAGACCCTATTATGTGTGGCGATCAGTACCTGTGGGTGGTGTATATCCCTGTGGATGCCTGTATCTAAATGGGCGTTCAGACCCTATTATGTGTGGCAATCAGTACTTGTATGTGGTGTATACCCCTGTGGATGCCTGTCTCTAAATGGGTGTTCAGACCCTATTATGTATGGCGATCAGTACCTGTAGATGGTGTATATCCCTGTGGATGCCTGTCTCTAAATGGGCGTTCAGACCCTATTATGTGTGGTGCTGGCGATTAGTACCTGTGGGGGTGTATATCCCTGTGGGTGCCTGTCTCTAAATGGGCGTTCAGACCCTATTATGTGGTGCTGGCGACCAGTGCCTGTTGGCGGTCAGTCGTGTCAATGTGATAGTGGATCCTTGTCTCTAAATGGGTGTTCAGATGTGTGTGGGGTTGACCATAAGGCAGTGCCGATGCGACTCTGGCAGAGACTACGTGTTTGTCTGAGCATACACAGAATAGAGAGGCCAGCCACTGGCCGGTATCCTGAGAAGATTCTCCCGGACAGTGGGGTCTGCACGGGAGTTTTATTTTCGCCACGGCCTTCCATATCAGCAGCTCCCATCTCGACCACGAACATCACATGTCTCAAATTCCTATGCCCCAGGGATTGAGAGGGCAGTGGGGGCCACGGATCGCTGAACGGCGGCCAGGTGAGGAAGGTGGTATCATTTTACTACCGACACTACTACTTGAGTGCCTACCTTCGCTCAAGGTCGTTCTCTCCACCAGCAATCACTGAAGGACAAAGGGCGGAAGAGTAAGTAACCACTTTCTTATGAGCATTTCCAGAATCGCCCTTATTTAAACCCTAATAAACACAACACTGTGCTGGTAGAGAGAAACTAACAAAGGTGACCAAATATCCTCAAGACATGTACCTGTGAACACAAAGATAAAGTGTGATTAGACATTCAAGGCATTTTGAAAGCATTTAGACCACATACACAGACACCTTTTACGTCCAGCGCGAGTCCCAGAAACACGTCACGGGACCATGCAGTGACTAAATTGAAGTACATGGGGCTGAACTTGGCTCCTTATTCACATTCGTCACATTCGCGATAGTGTATAAATTACCGGCACTACGTCTTGTGGTGCATCGGCGCAATTTTTCTGATAAGGTGCACGTCTTCTACTAGAAATGTACTATATCTTTGATAAATTTCAAGCGAAAAACATGTATAATAATATTGTAATAATAAATTACACAAAATTCGTGAAAATTTTCACAGATTCATAATATCCGGTGCCCTACTGTCTCCAATAGGTTCGGCCCCAAAATTTCACCCATACCATTAAAAAGGTATTTGAAGACGCTAATTAAATATTGAGTTTAAAAAATCCTAGTTCACAATTTCGTACCGAAAATTGGCTTAAATTTTGGCCGATTCACGATATTCTGTCCCCTAAAGTCTGTAATAGGTTTGGCCCCAAAATTTGACTGACCCCATTAGATAGGTATTTGAAGATGCTAATTAAATATTGAGTATAAAAATTTTCTAACATGAAGAAATTTCGTGGTGCTCAATTTCATACCGAAAATTGGCTTAAATTTTGGTTGATTCACAATATTCTGTCCCCTAAAGTCTGTATTAGGATAGGCCCCAAAATTTCACCCATATGGTTAGATAGGTATTGGAAGAGGCTAATGAAATCTTGAATTTAAAACTTTTGTAACATGAAGTAATTTCGTGGTGCTCAATTTCGTAACGAAAATTGGCCCAGATTTTGGCCGATTCACGCTATTCGGTTCCCTACAGTCTGTAATAGGTTCGCCCCCGGAATTTTACCCAAATAGACATATAGGCGAATCAATACGTTAGTAATATTCGTAGTTTTAAAAAGATCTCCCATGAAGTAATTTCCTAATTCGCAATTTGGTATAGACAGTTGTACCGAAAATTGGCTTAGATTTGGGCAGATTCAAGGTATTCAATCCCTACAGTCTGTAATAGGTTCGGCCCAAAAATTTCACCCATATGGTTCGATAGATATATGAATACCCTAATAAAGAATGGAGTTTAAAGATTTTCTACCATGAAGTAATTTCGTAGTACACAATTTCGTACCGAAAATTGGCTTAAATTTTGGTCGATTCACGATATTCTGTCCCCTACAGTCTGTAATATGTTCGGCTCCAAAATTTCACCCATATAGTTAGATAGGTATCCTTATACGCTAGTGAAGTTTGAAGTTAAAAAATGTTCTACCATGACGTAATTTCGTAAACAGTTACCGAAAATTGGCTTAGATTTGGCCCAAATCAAGGTATTCAGTCCCCTAGTCTGTAATAGGTTAGGCCCCAGAATCTTACCCCCATAGACATATAGGCTTATCAATACGTTAGTAATATTCATAATTTAAAAAAGATCTACCATGAAGTAATTTCGTAGTTCACAATTTTGTACCGACAGTTGTACCGAAAATTGCTTAGATTTTGGCCGATTCACGATTCTCGATCCCCTACAGTCTGTAATAGGTTCGGCCCCAAAATTTCACTCTTATCCTTAGATAGGTATTTGAAGACGCTAATGAAATCTTGAGTTTAAAAATTTTCTACCATGAAGTAATTGCGTGGTGCACAATTTTGTAACGAAAATTGGCTCAAATTTTGGCCGATTCACGATATTCGGTTCCCTACAGTCTGTAATAGGTTCGACCCCAGAATTTGATCCACATAGACATATAGGTGTATCAATACATTAGTAATATTCGTAATTTAAAAAACATCTATGAAGTAATTTTGTAATTCGCAATTTGGTATAGACAGTTCTACCGAAAATTGGCTTAGATTTTGGCAGATTCAAGGTATTCGATCCCAACAGTCTGTAATAGGTTCGGCCATAAAATTTCACCCATATGGTTCGATAGATATGTGAATACCATAATAAAGCGTGGAGTTTAAAAATTTTCTACAATGAAATAATTTCGTAGTGCACAATTTTGTACCGAAAATTGGCTTAAATTTTGGGCGATTCACGATATTCTGTCCCCTACAGTCTGTAATAGGTTCAGCCCCAAAATTTCACCCATATAGTTAGATAGGTATCCTTATACGCTAGTGAAGTTTGAAGTTAAACAAATTTCTACCATGACATAATTTCGTAAATCGAAAATTGGCTTAGATTTGGCCCAAATCAAGGTATTCAGTCCCCTAGTCTGTAATAGGTTGGGCCCCAGAATCTTACCCCCGTAGACATATAGGCTTATCAATACGTTAGTAATATTCGTAATTTAAAAAAGATCTACCATGAAGTAATTTCGTAGTGCACAATTTTGTACCGAAAATTAGCATAAGACGTAGCACTGGTAATTTATACACTATCGCGAATGTGACGAATGTGAATAAGGAGCCAAGTTCAGCCCCATATAAAGTACTAGAAATTACCTGGAGGCTAGCTCTGGAAAATGCCTCAGGAGATTTAGCTAGCTCAAACACGATTTTTAATGTTAGCAACCCTTCTCAAGTGGATAATAATAAAGATTTTAACAGCAACAATGCTAAAAGCTGAGTGAAATTAATCTAAGCGTGTTGCATGGACACCCAATAATCTAGAAAGAGGAAGTGACAGTCGGCGCATGCGCGGAGGTGGGGTGCACATCCTGCGAACTGTCAACTCTGATACCTGCCCATTAGGGGCAGTTACTGTTAAAATCTCAGTATTATTGTAGCAAGGTCGATATTTAGAAATATCAAACAGTATTAGAGAGGTAAGTATACTCATAAGGTGAAAATCTGGTATTTGGGTCAGAATGTGACAACTCCACAAGAAAGTCAGCTGAATTTGTTCTTTAACTACATAGAGTTTCTATGATGTCAGAAGTGTCTATTTTGTTGAAATCTTGCTGAAGACGTTTACTGATGCATTTTATCTGTTCACCCATAATTGGCAAGCTTCCATCTGAGTTTGGAGAAAATCTCTCAAGTAGAACTAACATTATTTCAAAATGTCTGAAGAAGAAAAATAAGGAGAAAAAGAAGAAAGGTTAAATAGGATGAAGAAAAATATGAAGACTAAGAAGAAGAGGAAGAAGAAATGAGAAGAGGAAGAAGACGAAGAAGAGCAAGAAGAATGAGAAGAGAAAGAAGGAATTAGGAGATGAAGAAGATGATGAAAATCTCTCCAGGAGAACTAACATTATTATAAATGGCTTACGAAGAAGGATAAGACGAAGAAGGGAAGGAAGAAGGAGATGAACAAGTAGAGGAAGAAGAAAGAAAAGAACAAGGAGCAGAATATGAAGAGAAAGAAGAAGAATATGAAGATGAAGACGAAGAAGGAGAAGAGAAAGAAGGACGAGGACATGAAGAAGATGATGAAGAAGTAGAAACACTCCATGCTCACATTACACCTTGCATCTAGCGACGCAGGTAAAATACATACTTTCAAATATAGATATATCTCACTCTTACATATATGGCTCCTGAAGAGCTTGTGTCCATGTGAATTCCCATCTTCATGCATAAATTCTCCATGTCAGTCAGCATATTTGGATGTGGGCATGGTTTTCGATAGAGAAGTGTGTGTCTGGGAAATGCATCTGTAATTAGCTTTGCTACTGCCATATTGGCTAATATGCTGAACTCGTCAATCGTGCTGAAAGGAAAAAAAAAATGCTTGATAACAGCGTTAACTGAAGACATTTTAGAAATATTCAATGGTATATATTTTATATCAATATGTATATGCCACATTTAGTCAGAATTGTCAATTCAAAACACATTCGCTCACGTCCATTCCAATACAATTGAAGACGAAAGCTGCTAGTCATATTGATTCCACTGTGGTATGATTCTCTGGAAATACTGGTATGGTTCTCTATATCTTGGAAATAATCCAGTCCTGTACATCCAAGTTTATAGCAACCAAGTGTATTGCATTAGCATTGTAATATCCATGATCATTGTCTTCAATGATGAACAGCAGTTGTCTTTCTGAACAACAGGTGACTGTCACTATTATTTTTCTACACTATATCCCCAGCGAGGGGAATTGTGTGAGGTGAAACTGGATGCATTTGAAAAATTGTTGGTAGTGTAGCCCGCCGCCACCGCGATTGCCATGCATGTGTCACACTTTGATCATGCCGCTCGGCGCCTGGTGGTCTCAGGCCATATGGTAGCAGGGTTAGGTCGGAAACAAAGATTTTGTTGACAGCAGAGCTTTCACGTACCAAGTTTGTATGTCGATGTTGTCATCCAAGGCTATGCCCCAGATGACCACCCACTGGGCAGAGCACAGTGTGTATGTGTGCATGTTAGCGAAGCGATATCTTCACTCAGAGTCTGACGAGTCAGAGATGAGCTCCATCCTATCGAAATGATGAGTGTGAACACAAATTAAACATCATAGCAAAAGCGGAACTTGGCCGCTACCATTTATTTGATAATCGGTTAATTACGGTGTCCTAAAATGAAGAGTGCAATGGTGATAAACCATAACAAACAATAATATACAATCTAGATATGGTCACATGTTTCATCAGACAAGTATTACGAATGGGAACCGTTACCTAGACATGTAGACAGCATACTACAAGATTCACTCTAAGATCTATATTTCCTAGATTGAAACACATTGTGAAATTACTTTCTGTGAATTTCTGCAGAAGAGTTTGTGTACAACACAACATTCACAGACATTATCCTAGTACCAGATCATTCCAGTTCACATATTAAGGATAGTACAGGTATCGCAAAGTACTTTATCTAACTTGCTAAATATACTTGAGTGAATAGATGCTTAAGTTACAGGACTCATTCAAAGTACTTGATCAACACAAAGATACATAACTTTCCAATAGTTAAGATACTTGAGTAACAGGACATTGCTAGTTCATTAAGGGTACATTTAGGAAGGAACAACTATGGGGTGCATGTGGCACAAAGAGACCAAAACCTATGGAGACTGTCTATTCCACACACTGCCCCTATGACTTCCAACAGATACTAACCGTCACGACAGGTGATCCAATTTACTTATATCATGAGTAGCCTGCTGGAGAAAGGGGAATAGATCTTTCTATTATTAGCTATGCCCCACCTATCTTTAGTTAATCTCCGCCCACACCTCGATTATACTGGGATCGATCGATCTCTGAACTCCCAGACTATCAATTTTCAGAAAGCTATACAGGTAAGCTGTTGAATATTTTGAAACTAATTTGACTGGATGAGTTGGTTTTGAGGTTTCTGCAACTCAATTGCTAAAGAGGAGAAAACATCTCCTTCCATCACATTCGTCTGAATTCGTAAGTCAGAGTCTGGTTCCAGTATCAATTCACAAATACTGTCTATCGGAACACTTCTAGTATGTTGAGTAAGTCAGTCTGTGTGTTGAACAGAGATCGATTTTGAGAAGACAAAGAATATGTCCATTCTAGATCATCCCCAGCGGAAAACTCTATGATGGTAGCGAAAAGAATGGGAAGATGTCTTCAGAGATGACGATGAGTGACTCAGTACATAAATGTAAATAATTGTGTAAAGGTTACTAGCACTACCATTATAATGCTCAGAAAAATAACTATCAACACCACCGCCCCCCCTCCCCCCCCCCCCCAAAAAGAAAGTTATAATCGAGATCGTGTAGAGTTACTTTAAAATGGTACTGAATTAATTGACTGTATATAAAAATCCCCATGTTACATATTATTATAATTTAATTATAAACGTATAAGAATTTATGCTTTGCCTGGTAATAATAATCCAGTGATCTGAACACGGTTCCTTATTCACATTCGAAACATTTGACACATTCGGATATTACAGGGTATTAATAGAAGCAGTGTAACCCGCGCGATGGTCGGTCGACCATGCAGTTTTTTGTGAAGAGGCTACACTCGCCTCAAATTTTGAAAGAAGTCATGGAAATAATATTGTAGTGAGAATAGCCAAAATCGAGGGAAATCACCCGCATTTATATATATATATATATATATATATGTATATATATATATATATAAATATATATATATATATATATATATATATATATATATATATATATATATATATATATATATACGTCGCCGTTCTGTCCAAATCAGCCATTAACCAGATTTTAGACCAAACAGGTCGATAGAGCTCACAAAGACCAACCAACCGGCCTGCAGATAATTTCACAGTTCAATGTCAAAAATTGTTCACAATGGAGGTCTGAGTACCATAAATTGAAACCCCATTCATGGGCTCATATACGCTACCAATCTGTCTGAACCAGCCATTACCCCTAATGGCATACCAGACAGGCCGAGAGAGCCCTCAAATAACTACCTGCATGCAAAGAATTTCAAATTTCTATGCAGAAAATATTTCGCAATACAGGATTGTTTATGTTATATCCGAATTTGTCCAATGGCAAATCAGATACACATTCGACACATTCGGATAGTACATCATCGTAATAAACGCTGTCTAACCCTCATTCTGGTCGGTAGACCACACATTTTTTGCACACCTGACCTGTAGTATGGAGAGGCTACACTCGGCTCAAATTTTGAAAGGAGTCCTGTAAATTATATTGTAGCGAGCAAAAGAATGGCCAAAATCGAGGAAAATCACCCGCATTTGTATATATATATCACTGTTCTGTCCGCACCGGTCATTATCCCAGAGTTTAGACTAGACACGTCGATAAAGCTCTCAAGGACCTACCTGCATGTAAAAGGTTTCTAAGTTCTGTGTCGAAAATTCATAGGCAATGGAGGTCTGAGTACCATAAATCATAATGAAATCCTGTTCTCTGGCTCATATATGCTACCATTCTGTCTGAACTGGCATTACCACAGATTTTAGACCGGAGAGGTCAATAGATCTCTCAAAGACCTACCGGCATGCAAAGTTCTGTGTCACAATTGAGGTCTGAGTACCATAAAGCGTAATGAAACCTGTTCACGGGTCATATTCATCATAATACTGTCTGACCAGCCACAACCCCCAATTTTAGACCAAACACACAGTTCTATGTTGAAACTTTTCGCAGTGGATGTATGAGTACTGTAAATCAGAATGAAACCCCATTCAGAGGCAGGCTCATATACGCCACCATACTGCCCGAACTCGCCATTAAACTAAATTTTATACAAGATAGGTCGATAGAGCTCTCAAAGCCCTACCTGCATGCACAAAGTTTCAAAATTCTGTCAAAAAATTGTCGCAATACAGGATTGTTTATGTTATATCCGAATGTGTTGAATGTCAATCAGATAGACATTCGACACATTCGCATATTACTATTTTTCAACCCTCAGTTTTTTGCTCATCTGACCTGTAGTAGTATGAAGAAGCACCACACGGCATAAATTTTGACAGAACAATCATGGAAATAGTATTGTAGCGAGCAAAAGAATCACAAAATCTGGAAAAATCACACACATTTGCATATATACATCGCCGTTCTGTCCGAACCGGCCATTGACACACAGTTTAGACCAGACAGGGCGATAGAGCTCTCAAAGCCCTACCTGCATGCAACAGATTTTAATGGTCTACCTCGAAAATCTTTCACAATGGAGATCTGAGTACCGTAAATCGTGATGAAAACCCAGTCACAGGCTTATGTATGCCAGCCTACTGTCCGAAACGGCTATTACCGCAAATTCTAGACCAGACACGTCGATAGATCTCTCAAAGATCTACCAGCATGCAAAACCAGTTAAAGTTCTATGTCGAAAATCTTTCTCAAAGGATGTCCGAGTCCTGTAAATCATAATGAAAACCCATTCACGGGCTCATATACACCACAATACTGTCCGAACCAGCCATTACCACCAAATTGTATACCAGACAGGTCGATAGCTCTCTCAAAAATCTACCAGCATGCAAAAATTGTTAAAGTTCTATGTCGAACATTTTTCGCAATGGAGGTCTGAGTACCGTAAATCATAATGAAATTCTGTTCATGAGCTCCGATATGCCACCATGATCTCCGACCCAGCTATTACCCCAGATTCTAGCCATGACAGGTCAATAGACGTCTCAAAGACCTACCTTCATGCAAAAATTTCATAGTTTTATGTCGAAAATCTTTCGCAATAGAGGTTTGAGTACAGTAAATCATAATGAAATCTGGTTGACGGGCTCATATACGCCATAATACTTTCTGAACCGGCCATGACCCCAGATTTTAGACCAGACCATTCGATAGAGCTATGAAAGATCCACCAACATGCAAAAAATCTCAATATTCTATGGTGACAATTTTTCGCAATGGAGGTCTGAGTACAATAAAGTGTAATGAAATTCTTTTCATAGGCTCATATACACCATAATACTGTCCGAACCGGCCATTAGCCCAAATTTTAGACCAGACACGTTGATAGCTCTCTCAAAGATCTACCAGCACGCACCAATTTTTACACTTCTATGCCAAATTTTTTTCGCAATTGAGTACCGTAAATCATAATGAAATAGATGCAGTGCAAATCCATGGCAAAGCCTTGTTATGTTATTAGAATGCGACTGTGCATTTGGGGGTAATGGATGGTTCAGACAGTATTACGGTGTATATGAGCCCATGAACAGGGTTTCCTTATGATTTACGGTACTCAGACATCCATTGTGAAAGGTTTTCGATATAGAACATTGAGATTTTTTGCATGCAGGTTGGTCTTTGAGAGGGCTATCGACGTGTATGGTCTAAAAGTTGTGGTAATGGCTGGTTCTGGCAGTATTGAGGTGTATATGAGCTCGTGAATGGGATTTCTTTACAATTTACAGCACTCAGACTCGACATAGATCTTTAAAATTTGTTGCATGCCCGTAGGTCATTAAGAGCTCTATGGACCTGTAGGGTCTACAATTTGGGGCAATGCCCGGTTCGGACAGTATGGTGGCATATATGAGCCAGTGACTGGGTTTTCATTACGATTTATGTTAGGTACTCAGACCCCCATTGTGAACAATATTTGACACAGAAGTTTGAAATATTGTGCATTCCTGTAGTTCTATCGGCCTGTCTGGTCTAAAATTTTGGGTAATGGCCGTTTCAGGCAGTACGGAGGCGTATATGAACCCATGTACTGGATTTCATTACGATTTACGGTATTCAGATCTCCATTGTGAAAAATCTTCGACATAGAACTTTTAAATAACTTGCATGCCGGTAGGATTTTGAGAGCTCTATCGACATGCCTGGTCTAGAATCTGGGCTAATGGCTGTTTCGGAGAGTATGGTGGCGTATATGAGCCCGTGAACAGGATTCTATTATGATTGTGTATGCAGGTAAGTCTGAGAGGTCTATCGATCTGTCTGGTCTAAAATCTTGGGTAATGGCTGGTTCGGACAGAACGGTGATGTATATATACAAATGTGAATGATTTTTCTCGATTCTCGTTATTCCTTTGCTTGCTACAATATTTCCATGACCTTTCTTTCAAAATGTGAGCTAGTGTAGCATTTTTATACTACTAGAGGCCAGTTGAGCAAAAACTTTGTGGTCGACCGACCAGCGCGAGGTTTGCACTGCGTCTATTACTACCATGTAATATTCGAATGTGTCGAATATGTTGAATGTGAATAAGGAACTGTGTTCAGATCACCTAATACTCCTCTTATAATAGTCCTATTAAAAGAAATTATATATATATAAGAACATGGTGTTCGGAAATATTGTTCAGTCCTATTAAATATAGTTATAGTGTCATAAGCCTCAGCATCGAATTGATGTCAAAACAAATGACAAAAGTTCACAAGAACAGAAGTTTGGCGGACACTGGGAACAGGAGACCATTTCAAACATGGGAGCATTCATCTGAAATTTACAGGAACACATCATCGGGAACACCCATAATCGATTTGAGAAGGCAATTTTATAGTGGCACTTGATGACAGGCCCGCCAAAGGAATTTGACAGGCTAATGTTGATAACAACAGAGGTCGAAGACAAACTTTTTCTGAGATCCAGTTATGGATAACTAAAATCCATAGTACAGCTGTTGGACGTCGTTGTAGTATAGTCACACACAATAACTTCTCAGATCACGGAAGTGCAATTTCTCCGCTGTTGAAAGTGGATGTAATTCACATGACATTGATAGTCTTCTTCTTCTTTTCGTTCGCTGATCATACCGCCAGTCCTGTAAGTGACTATCGACATGAAAGTGGATGTAATTCACATGACATTGATAGTGACTCATGGATAAATACAGAAACATTTTTAAAGACATCCAGACACAAAGTGGATCAAGTTGATGATGAGGCTGGAAATAGAGCGATAACATTGGTAAGTGTCTCCTGACACTATGTGCAGAAGACAGTAAAGTGTGTCTATACTTCCCTTGGCCTTGGAACGAACAGAATCTATGAAGTTACTTCTTCCATCTTCACTGGGTTTAGGTTGTAACACAGGAACAGGAACAGCTGATGATAAAATGTCCTGAACATAATCATCTGTTGGCGACACTGCATGTATTCTGTGGATGCAGCAGAATATTTAATTCGGCTGAGAACGGTCTCCTATCGGAAAGTTAGTGAAATTTACAGCTTCCACTGAAAACGGCATATTCACCTATGATGAAAGTGTACTAATGGCTACTTCTCTCGGTAACAAAGACAGTCTACATGGTTAATTTGGCCTAGTACTGTATCAAGTTGTAGATCGTACAATAATTTATCAGACACATGACTAGTCACCTGACATGGGCATCTTCTAAAAGTTATGAACAACTGGAACAGGGGGAGATTTGTGTTCCCCTTTAAATTTCGACTGGAAATGTTGATCATCTGATTCTTAAATCGCTGATGAGCCTGTTGGCCAAGAAAAGTCCACACGAATGGCAGGCGAATATAATTATAACCGCTGTCATGAGAACTTGAAACTATTGGTGTAGGAACGGTAATGATTTGTCTGACCTTTGCTTTTGAAAGCTAGTTTTAAATGTGTACGCAGACTGCTATGGCTCCAGCATCATATCGCAAGATGGAGTGCGTCTGTTAATTCCTGTAGGTTCTGCACAGGAGGATCCCTCCTTCTCAGTATGTTTCCCAGAATGTCCCAGATATGCTCAATAGGGTTCATGTCAGGGCTCCTTGCTGGCCATGGTAGGGTTTCGATGGCATTCTGGCGGAGGTATTCATGCACAGCTCTAGCACAATGTGGTCGGGCGTTGTCATCCATGAATATAGGGTGGGTTCCAGGTGCATGATTTACAAAATGAGGGACCACAACTCTATCCAGTATGGAATCTTGATATCTTTGTCCATTTAGTGTTCCAGGTACAGTCAACAGATCCAGCTTACAATCAAATGAGATGCACCCCCATATCATAACGGAACCTTCACCAAATGGAACTTCTTCCATGATGTTACGTTGGTCGTACGCCATGCGTCTGGACCTCCATACACGAGTTCGACCATCTGTGGCATGAAGCAGGAACCGACTTTCATCGGACCAGTGTACCCGTCTCCAGGATCTCATGTTCCAGTGTCTTCTTTCGTTGCACCACCTCAGACGCTCCTCTTTGTGGTGTGCAGTGAGGAGAGGACGTCTGACAGGTCTCCTAGCTTTCATGCCAGCAGCATACAGTCTCCTTTTGACGGTAGACATTGACACTCTATTGCGCATTTCCCATTGCTGGCTGAGCACTCTGCTGTTGGTGAATGGAGATCTCCTAACAAGGCGTACTAGGGCTCGATCATCACGGGCAGTAGTCTTCTTCGGTCTTCCAGATCTAGGCCTGTCCTTCACCTCGTTAGTTTGCCCATGTTTTGCAATCAAACGACTGATTACAGTATGGTTAATGTTCAGCTGTCTGCCAATCTCTCTGCATGACATACCAGTGGTATGCATGCCTATGATTTGCCATTTCACACGATCACTTAACCTTCGTCTTGCCATAGCGGTTCACAATCAAGAGCTAATTCTCTCTGTACAAATAAACCACGGTCATGAACACAAAATTCCTAATCTTGTCACCTAAATCTGTATGTAATGTTCTACACCTCAAACTGGACTTTTACATAACTGAACACGTGTGCTGTTTCCCGCCACGCACGGACATCAAGCGGCGTGAAGTCATGCATGCATGTGCATTTCGTACTTGGAATTATGTCAGCTAACGCGGGGACAAAAAGTATGGCAGCCTAGTTGTACCATCATGTTTCTACATTCTATTGTTTTTGCTGGTGCTTAACTTTTGCACAGGTGTATAGTTACAGTGGGGCCGAAGAAGCTGGTGGCAGACTATGGTGGCCTTACTTGAAGGCGTGGAGGACCGACAGGCCCTTTCCATTCACTGTAGAATTAGTCTGTGAGCAGTGTCATGTACGGTCACCAGTGAGTCGGTAGTGAGCCATGTGAGACTCGTTCCCTGGAGTTAATGTTTAACTGCGTTAGCATTATGTAAATGCACAAGTTTCACTGCTATGCCATTACTATAATAATTATATTTTCGCAGTGAAATCCTTCTTGATTTAATTTATCCTAATGTACCGGTGAAGGTATAGGGTGCGTGTATGAGGCGTCACCGTCTGGGTTGTAGTCATCTCGAGAAACCTCAGCGATTTCAAGGATTGACTCTAACACAACCAGTGGAGGGAGTTAGCAGACAATTAAAGGGTCAGGATGGCCTGAGTATTGACAGACAGAAATAGTTGCTGGAAGCAATTAAGTGGCCATGCTAAGGCTCTTTCGACGGTTGTCCACAGTTACTTGTGTGGACCCATAAGGCGAGCTTTACAATAAACAGCTCTTCCTTTGGTACAACTTCCTCTGACTGCTACAATGCCTAAACAAAATATCTGAGCTAATACTTTATGTAAGATTTGCGCCACTTGCTATGCGTATAACAGAGGCACAAGAAATGGACAGTAGTGAAAAAGTGTTGCCATTTTAATAAGACTTAAGTGGTGTGTACCAACTGTTGATTTATATTGTATATTTTAGATGGTGTAGTTTTAGGTTTGACTAACTTTAACAAAATGTAACGAAAGTGTAGTCCAAGAACTGTACTTTCCAAATACAATGTATACAGTAATACAGTGCGAAGGTCTAGCTGAAGTTATTGCACCTGCTTATAATCAGCGCACAATACAGTAGATAATAATGATTTCTAAGTTCGCCTTTTATTCATCGGCGAAGTAACTAAGTTATAATTATAAAAGGTGCACCTCCTTGGAATGGTGCGCTTACGAAAAGTTAGATAGCATAATGCCGATTTGCGCCTTTTTGGAAATGGTGCACATCACAATGGTGTGATACTTATTCGCGCCTCTTTGGAGAAGGCGATGTTGCAATTGCGTGAACTTATTTGCGCCTCCTTGGAAAAGATGCACTTCTGTAAAGGTGAAGATGGCAACCAGGTGCAATGTTCAAACAATAATAAACAGTCTGTAGTAGATGAAGAAGGTCCGTGCATCAAGAAACAGTCTGAACGTTTAGCTATTCGAAATGGTGCAGGAAAGCCACACACATTCAGTGATGGAAGGTGCGGTGTGTATAGTTTATAGTACAAGATATAGGCGAATGACGTCACTGCTCAGGGACAGTGTCGGATGCAAAGGTTCATGGTGAAATGGCTCACAGGTGTGTAGTACTCTACACTAGATTAGCACAACTGGCGTGCTTCCGTTATTTAACCATTTATTTTAGGTGTGGCTCGGTCAGGAAATGGCGAAATAGTCACTATGGCCAGAACGGTCTACAAGTTAATTTATGATGGTAAGAAGTTCGAATTGCGCCTCTTTTAAAGCCTCTCAGTTGGTGAGTGGTTTGTGCCAGAAGTAAAACCTGGTGCATAAGTTCACCTGGGAAAAAGAGCCCTCTTTTCTGTTTTAGTTCATAATCCCCGAGAGGGGACGAGAAATATTAGAGCTCGTTTTTGACGAGTTGGCTCCCTGCTATGGCACAGGAGCTGCATAAAATTGTGCTGCTGTAGATTGCCAAATGGCTCACTCTGCACAGTACCTTCTCGTCCCTCACGGAGGAAATGGCGTAGTTGTACCCAGGGAGGGGTCGACCCGGGCGTAACTCAGCCCAGTGTCAGCGATCCACGCTACACTGCTAAGCATCTCCTTTTATAGTCAATGAGGTTTCTAAAAAAAAGGTGTGGCTCTTCAAGATGAGGTAGCCAATCAGTGCGCAAGGGATGGGACACAAAGTTTCCACGTGACCAGCGTCTACGCAGGAAGATCATTTACTGGAAATGGGCATGGCTCCAATGCATGCTGATTGAAGAATATTCAATCTTAATTAACTCAACTGATAGAGCCGCCAATTCTGAAATTGTTTTCAGATTCGTAAAGAACGGGCAATTTTGTTTCAGGAAAATCGAAACACTTTTCGGTGTATTAATAAGAAAACAAGAATTATCCATACATTTTATAATTCATAAAAAAAAAATACATTTTTATAATTTCACTAACATTTTTCCATCAGTAGGATGGGTGTCGTTATGTCCTGTTGGAACTCCAGTTTCCGGGTCCAATGCATGTTGCAGGCATACTGTGTGCCAATGTAGGGATCCGCTAGCAAACCTTTGCTGGCGAAGATTCTTAGCTATCTAGAAAAAGATAAACTCAATGTTCAGATAACAATTGATCCATGAGATTCGGAACAAAATGGGAAACTTAGTCAGAGTTTTTTTGTTATTTCAGATTAATAGATTTTACTATATAATATGCAAAAGCATAGGATATACAGGGTTAAATGTAATTATATTAGTCTCACCACAAAGTATCGTGTGAATATTGCAATAGCAATGTCTCTAAGTGAGTACATGTGTCTGAACACATGCGTGCATGCGAGTGCATGTGTGCGTGTGCGCGTGTGTGTGTTTCTCCTTCTAACTGCGTGTGTGCCCTACCCTGTGGTAACTCTACTGAAAGGATCTGGATGACCTGGGCGGGAATGTTGTTCCTCGGATCACGAAGTAGAGAATAGATTCTGGATTCAAAACTGCAATGGTCAATGTCATTGAATATGTAAAACAATTTCTGGCACAATAACTCAAGTTCTACCAATGGGTTCCTGACCAAACATGAGCAGAACCTTATACTTTGGGTCCAAGAATTGTGGAGTTGAAAGCTCCAAGGTCAACGTCACTTAAAATGGTGGCCGAAATGTGCCGAAATGGTCGTTTCTCAAGATTTGTTCATGAATTCTCTCCACAATTACAACATAGAACTGGGATTGTCTAGTAGGGAAACCTGGGATAACTCACACTCTTACCATATCTAATGACAAGACAGCTTGTTTAATATCATCAACACGAAATCCATTAGTGATGGGAGGAAACTCTTCTTTCATCCAAGCTTTGTCTGGTTCATCGATAACAGATTGCGTATGATTTGAGGTAAGTTTGCAACAAGAAAGAACAATCGTCTGTCCACACCATTCATCCATTATCTGCAAAAATATAGGAATAGAAGATAGACCAGGAACAGGCACACACACTAGAAGTCAATATCGTTAACACTGGTACGATTGAACAAGCAACTATTTTGAAAATTTTATATTCTGATAATTTCTAGCATTATGCCCACATGATGACATAGAGTTGAGGCAGCGGCGTGGACACATTCCTTTTTGAGTGTCAAAGCACCCAATGAACCATGGATGTAACTAGGTGACATCATAACACCATATCATTCAACAATAAATCTGAAGCTATTTAATCACCAATACAAAATTAACGTTTACCATAACATGTAAAAGCTATTCTCACTGGGTACAATGATTAAAACATATATTGTGATGCTTAAAGTGCTCACACATTAAGAAGGGTAGCAACAGCTCTGGCACATTAGTTTCAAAGTTAGTATTGTTACGATATTGCCTAGGGTATGATTCATGGTATAAGGATGATATCGCATGATGTTGATGATTGAAGTGATAGATTTGAATTGATGACATTGATGGATAACACTCTACTGTCAACTGACAGGTATCGAGTACTCACAAAGACAGGCATGGAATAACTAGAAATTTATTGATCATTTCAAGACTTATGACCAGTTCAATATAGGCATCACACACACGCTCACACTCACTCACACATTCACACTGAAATAGCATTACAGAAAATAACATTTAGAGAATGAGATGTGATGCTGCGTGCTGCTGGTGATGTTTGGTCACTAAATTCAAGCCCGAATTGTGTTATAAGTTTGACATGAATCTGCTTGAGTTTGCGGATTGCGCAAAATTGACGATACTCACACCACGATATGATGTAGTCCGTTTTTATTTGGTAATGTCTTAACTGGATTAGCGTATTAAGTCCACGTCGTTTGAATCACGAAATGTTACAAAATGTTCTTTTGTAATGGCTAAACCTGTAAAGTTCTGTCTTTACAATAATATAACGAAAAATGACGAACACTTCCAACAATGATGAACACCTCGCAGTGACAACTGGAACCACCGTAAGCCTCCATGTTGGCCGTCTCTCACATGAACTGGCAACCACGTGTTGATAACAAATGTCACCTCTGTAGCACACAGCAACATGGTAATACAACAGCTTACAGTCTATTAGCCATATACGCCGGAACTCTATGTTTCAATGGCACTTGCACCACCATACAAGTCTGCCCATCTCTTCTACCTTGCTCCTGCTCGGCAGGCATTCATCAGGACACTCCCTCTCTCTCATCTCGTCGATTCTTGCAGATTCTTGCGTAAATTTGGGCTATGTGGCTGTAGTGAATATTTTTGGTTTTCCGAATTGGGAGTCTGTAAACTGTCTAATGATATCTTTGCTTGCTGCTGTAGACCTTTGTAGAACAAAATAAGGTGGTTTTGTTTCCTTCTGCCTGACAATGGTGAGAGTTTTAGGGTTTCCATTATATTTGTCATATTGCCTGTTCGCAGGGGATAAATCTAGCTGCACGTTTCTGCACAGTTTGTCATGAAGAGTTATTTGATTAGGGTCCGAAACTGTACTTGCACATTCCAGAACTGATCTAATCAGTCCCATTTATGCATGAAGTTTGATTTCTTGGGAACAGAATGATAAATTTCTTCGCAATAGTCCTAATGATCTGTACAATTTGCTACAGATCTCAGTGATGTGTTTATTCCAGTGTAGGTCATTGCTGTTGATGCCCAAATACTTTACTTGTAAAACGCAACTTAGAGTGGTTCCTTTTGGTGTGTCGTCGAGGTTGATGATTTGATTGTGACGTCAGCTAACAAGTGACATATTTTGATTATGACATCAGATATGTGGGTGACAGATTGGATCACTCTGCTTTGAGCTGTCGTTGTTATTATTACTACAACATGTACATATATTGATCAAGCATTTTAAATATCTACGAGTTACCTCTCCAGTTTCTGATAGGGTCCATATGACGGAGAATGCCAGTCTGGGAATACCTGGAGTCAGACTACATAACTCCTCACATAGAACCCGGGGCAGCATCGGGACCTGTATATTAATGAGATTAATACAGGTAGCTCTGGCTGCTGCCTCCTTGTCAAGGCATGAGTTCTCAGGTACAAAGTAGCTAACATCAGCAATGTGTACACCGACTTCATACAGATCTACAAAAAGATTATAACATCAGCAATAATATACACCGGCTGCATACAGATGTAACATAAAGAGTATAAAATGTGTACACCACCATCATACACACCTTGATAAAGATTATAGCATAAGAAACGTGTACACCGACATCATACAGACCTACATACATATTATACAGTCAGAAATGTGTACACCGATCTCATATAGCTCTCACTGCTTGAAGAGAGCAAACACACATTTTTGCTGTGGTGTTTTTGTAAAAATTCTGTAATGCTAGCATCGCCCCTTTAACACGGCATCATTCAACGGAAGGGTCCAATTCAAATAATGACATTGAGCTGTCAATACCGGTTGTGACCTCCGCGCGCATTAATCACCGCCGTACATCACTTTCTCATGCTTCGAATTAAGCACCTGATGTCACGAAGAGGAATCGCATCCCATTCCTTGAGCAGTGCAGCTTCCAGCTCCTGCACGTTGTGAAGATGTGGATGGTTCAAGAATGTCCCACACATGCTCGATAGAAGACAGGTCCGGTGATCGCGCTGGCCAGTCCAACACCGGAACGTTGTTAGCCTCAAGGAAATCACTGGTGACCCTAGCTGAATGAGGACGGGCGTTGTCTTGCTGAAACATAGTCTGCATGATGCTGCATAAAAGGGATGACAACAGGGGCGACAACTTCTTCACAGTAACGTTGAGGCATTAAATTTCCGCGAATCACATTAAGATCTGTTTTGCCATTTTCATGGATTCCAGCCCACACCATGACACTGCCGCCACCGAATCTGTCATTCTGAATGATGTTGGCTGCACCATACCGTTCTCCTAAACGTCGCCAAACCCATTTCCTACCATCCGCCACATCCACACAAAACCTCGACTCATCACTGAACAAAACATGGCTCCATTGTTGAGCACGCCATCACCGATGATTTCTTGCCCATGCAAACCGATTCTCGATGTGATGCTCTGTAAGCGGAACAGCAACAAGTGTACGACGGGCATGCAGTCCAGCATCATGGAGTCTGTTTCGCACAGTAGTGCGGGTAGCGGTGTGCAAATTACGCGACAGCCGCGGTGCAGTCTCAAACCTGTGACGTCGTGATGACGTCACTAAGTAGCGGTCTTCTCATTGTGTTGTTGCTCTCGGTCTGCCAGATCGTGGTCGGTCATTAACATGTCCAGTTTCCTGCTCACGTTGGCGGAGACGGGAAATGGTTGAGGCGTGAACATTAAAATGTCGAGCAACAGCGCGAACGCTCTGCCCAGCAGCGAGTCTTCCCATTGCTTCATGGCGCTGATTTTCGGGTAGCCATGGGCGGCGGCCCATGTTCGGTAGGGTAAACTTTTAAGCGTTTTCTATTAACGTTCGTTATCTGCTTTTGCAATATGGTGAATTTTTGCCTTCGCTACCCGCCAATGTGGGCCAGTGCATGAAAAATGCATTTTCACATGCAATAAGCGTGCGGCCGAGAAATGCAAGAAATGATTTGCATTTCTTCATGATCAGCGAGACATTACATTGACGAAACATGCCTGCAAATTTGGTTATAAATGGATGCATAGTTTTAATGCAACAAACCAAACTTCACTGTTGCTAAACCTTTTTGGGTCAGTATATATATATATACAATTACACACACAGCATAACATAGAATGAGAGACATACTTGTGAATGTACAGATACGGTACTGTGCTAAGTAGACATAGAAAAAAGAACAAACGATACAATACATCTATATTTTTCCTTTTAGTTATTGAGATTAGAGATTTGTATTGGGGGGGGGGGAGATAGCTGTAATAGTGCATTTTGATGTAGATGTAGTAGTAGTAGTAGTAGTAGTAGTAGTAGTAGTAGTAGTAGTAGTAGTAGTAGTAGTAGTAGTAGTAGCAGTGGTGGTGGTGGGGGTGCTGGTAGTAGTAATAGTAGTAGTAGTGCTGGTGGTAGTAGTAGCTGTAGTAGCAGTAATAGTAATAGTATTAGTGGTGGTGGTCGTAGGGGCGGTGGTAGAAGTAGAAGTAGTAGTAGTAGTAGTTGTAGCAGCAGCAGCAGCAGTAGTAGCAGTAGTAGTAGTAGTTGTAGCAGCTGCAGCAGCAGTAGTAGTAGTAGTAGTAGTAGTAGTAGTAGTAGTAGTAGTAGTAGTTGTAGTAGTAGTAGTAGTAGTAGTAGTAGTAGTAGTAGTAGTAGTAGTAGTAGTAGTAGTAGTAGTTAGTAGTAGTAGTTGTAGCAGCAGCAGCAGCAGTAGTAGTAGTAGTAGTAGTAGTAGTAGTAGTAGTAGTAGTAGTAGTAGTAGTAGTAGTAGTTGTAGTAGTAGTAGTAGTAGTAGTTGTAGTAGTAGTTGTAGTAGTGGTAGTAGTAGTAGTAGTAGTAGTAGTAGTAGTTGTAGTAGTAGTAGTAGTAGTAGTAGTAGTAGTTGTAGTAGTAGTAGTAGTAGTAGTTGTAGTAGTAGTAGTAGTAGTAGTAGTAGTAGTAGTAGTAGTAGTAGTAGTTGTAGTAGTAGTAGTAGTAGTAGTAGTAGTAGTAGTTGTAGTAGTAGTAGTAGTAGTAGTAGTAGTAGTTGTAGTAGTAGTAGTAGTAGTAGTAGTAGTAGTAGTAGTTGTAGTAGTAGTAGTAGTAGTAGTAGTAGTAGTAGTAGTTGTAGTAGTAGTAGTAGTAGTAGTAGTAGTAGTTGTAGTAGTAGTAGTAGTAGTAGTAGTAGTAGTAGTAGTTGTAGTAGTAGTAGTAGTAGTAGTAGTAGTAGTAGTAGTAGTAGTAGTAGTAGTAGTTGTAGTAGTAGTAGTAGTAGTAGTAGTTGTAGTAGTAGTAGTAGTAGTAGTAGTAGTAGTAGTAGTAGTTGTAGTAGTAGTAGTAGTAGTAGTAGTAGTAGTAGTAGTTGTAGTAGTAGTAGTAGTAGTAGTAGTAGTAGTAGTAGTAGTAGTAGTAGTTGTAGTAGTAGTAGTAGTAGTAGTAGTAGTAGTAGTAGTAGTAGTAGTAGTCGAAGTGAACGCACAGGTTTATTTAGCTCTGCAATTGCTGCCCAAATTTGCTAGTTTCTAGCGCGATTTTGTAGATAAATTTTATACATATATTTCGTATTAGTATTTCCTTTCAAACTTTATGTTTAATTTGTAAATTCTTGTCTTGGTTGGAGCGCAATTTGTGTCTCCATTTTCTAAAGGCACTCCTCTTAGCTGGCGGTTTCAGCCATTTAATAGGTCTCCTCTTACTGTGGTCAATGCAATACTTTTCTCCCCGAGCCAGTATACTATTTCTATAGTCGTTGGTTAGCGCATTATATTTGGCAAGATCGCTTGAGTGAGTGGATTTAATTCCTTTGTCATTTGTAAGCGCAAGCCTAGTACTTTGATTTTATAAATCTTTATAGTCAGTTGGCTGTTCCCGGTCAACTCGAACAGACTAACAAATATATGACTGCAATATGTTAGTATGCATTAGGAAACCACTTTAATCAGTTAGGTGTTAGTGAACCACTTAGAAAGTGGTTCAAACTAACAAATATACGACTGTACTATCTATTCGTATATTTGTTGGTAGGTGTCAGGGTTTCAAAAGGGGACACTATTTATTTAGTGTTTAGATCTTTCCCTGACGTCTTGGTATTATATATTTGTATTACCCCTTATATATTGTAGTAGTATGGGGTTCCTCTTTTACTAAAACACCATGGCAACCTCCTATAAGCGTACCCTGAGTCTTAAAATCACGGCAAAGGCTTGGGGTGTTTCAGCAATTGAGGTGTATCATGGGTTGAAGTTGCCCTGTAGGTGGGACTTAGAATACACCTTCCGTATCCTCTGCGTGTCGTAAGAGGCGACTAAAGGAGGTAAGGGTGAGGTAACCCTGACAGAAACCTCGAGTGCTGAAGACGGAGGTTCCAGGCCGCATGGCGCACTCTAATAAACCATGGATCCATGCACTTAACGCTTATGATCATGTCGATAGTCACTTAGGACTGGCGGTATGATCAGCGAACGAAAAGAAGAAGAAGATGGGTTGAAGGATGTAGTTGGGGCAGGGACACAGGTAATCCAAGGGCTCATTAACGTTTCCAAATCTGTATGGAATGTCACCGTAGTTAATGAAAGTGCGAAGGAAAAGTTCCTCGACGAGGTCCTTGTCATGAAGGGTGAGGTGTGTAATGTGGAGGAAATAGATTCTGATCGTCTATTAGTCAAGATGAAGGTTCCATTAGAGATCCCAGATGAACGGGTTATCAATGAATTGATCAAGTATGGCAAAGGGGACAAAGTAGAACACGAGACCTATCCATTTGATAGAACCTTAGAAAATGGCATCAGAAGAATTTGGTTCGAAAAGGTAGAACAACCACTCCCAAGTAAGGTCACGATAGATGGTCAATTTATCTTGCTTTTATGGTACAGGGGGCAAATCAAAGAGTGTAGAATCTGCTTAAGCACAGAACATCTTGCAACAGATTGCCCTAACAAAAACAGATGTCTAGTTTGTGGATCATATGATCATATGAACAAATGTCATAGAACCGGTAGCTACTGAGATTGTAGCTGAAATCCATGTTAATGGGAAAGACGTTGCTAAAGAAAATGTCATCGAACCAGTAGTTGCTGAGATTGTAGCTGAAGTCCATGTTAATGAGAAGCATGGTGAAAAAACTAAGAATCCAATCGCTGTAGTTGCAGGCGATGAAATAAAGGTTCTAGATATGGGGATAAGTCTTACTCCAGTAACAAGTCAATCCAAGTCTGATGTCAGAGAGGCTAATTCCACACAAGTTGAAGATGATGATCAATACCCTCTGGAAGAGTTTTAATTTAGGACAAGTAAAATCCAGGTCACAAGATACTGAAACTAACTTTGATTTTCCACTGAGTGAACTCAATTTAGACGATTTAAATAATAGAGAGAAAGTAATTAGTGTCTCGGATCGATTGAGTGGAACAAAGCGACAGAAAGATGGAGATAGTTCTGAATCAGAAATAGAGGAAAGTGATATAGAAGACGATAATATGTCAGTCGCTGAATCCGATATATCCATTCAAACACAGAGTTCTAAATCACCCGATGAAATGGTCATGCACAGGTCAGAGGCAGGAGAGGTGTTAGTTCCATATGTGATGGCAAAAGGGGTTAAATATAGGCATCTGCGTCATGATTCAGATATATTAAAATAAGCACTAAGTAGTGCAGCGTTTGCGAGTAAAATAGGTAACTGGTCTAAGAGAGGGTCGAAAAAAACAAAATCTAGTTAGCTTAATAATGGCGGTTATACACATCATTTTATTACTTTTTATGCCAATTTGCACACTCAATTGTAGAGGCTTAAATAGTGACATAAAGCAACGTCACTTACTAGAGACTCTGAAAAATGAGCAGATTGACATTGCTTTGATACAGGAAACAAAAATTCAGAAGTCAGAATCATACGATAATTTAGAAAAGATTTCTGGATCCAGAATATTCTATTCGTTATCTCAAGATAATAGTGCAGGCATAGCAATTGTTATACTCCCTCATTGTTCACCCTATGTAAATATAATCTCTTCAGTAGCAGGTGCAAATGGTCGCTGGGTGAGAGTCACGCTAGATATACAACAAACACATTTGCACCTGCATCTCATCAACTACGTCGTAATTTTTTTAATGAGATGTCTACAACAGCACTAGATAACATCACTGAAAACTTAGTAATGGGTGGTGACTTTAATTGTGTCGTAGACAAAGAAAATGACAGGAATGCAACTTCAACTTATACTGATACATCACATAGACTCTTACACGAAATGTGATAATGAAAATTTAGTTGACACCTATAGAATATCAAAACCTCATGGTAAAGATCTTACATGGTTTTCGGCAGATGGTAATGTTGGTTCAAGGATCGACAGCATTTATGTGAATAGTGTGTTGACTGGGTACTGGAGAGATGTTACTATTAAGCCAGTCGCATTCTCAGATCATAACATGGTTTGTGTAACCTTTGCCAATGCTGATTGGGTAACAAACGGGGTTGGGTTTTGGAAATTAAACACAACACTGTTGGGAGAAGAATTTTATAAGAATAATAGAGAGTTGTTGGCAATATTGGATTAATAGGAAAGCATAATATAAGAGCACATTGCAATGGTGGGAGGATGTAAAACTGGATTTAAAGTATGTTTCCCGAAAGTATGCTATTAGAAAAGCACGGGAAATACGCAAACACAAGAAAACACTTCATTGATCACTGATGAAAATTAATGCTAAAGTAAATAATGGTGAAGATAATTATTATGAATTATTGGTTAAAATTAAAAGTAAAATAAGAGATATAGAACAATATGAGTTTGAGGGTGCAAAAATTAGAACAAGAGCCCAGATGCACGCAGAAGGTGAAAAGCCAACCAGCTATTTTGGCACATTAGAAAAAGCATGGGCAATAGATAAGGTGATGTGCTCATTAAACATGCCGGATGGTTCAACCGTCTTTACCAACAATGAAATGAGTACTATTGTATGCAATTACTATGAGGCATTGTACAAGTCAGAGGGAATTGATAAAGATGCAAAATTGGATTTGTTAGCAAATATAGACAAAAAGTTGTCAGACACAGGCAGTGAATTTTGTGATCAAACCTTAACACTAGAAGATTTAACTAAATCTCTTAACGGTATTAAACTAGAAAAATCACCGGGGTGTGATGGCCTTCCAGTTGAATTTTACCTAACGTTCTGGCACCTTGTAGGGCCAATAATGGAAGAATTAGCCACTGAAATTTTTTAGAAAGGCCATCTACCACCAACTATGGCTAGGGCATACGTAAGGCTAATATATAAACGAAATGACAGACGTCTAATTCAGAATTACAGACCAATTTCTCTACTATGTGTAGACTACAAAATTATATCCAGAGCACTAACATTGAAACTAGGTAGTGTTTTAGGAGAAATCATTGGAACAGAGCAGCCATGTGCTGTACCTAGGAGGACAATTTTAACCAATACCATGTTAATAAGAGACCTTATACAATTGGTTGAGAAGGATAGCATCCCTACAGCTGTGCTTGCCTTGGACAACGAAAAGGCATTTGACCGTGTGGAATGGGATTTTCTTTTAAATTCTTTGCAATCGTTTGGGTTAGGCTCAAACTTTATTAAATGGGTTAAGATTTAATATACGGATATCAAGAGTAGCTATTTAGTGAACAATCAATTATCCAGAGAAATTGTCTTAGAACGTGGTGTTAGACAGGGGTGTTCCCTATCGCCATTATTATTTGTTATTGTGATGGAATCTCTTGGCATAGTGTTGAGGCAAAATAATAACTTTCAAGGCATATATATTCGTGGCATAGAAAGACCACTTAAGCTGCCACAATATGCTGATGACACAACTGTGTTTGCTAGTTCAAACAATGATTTTGACATTTTAAACCACGTACTAGAAAAGTTCCAAAATAAATCTGCTTTGAAGATCAATAAAGGAAAATCCAAAGGATTATTTTTGGGGCCCTGGAAAGAGCGGAATGACCAGCCACTTGAAATCAATTGGTCTAATGATAACATTAAGATTTTAGGCATCTATTTTAGCAGGAAACCGAATACAACACAAAATTGGAATGAACGAGTATCTAAGCTTAAGAGAATATTAGCAAATTGGAAGCGTCGTCATCTTTCAATTTTTGGTAGAGTCTTTGTTGTCAACAACTTGGTATTATCTGGGCTATGGGATACAGCATCTTTTGTACACATGCCAAAACATGTAGAAAATGAGCTTAATGAGTTGATATTGTCATTCATATGGGAAGAAAAGAATCAATTGGTTTCCCATTGTGTTCTCAATAATGCTAAGTTAGAAGGAGGACTTGATTTAATTGATATTAAAGTGAAATGTGTTTCTTTAAGGTTAAAATTTTTGAATGATCTAATTACATCAGATGAGACGTGGGCATGTGTTTCACGAGCTCTCATGGAGAGAATTGTAGAACCATTTCTGGCGGAGCATGTTTTTACCTCAAAGAAGCCACCTCCGAATAGCCAAATGATACCAGATGTGTTTAAAGATCAAGTTAAGGAGTTAGAACTATTTGACAGATACATGCCTCCACCTACGTGCTGGAAGGAAGTACTAGAACAGCAATTGTGGGGCAATAGTAATATATGTTATAACAATGCAGTACTTTATCTACTGTCCTTTGCAAAATATGGCATTCAACATTTATCTGATATGATACACCCTCAAACACGTAGATGGATTTCAATGCAAGAAGTAGCTAGAAAAACACATATAAATGTCCAGCAGTTGCTAAATAAAATAAAACATGCTGTACCAGTTGAATGGTTTCGTCTGCCAAATGTAAATAATAATAGTTTGACTCCACAACCTGCATTAGTTCTTGATGATGAGATGTTAAAATACAAGATGAGATCCAAGGAATGGTACCACATTATGAGACGAAAACAAGTAACACCTCCCATAGCAATTAGGAGATGGGATGACTCAAGCTATAAACCATCCAGTTGGAAAAATGTATGGAAAATCTTACATTCTCCATGCATACCAAATATGGCACGTGATTTATTGTGGCGATTACTACATCGACGGCTATGGGTGGGACACTTGACATACAAGTGCAATATTACGACTTCTGATAGGTGCTACTTGTGTCAAACAGACGAGGAAACAATCGAGCATCTATTTGCGGAATGTCCAATATCGTCACAATTTTGGGACTATATCAGCCAAATCTTGGCACAATTTGGAGCGAAGCCCATTGTTCTAGAAACGCATGTAGTCTTTTTTAGAGAATTTGGATCAAGCTGTGTAAATATCATGAAGTCTGAAAGGACTATTTTAATAACAATGCTATCCATAGGTGTTTGGGCCATTTGGAAACATCGGTGTGCACAGACGAAAAATCCATCTATGGGCAATCACAATAGAGCAATAAAGGCAATATTTCGTTTATTGCTGCTGAATCATATTCCTTGCGAATATTTTAGATTAAAGCAGCATGGTAAAGAAAACGTATTCAAGGACATATGGTGCAAAACAAACATAGTTCCAATAGAGTTGGGAACTGTAAAAATAAATGAGCCTGCACTAGCTTAAATCATTTACTTACTACAGCTGATTTATCTGTGTCTTTTAATTAATCTGTGTCCTGTAATTCATTTTAGTCTGCACTTTGATATTGTTATGTTTAATAATTCATGTTAACAAATAAACAGACTGGGGTAATTTAATAATCAATCGATAAAGTAAGTTGCCACTGAATTATAAAATCGTCCCGGGTAATTTTAGAAACTTGCACAGGGTTTTATAGGGTTATTTGTTCCTGGGTAATTTACAAAACCTTACAACAAAGTAAATCAAAAATGTAAACAAGAGCGCCATCTATTTCCATCTATTTTTCTGTAATTTTGCTGCTGACTATATATGTTATGCTACCCAAATGCTACTACACCCGCTGATCTTTAAAGAATCAGCCCACTGGCGTCAATGATTGACTTATTTGTCATTGATTGACGAGTCACTTTTTATTTGTTGAAAAGTTGCACTCGCCACACTGGCCTACTACCACACATGGATTGAATGGTAATTTACAAAACCTTACACTAAAGTAAATTGAAAATGTAAACAAGAGCGCCATCTATTTTTCTGTAATTTTTCTGCCGACTATATGTATTATACTACCCAAATGCTACTACGCCCGCTGATCTTTAAAGAATCAGCCCTCTGGCATCAATGAGTGACTTATTTGTCATTGATTGACGAGGCACTTTTCATTTGTTGGATAGTTGCACTCGCCACACGGGTCTACTACTACACCTGGGTTGAATAGTAATACCTTTGTTAAGTTTTGTTTTGCTATCGGATGTTTATCAGCCTATTGTTTTGTATCTATACTTTTTAAGCCATATGTATTTATAGATTGTATTAATGCTCATTATTTATCTTTTGTTTTGGTGTAATATTAATCAGGCTTACTAGTTCACCAGGTTTTTTTCTGGGGGAGTTTGTGAAGTTTGTCTGACTGCGTCAGCGTCGGTTTTTCAAAAAAAAAGAAGAAAAAAAGTAGTAGCAGTAGCAGTAGTAGTAGTAGTAGTAGTAGTAGTAGTAGTAGTAGTAGTAGCAGTGGTAGTAGTAGTAGATGTAGCAGCAGCAGCAGCAGTAGCAGCAGCAGCAGCAGCAGCAGCAGCAGTAGTAGTAGTAGTAGTAGTAGTAGTAGTAGTAGTGGGTTGTTGTTATGATTGTAGCTATGGCAATGATACATGAAGTGTGTGATCTTAGTTATCATGTCATTATGTAATGATAGTTTTTTAGTGTGTTTTCTAGATCTAGTATGTATTAAGTATGCTAGTTTTAGTTATGTATCTGTATGATTTTAGTGTTAGTATTTTTCCATGCTTTGATGACACCAACTGAAATTCTACGTTTCCTTGTGTCTGTCCGTGTGTATCTAATGTGGAGGTCATGTTTGCTCCTAGTGATGTGTGTCGATTTCCATGTTGTTTGCAAAGCTGCGGGTTATAGATTTAGGTAGGATTTTGTGATGAAAGGCTCTGGCAATGTTTATCATCTGTGACTTACCTAAGTCTGTGAGTTTAACAGGTTTTTATGTTTTAAAGATGTTTTGACCCTTTGCTGTTTTTGAGAACATTTAATGCATTTTTCTGCATGTTTTGCATTTTTGTTGATTTGGCTTTTTGTGTGTTAGTCCAGATGGCATTGCAGTATGTGAGGTGTGGAAGGATCAGCGTGAAATACAGGGTTTTAATAGTGGCTTCTGTTAGGTATGGCTTTGGTCTTTGAATGACACCCATGCCTCTTGTTACTTTCGCTGTGACTACCTCAATTTGTTTACCCCAGGTCATGTTCTTGTCTAAATAAACTCCTAAGAATTTAGCAAAAGGAGCTTCTTCAATTTCTTTTTTATTAATATAGATTTTGGAATACTATTGTTTCTTGATTGTCTAGACTTTGAAAACAGCATGTAATTTGTTTTATCAACATTTAGTGATAGCTTGTTTAATCATTAATAACTTCTTTGATTTATTTATTTATTCTTTTGTATAATATATCTAAGGTTTTGTCGGAGCAAAAGGCAGTGGTGTCATCGTCAAACAGTATTAGTGACAAATTGTGGCAAATTTTCGACGAGTCATTCTTATAGAGTAAAAACAGCAGAGGGCCAAGAATTAACACCTGAGGAACACCACAGGTTAATTTCCTGTTTTCAGAGCAGGTTGCATTAAATTGCACGCATTGCATTCGATCAGTTAAGTAGCTATGAAACCAGGCAAGTGCACATGCTCGGATTCCGTAATAGGCAAGTTTTCCTAATAATACGTTGTATCAAAAGCTTTTGAAAGGCCCAAGAAGATGCCCAATATATGTTCTTTCTTTTCAATTGATTCAATTATTTTTTCTGTTATTTCAACTAGTGTGAGCATTGGTGAGTGTTTTTGGCGGAATCCATACTGTGAAGCATATAAAATTCCCTTTTATTCACAATAGTTACAATTTATTACAAGTCATAGGGCACAATATGGAAAGAAGGGAGACAAATAATAAGGAAGGAGGAGGCTTAGTTGTATATATATACAATGTCATTTATACTACATACGATGAAATGATTTAGAAAACGGTCATATAGAAACAATCTGGATTGAAACAAGAATTTCTTAAACAATAGACCACCTAGATCTACTACTGAATGGATTGATGCGTATGAAAACAGACTGAAGATAGTGTAGATGGTGCAAATGAACTCATATTATTAGGAGACTTTAATTTAGACTGGTCACCTACTGGTAATATACCAAAGAAATGGCTAACTATCATTGAGAATAATTACCTAACACAATTAATCGATCAGCCCACTAGAGTGACTGCTAAGACAAGCACAATAATAGAACATATTTATACTAATCAGCAAGACAATGTTTCTAAAGTCATGGGTTATCATGGCCTATTCATGAGTGAGCACTTCCCCGTTAAAATGATGAGGAAAAATGTATAGCAACTTATTATCAAATCAATGCCATAGAGCTATAAAATATAGATGCATGAAAAAGTTTAACCTAGATGTCCTTTTGAATGATCTATATCAAGCCGACTGGCAATTCTTAAATAACTCCTCAGATCTGAACACTTTGCTTGATAACTGGCAGAAATTATCCAAAGAAATTATAAATAAAAATGCCACCATCAAGGAACATAGAATACAACAGAAAAATAGCCTGAATGAAATAATAATAATAATAATAATAATGCAAGAGAAACGAGAAAATTACGAGATACTTTCAAGAAACTAAATGATCTGAGAAAATATACGTATTGGCGAAACAAAGTAAATACATTGATCAAAGACAAAACATTACTATTATTCTAATCTTATTATCAACAATCAACATAATAAAAATTCTGTATCGAAGATTTTGAAAGTAGTAAATCAATAAATCACCTCTCGATCACCTTCAGTTATAACAACAGGCACAGGAGAATTGGCAGACCACACATCCATTGGAAACTACCTTAATGAGTATGTCACCTCCATCTGTGATAAAATTATACTAGATTAGAATGCACAACCTGACTTGGAAAAACTAAAACATTTTACTAAAAGTAGGTTGACAACAAACGCTAAATTCAGTATGGCACTGGTCAGTCAGGCGTTTGTTGAAATCAGATCATTCAAATGAAGTTCAATAAAGCATCAGGAATAGATGAAATATGTATTAGAATATTAAAGCTAGCTAGTTGTACCTATCTTTAAAGCTGGTTCCCCATCAAATGCTGATAGCTACAGGCCAATATCTATCCTACTAGTCCTTTCTAAAATTCTTGAGCGACACGTCTGTAATAGCTTATATAAGTACATGCAAGATTACGATCTATTGTGTGACACACAATCTGGCTTTCGGCCATTGCATTCCTGTCAGACCATTTTAACAAAGCTAACTGATGACTGGCTGGAAGCCATAAATAATGACCAAATAATAGACACTGTTTTGTAGACCTAGAGGCATTTGACACACTCAACCGTGACTTACTACTCAAGAAACTTGCAATTTATGGTCAACATCAAAATTCCCTTTCATGGATGAAATCGTATTTAACCAAGCGCAAGCACGTTCTTAAATTAAATGCTGACATTGTGTCTGAAAATTCGATTGCTACTTCTGGTGTACCTTAAGGATCTGTATTAGGGCCATTGCTGTTCATCTTATATATAAATGACTTTATACTCACTGTCCAAGATTTTAAGGTAGAAATGTAAGCCTATGATACAACACTATATACTGCATCCAAACAAATAAAAGACATAGAAAGCAAGCTAACACAGGACCTGAAATCCGTCAGTGGCTAGTGCCACTCTATCCACATGTCAATAAATATTGCAAAAAGGCAATTATGATTTGTACAAAACATAAACTTGATTATATAACAGATAATAATCTAGAAATGACAATACAAGTAGTTAATCAAGAAATTCAAATCACTAATAATGAAAATCTACTAGATGTATATATAGATAGTTGTCATGGAACAAACAAATCGAACAAACCTGCAGGAACATAGCATGGCATCTAAATTCTTTGCAAAGCATAAAATCCTATTTAAATACAGATTCACGAACCCCTTTCTACAATGCATACATTCTTCCCTATATTGCTTACTGTAGCACCATATGGGGGAAATGCAAATCTGAAAACCATAGGAAGAGTCGTAAAACTACAAAAATGTACCGCTAGAATTATTTTTAATGCTACCCAGTAGTCATCCTCAAGAGATCTCTTCCAAACTGGCACACACTACCTGAAAGAACCAATGTACAAACGAACAAAAACTCACTCTTAAATACAAAGCAATTAGTTATGACACAACTTTACATAAGGAATATTCTCAAATTTAAGAAAAATGTACATACACATTCACTAAGATCTACAGACACAAGATCATTACATATCCCATGACGTCATATAGAAGTATAGAGAAATAGCTTTGCATATTCAGGATCAAAATTATGGAACGAATTAAACCCAATGGTTAGAATGGCACCATCACTGAATGATTTTAAGCAGAAAATAAATATGATGTAGCTCATGATATATATATATATATATATATATATATATATATATATATATATATATATATATATATATATATATATATATATATATACATTCATGTACCCGAAAGGTCAATAGTGTTCTGTAAACAGAGTTTTGGTGAAATCTTTGTTAGAGGATGTTTGTTTGTCCATGTGTACTCGAGGAAGGCTTGGATATTTTTAAGTTTTGGTCTATTATTGTATTTCTTCTCAAAATGAAGATTTAACATTTTCCAATATCATGGCATATTTTGCCAGTCATATAAGACATATCATTCAAGTACATGTGAATAATGTTGAATATAATAAAATCTAGGGCATATGTATCATAAGTAGGGTCACCATAGGTAATCGTTTGTCCTTTTACAATTTGTTTGCAAAGTTTTGAAGAAAAGTATCAATTACTGTGGAGAGGAGAAAATATAAACTTTTTAGACTGAAACGTTGTGCCGTAAGATGCCTAGACCAATTTTGCAAACTGCCATGTATGAAAAAAACCAGTCCCGTAGGAATCGAATGCCCAAATTGACATGGTGGTTGATTTCACTTAATTAAGGTCTGAAATGAAGACATATTTTCGGTAACAATTTTTTGACACCTGTGACCCCTGTAGGGACAAAAAATCCAAGATGGCCACCATTGCTCATGAAAACTACAGGAATGCCAAATCCCTGGAACTTCTTGACCAATTTCAATAAAGCCAGAGTCCACTTTGTTTTTCAAATATGCCCGCCCGATCATTTGCAATAGATTTCAGGTGGACAGGAGGTCAAGTTCTTGCAACAAGGTCAACGTCAGATTTGCCCCCCCCCCCCCCTCCCCCCAACCCACAAAAAAATATGAGCACATCTGGAGGCAATTGATCAATTTTCATATTGTTAGACTCTATGGTTGAGTTTTCAAACACGCCCGGTTATTTGGAATATGTTTTATCTCGATAGGAAGTCATGGTCACAGAGAAAGTTCAAGGTCATTGAGACCTTGCCACAACATATTTTATTGTTAACCATTTGCAGTTAATTCTGCATTCACACAGCATTGGGAATATACTAAAAGAATGCATGATGATTGCATTGAGGTCACATAATATATATTATGCGAATTAGCACCTGTGGTGGCATGGAAGCGTGTTCGTAAAAATGCTTGTGTGCATGCACCTGTGCCTTGTGATACTTTGTATGTATGTATTTAAATTAGTGTAAATATGTGCACCCCTGTGTGTATGTCGGTATGGCAATGTAAATATCATGTAAATAACTAATCCCTTTGTAAATATGTACATATATTTTTATCTCTCATAGAAGTCATGTGGAAGACCAGCTATTGTTTACTGACCCGTTTAGCTTCTCTAAATAAAGATTATCATTATTATACAGACATAATCACTAAAGCATAGGAAATGTGTATACCATCCTTATACAGACCAACATAAAAGGTGACTACATTATAAATGTGTACATCGACTTAATACAGTAAAGGGGAGCAAGGAATCAAGATTTGTATTACTTCAATAAATTCAGGCATGCTTACTAAGTACATCCGCCCACGCAGCCATACAGTCATCACTCAATCCAACTATTAGTTACATTTTAGTTGTGATTCGCTACTTCTATAAGTCAGTTTGTCAATCTGTCTGTTTGTCGTCCTGTCAAATATTTGACAAATGTTTCAAAATTGCATAAGTCACAAGATAAGGGTGTTACCCATTTTGCTCTCTATTCATCTCTATTCATCCACACCTTACTCTCTTGAATGGTGTGGTCTGTGAAGGTAGCATGAACAATGATAAGTATTCTATACCATTTCCCAGGGCCTTGCATGATATTGCATCAAGAAGATCCAGAGTGGATTTCCAATCCATTGTAAAGATACACAGTTCATTTAAGTATCTTCGCTTTCTAATCTCCTCTTCCGGAATTGCCCAGGGCTGCCACTGATATAACGAAGACAGTGCCTAGAAAGATATATATATTACAATTAATAATTTGTGTAGCGTGGGTGTGTGTGTGTGTGTGCGTGCGTGTGTGTGTGTGTGTGTGTGTGCGGTGCGTGTGTGTGTGTGTGCGCGGGGGTTTGGCCGTGCTAGCATTCATGTGTGCGCTGCATACGTGTTTGTGCATGTGGGCAAAGCTGGGAGTGTACATTGGTTCCTTTCATGCAATCACATTACCCAGAGAGCAACTTGCAATAAGAAAATATACAAACTAGTAAAGCTTTTACATTGTGGCTAACTTAGAGAGCGTTTTTTAATTATTTGTCATGATTGTACAATGGACATTTAGACAATGTGATATGCATACAAGGACTGGTGAGAATCATAGTAACACTTGTCTTACGTGACCACCTTATGGCGTACAAACAGAGAGCCAGTATAGACAGGCAGTGCCCTAATACAGGTCACTCAACATAGAATATGTTTTTTTAATCAAAACCATGGCAGGTCATTGAGACTATCTTTACCATTTACCCCTTACCATCTCTCAGTCTCACCATCAAATCAGCAATAAAGGAAAGCTGTTGAATATTAAAAAATATAAGTTGACTTGAGCCTATCCATCTGTAGCGTACAGCCCACTTGGCTTCTAAAGAGTCAATGGAATAGTCTATACATCATAAAGAATTTGTTGTTTCTCGCTTGTAGTCGCTCTATGTGTCATAGAGTTAAAGAGTCAACATATTTTGGCGAAGTTGATTCCAAAAAGCAGGTGGTCCCAAGTAGGGGGCCCTATATAGGCCTATATTACCTGGTCTGAAAACTCGATATTAACCACACCATTGCCAATCATAATTCTCTTCGTCTCCGCTTCTATTTCACCAGATACACCCAGTCTGCTACCAAGACAGCTAGAAAAAAGCAGTTATGGTAATTAACGCTTGGCAAATTAATTATAGGTAATCTTTTGGTATTAAGTAATTGTAATGAGTTCTTTACAATCAGGAGACTCATCCACTGCATGATCAGTCTCAAACTCGTGATGCTTATCTGGTAGAGGAAGGATTTGAACCCATGACATTGGGTTGTGCGTCGACCTCCTTACCACAGAACCACAGACCTGGCACGTGTCGCACAGTGTGCATGTGGCAGAAGTTATGACAGGACCACACATAGTGTGCATGTGGCTGAAGTTACCACAGGACAACAGATCTGGTACGTGTCACATAGTGTGCATGTGGCCGAAGTTACCACAAGACCACGGGCACGTGTCACATAGTGTGCATGTGGCTCAAGTTACCACAAGACCATGGGCACGCGTCACACAGTATGCATGTGACCCTGGCACGTGTCACATATTGTGCATGTGGCTGAAGTTGCCACAGGAACACGAGCACGTGTCATATAGTGTGCATGTGGCTGAAGTTACCACAGGACCACGGGTATGTGTCACACAGTGTGCATGTGGCTCAGGTTACCACAAGATCACAGGTGCGTGTCACATAGTCTGCATGTGGCTGAGGTTACCATAGGACCACGGGTACGTGTCACACATTGTGCATGTGGCTGAGGTTACTACAGGACCAGAGGCGCGTGTTACACCGTGTGCATGTGGCTGAGGTTACCATAGGACCATGGGTACATGTCATATAGTTTGCATATGGCATACGTGTTACATAGTATGCATATGGCTGAAGCTACAACAGGACCACGAGTACGTGTCACATAATATGCAAACTATTCAATATAATATACCTGTAAGAAGAGACACGTCAACTTTAAGTTGATGATGTCACAAACAAAATTAAAATTTGAATAAGGCCGCTTATAAATTGCTTATGGGCCTAGGAATGTTAATCTGACACGATAGATGCCATGTTTTCAAAATATGATACAAAATTGGGTAAATTGATCTGGGACTGTTTTGTCTGATTTCGAGATGGTTGAGTGATCACTCAATACTATGATTGATCAGTCAACCTCCATATATGGCTTTATACATGCTTCCCGGCGCGAAAATTGCCGCCAAAGCATGTGCCAGTGAATAGCAAGATTAGTGTCTGTGCAGGCGTGAAACCAGCAAGATATGTCTGGTTCTTCAAATGTGAAGTTTTTTTAAAGGTTTTCTTATTATTATTTTATGTGAGCGGTAGGGGTTCCTTTTAAGAGGATCAAGATAAGTTATAATGCCAAGTACTTGAATATCAACGTTTTATATTAAGTTGAATTAGTAGTGATAGTCCTATGTACCATAATTGATTCCTATGGAGGCGTGAAATCTACAAGAGAACTGAGGTAGTCGATCGGTCGATCATTATCGCCTGATCTGCGATCACATTTCAATAAACACTCAGCTATCAAACACCTCTCCACACCCTAGGGACAACTCAATTAGCCCACCTACCATCACGCCTGCTGGCTCTGGGTTCAAATCAGCTATGGGGACCCACTTATCCTCCCGAACCCGCCAGTGAACCGTCTTCAGTAGTCATTCATCTGCTCATGGGTCTTCTAATCTTATGACCCATCGTCGAACGCTTCTACGATAGTATTCAGTCTATTCCGGAATCGTTTTCCACCTGTAAAAGCTGCAAACATAAAGATCCATCATCGAACATTCTCAATCACCATAGAGATGTGTCGAACCCGTTCTTTACCTGTATGCATCAGTTATCAGAACACTGATGTAATATAGTTATCTTCTTCGAATTACATTTCGGGACTCGATTCTTAACAGCAGTCATCCAAGGATAGTCTTCAACGAATCACCTCTGGATCTTCATTTCGTTTAACGTCATTGTGCTTTAACATTGGGCGTTGCTCATATATGTTTCTCCAGTGACGTCACGCTCCTTATATTCCTATGCCTGTGTTTATATCACACATATATATCGATTATTATTCCGGATTGGCACAACCTATTTCGGATCATCTTCTTCGACCATCTCTCCAGGGTCGAGCAACTCAACTATGACGGACTACAGTCTTTACGTCTCTACGAAAGATATGCAGATTTTGGTATGACATTACACCAACAAACACAAAACATAATATACTATACAACTTAATTATTTAATTAGTATAGGTTAGTAATTACTTAATGGTATACTGTCTACCACTTATGATGAAAGTCGGTGATGAATGAATCATTCCAGTAGTAAATTTTCATATTAATCTTCTATTCCTACGAAAATGGACATTTCTCAGACCCATGTTAGAAGTTATTTCCAGCGGGTAAAATCAGTAAAGATTTGAGTTACACGATTTTATACAATTCGACTCAACACGAATTAATGGAATCGATTCATTATTTAAACTGAATCATATCCCGTCGCTTATCGAGACAAGAAGGTACAAAATTGTATGTTTAGTGTGGTTTATACAATTCGGTTTCAAGCAGTTAATGGTTGGAATAATATTTTACTCCAACATTAACTGATTATGACCAAACGTCTAATAACTTAATTGCTAAGCATGAAATCATTGTGCCAAATTACTCTATGGTAACGACTGATTTATAAACCAAATTATAGTAGGTATGATGCTTCAACTTTCGCTGAAATAGCATGCACCGTGAATTCGTTCAATCTTGATTGAAATTATCTGTGATATACCATTACTGTCCATCCATCTCATCCATTTTATTCCGTTTTATCCAACTGTGCAATTGATGATATTTTTAATTGAAATGCTATACATATATTAAATATTTTTCAACAACTGATATTGGGACCTGTTTTTCTTTGTCTAATTAACCCTCTCTGACGCATTCGCTGTCAACAATGATATCCAGTTAGTTTAAGTCCGTTCTTAGGAATTAATAATTTGAAACTTTGTCTGGGATATTCAATCCACATTCTTGATTAACAACCAATTCCTCGACCGTTGAGAAGGGACCATGGAATTTAATCTCGATGAGTCGTTCAACAAGTCATCCAAGTAGGAATTGACAGTCCGCCATATTGACACACTTTATGATTACGTCATAATATTCACACGTCATTCGATTTCCAAGTTCATCGAGATGGTCCAATCATAAATTACGTCATATCAACTTAACGTCAGTCGACATCTGGTAAATCCCAGAATTGTCATTCGCGGCCATCTTGGGTCTACGACAGATTTACACTTCAGTTTGGTTTTTCCATTTCGTAACCCTGTATCTTCTTGGATATTGAGATCGCCCTATAAGGTCATTCTGAGGTCAAGAAGTCATTATATTGGATCTTCGAAAGATGATGTTACCATATTGAGTCAATTTGAAAAAGATACCGCCATCTTGGGTCGCTTGATTCTGTCAATCCGCCATCTTGAATTCATTTGAGTCATAATTGCGTTGACTTAACTTCGGTTTAGTTAAGCAATTCAGATCAAATGAATGGATTAACGGTGGATCCTCCCGATATTTAACCCCTAGACTCGCTCTGTGACATACCTTACATGCCATTTATGATCTGTATGGTCAAGGGTTAATAAGCTCACTGTAAGGATAAACGTGTTATTGTTATCTTCCTGTGACTGTTCTGTAGACTCTTGAGAACAGTGTGTAACCTTCATTCAATTACATAATCATTAAAGACTATTACTATTCCATAATCAATGAAAAAAGCATTGGCCTGCCGATGTTATGGACAAACCAATGATTGTGGCATACAGAGTAATACTGGCTAACATCATTATTAAATCAAAATATGTTTGATCATTACATGCAAGAATGGAGAAGAGGATTTCACATAGGATTTTCAGCGATATACAAATTTAAAAGTATTTAATCTCCCTCTCTCAGAAAGAGACTATCAAATACACTTTCATAATTTCGAACCAGCAACCAGCGGCTGCCGACATGTATGTATTATGTCTCTGGAGACTTTCATTTTATAAATTAAATGTAACCTCCACTGGATGTATCGTTCATGTATATATGTTTTGTGGACTTTTGTAGAAGCTAAAGAATAGTCTTGAAATTGAAATTGCATGCGATGCATTCTACATAGGAACAGTACAACATCAGCAGCAGAATCGATCTCTGGATCTTAATTCCCGTCTAAGTGTAATAATAAAAATCATCAGAAACGAAAGTGTAGGTTACTATCTGTGCAACAGAAGACAGAAGTAAACATTAAAAAAATTATTAATCAATGGTATCAATGACAAAATTATTTACACTATAATTCAAGAATCAGATAACGAATACAATAACAATACACTTAGCTGTTGTCTTTTCTATGCTCAATTTGACTGATGAGTATTTTTGCCCAACGCACAAAACGTATCATATAATGGATTTGATTATGATTATGCCATTGAGGCGTTACATTTAATTAGCCAATTTTGCATATACCATAGAGTGATCCATTCCTAGCTATGCCCGGCACATTTCTAGCTAAGCTCTGCCTACTTTTACACACATTTGAAATGATTTTAACATTTTGAAACCTGAATTCTATGAATTCAAATTTTAAGGTAACAATATAGGTAAGTTGTTGAAACTAATTTGACTGGCGGTGTCGCTGCCTGCCAGTCAAATTAGTTTCAAAGTGTTCAACATAATGCTTATTACATTATAAATTCACACAAACATGCAGTTGAAATACATTCACGCATTCGTGATGGAGATACTGCTTCTTGATTTTGAGGTCAGCTAACAGATGACTTATTTGATTATGACGTTAGGTACATGATCCCTCCATTGTACGAAGTGACGTCACATGATGTTGTTGAGTCGACCTTAAAATGCATTATGCCCATACAATTTACATACCAATTTGGGGTGGGAGAAGACTCTGGCCAATCCGTGATGTGTGCCACAAATAGTACATTTTTATAATTGTCAGGAGCCCGTCGAAGATCTGAAATGAAATGAATTCCCTTTTACTCATATGGTTTCTGAATAACAATTTTTTGTTTTGTGAAAGTTTATTCTAGAAATGTTTCTCTTATTTGACTGGTTCACTACAGTCGGTATCTAGATGCCATTAGCATTTGAATAGGGGAAGTTGCAAATTTGTGATGTGTGGCGAGTGCAAAGCCTTTGGCCAAAACCCAAATTGGATGAAAGCTGGTACTGCCACATGTTTCTATGAAAGTAGGTTCAAAATACTCAACAGCTTACCTGTATAGCTGCCAAATAAGTTACATAATTAATATGCAACATCTCACCTGTAGTTACCTTGAAATTAATAGTATGGGGATTCATAGACTAAATGTTAAATTTGTTATTGACCAGCACAATTGGGATATTAATCTGTCAGACACTGTGCTGAGACTTCGACACCATTCCGTGTACATCTCACAAACCGAGTGCATGTATATTAATCGGTATGTAATATCTCCCATACATGTACGTACCTGGAGGACAATCCACCATATTAATAAATAACCATGGTGTTCGCTTATCAGTAGTCTTGAAAATGGCTTTCATAGCATTATCATTTCTCATAGGATGAAGGTGTCCAACACAGACACGTGGGTGCCTTCTCTCAATAATCCCAACCACCTACAAAACAATGATTAGAAATCATACAGGTATGCTATCTCGCAATTGAAACATACCCACCAAATACTACAACACTATTTTGAACAATGACTAAAACTGTTCCCCTCATATTGTGGTGGAAACAGCTTCAGAATTCTGTCTCTGCATCCATGTAATGGATCTAACAGTTATATTTAATAACTGACATAATGCCCATAATTCTCACATGAATTTTAATTAATTTCTCAAAGCCCAGAGATCTAATGTATAACAAGCATTGCTCAAAGGGGAACCTGCTGTCACTGGCCGATTGGACAAGGTCTCTTGCAATTATTGGATAAGGAGGCATACACATTTATCAAAAGGGAAATGGTCATGGGAGATGATTTGTGTGGGAAATATTAAAGTCTTAAGGATTATTTGCCAATGGGGCACATACTACTGATCAATGGGGCAAACATCCCTGACACAATTGCTCAGTGATTCAAGAGTCTATGATAGTACTCCACTAAGGACAGATTTCTAATGAATCGATCAATTACAGAATGCATCCACACATAGAATTCAGCGTATAAAAATTTCCATGGGCAGAAATACTTCTAAACAAGGACCATACCTCAGATTCAATCATCAGGTAGCTACTGCGTAATGGAACAGATTTGCCAAATTTGATTTAATCCACTAAGACATAACAAAATGTGTCACAAACGTATTTTAGCCATAGGGTTCAATATTTTAAATACATAACAAGGGTGATAGCTCAGGCTTTGTGGGCGTGTCCACTTCTAATGCATGGCTCCAAGCCATAATGCCTACATGAAGAATTCTGCCAAACTTGGTCTATTATATTTACGAAACAATCCAACACAGAATACCCTAAACATGTCTCGAGACAGTCCGCAGGGCATGGACAAATACTACCGCCTCAACAATCGACGCCACAACACTCGATGCTTAAACATATAAAAGACTGAAGGACAAAATAGACATCCACCGAGACTAGAGATGAATTACAAGTGACTGTGATATAGCAAATGCTTTTTTCTGCGAAACGTAGATAAATTTCAGCGTCAGATTTGTGCATTTCTAAGAAGTGTGGAATTTATAACTCACATCTTCTTTCGTGTATATTGAGTGGTCATATATATATATAATATATATACACGAGAATCGATGTTAAAATGCTAGTATTGACCCGGGAGAAGCATTTTCTGGACATGGTTCTCTATATTAAATTTATCGCTGTATCAGCAATAACCTCTTTAACATCCAAAAGGGAAATCATATACAAATGGACTTTTTTTAAATTCCAGATAACAAGGAAAATATTTGGAACTGATTTGGATTTGAACTTAACCATGCCAACTGTAATACACAGTAAAATGCAATCACACATGTTTCTGACCGACGTACGTACAGTGCCTGTTCTCTGTGAAACATCGGTCGATAATGCTGTATCTGTAGACATCGCACCTGGCACATACCTCTCCAGATTGTCTCTGTGAACCTGGATAAAGTGAATGACAATTGCACATATGTACAAATCCTTCTTTGACATAGGATATAGACATGTCTCAACAGTTTCTGTAGTTGCCCTTCCCACACACACACACGCCAGTCTTGCATGTCCATACACGCGCCTAATATCACACACATAGTGTGTAGGGCACATAGGATAGATTCATGTCTCACCAGCTTCTGATTTTTACCTTCCCACGCATACACGCCAGACCTGCATGTCCATACACGCACCTAATATCATGCATGGCCCACTCACAAACCTGCACTCACCTAATGTTAAACAGGACTCGCTCACAGAAATGAACGAGCGTACTACGCCTGTTCCGTTAATAAATATTTCATAGATAGTCGATTATTTTTGCTGCCGATTATATAATCGAGCGTAAAAGAAAATAATCGAAAAATCGAAAAAAATTCGATTTAATCAAGCAAAAATCGATTTATTATTTATTATAATCAGGCATAATTTAGTGTTTAGTCTAGTAATATAGCTTACGCATTGGTGGTTTGGTTGTTCTAGCAAGGTAGATCTATAAATATCTATTCCTGACGTTCAAGCCCTCCCTTCCAGTATCATAGTCCATGCACGTGTATCTTTATATAAGTAATTGCTTGATTTGCCAGAGATCAGATGTATTTGATTGCTACTGTTTAATATCCCCCTCTAAAGGATGTGGGCTGGAGTGTTGGTAGCCATTTTGCGAAAGAAATTTAAAAAAGGAATAACTGTTTTTCATAGTAAATTCACAAAATTTCGATGTGAATTTTCATAAATTCTGACGATTGTTTTGGAACGAACATGACTTAAAACTGTTGCAGCAACAACTTGCAGTCAAAGGATTTTCAAAATATTCGTAAATGGGCGAAATTTATAAAAATAAAAATAATATCGACATTTCGAGGAAAAAATGCACAAAATTGAATTCGTAGTAAATTAAAAAAACATTCGATCCAAATTTTCATAAGTCCTGCCGATTATTTTGTAACTAATTTGACTTAAAGCTGTTGCTTCACGCGCAGTCAAATGATATTCAAAATATTCAGCTTTTCCAATGCTGGAAAATAGGGAAAAAACGTAGAGAGGCACTAAGGGCGAGCTTTATATAATTAAAAGTTAATCTTTGTAATGTTAAAATTAAATTGGCGCCTTTGTACTGGCTTGAAAAACTGAGCATACGCGCTGGTTTCTTAAGACCATTATCTAATGGGAATGAGTGAACAATGGATTCCAAATGGACTTCATTATATTGGGCGGGGTTGTCCCTAGCATTCAGCGATCAGAGGACTTGTTGATATAGCCTGTACTATTGAGCGTATTGCGGTCTTTTCAGAGGCCTACTTAGTTGAGCTAATCACTAATTTAGGAAATTGCGTATTCTGTTATTTTTATAGAAAATCAGGCATTTTTAATTATTTATTTTATTATTATTATTATTATTATTATTATTATTATTATTATTATTATTATTAGTAAGAAAGTTATTCTCTCTCTCTTTTCTCTCTCTCTCTCCTCCTCCTCCTCCTCCTCCCTCCCTCGCTCCCTCCCTCCCTCACTCACCATGTAGTTGCTACTTCCAAATTTCCAAGATTAAATAATCGATTATCCGATTAAATCGATTATTTTCCAGACATAATAAAAGATTATTTATTTCCATAATCAAACAGCCCTAGTGCGTACGCACCTAAAATCACACATGGTCCACTCACAGACCTACACGCGCGTACATGCACCAAATATCATACATGTCCCATTCACAAACGTGTTTGCGCGTAGACGCACCTATTATCATACAGGGCCCACTGACAGACCGCCACGGGCGTACAAGCACCAAATATCACACAGGGCTCACTCAACAGAGGGACCCATTCATATCTATACCCCCGCCCATTTCTACCTATGCTCCGCCCATTTATACCCATTCTCCGCCCATGTCTACCTATGCTCCGCCCATTTATACCCATTTTCCGGCCATTTCTACATATGCTCCGCCCATTTATACCTATTCTCCGTCCATTTCTACATATGCTCCGCCCATTTCTACATATGCTCCGCCCATTTCTACATATGCTCCGTCCATTTCTACATATGCTCCGCCCATTTCTACATATGCTCCGCCCATTTCTACATATGCTCCGTCCATTTCTACATATGCTCCGCCCATTTCTACATATGCTCCGTCCATTTCTACATATGCTCCGTCCATTTCTACATATTCTCCGTCCATTTCTACATATGCTCCGTCCATTTCTACATATGCTCTGCCCATGTTTACATATGCTCCGCCCATTTCTACATATGCTCCGCCCATTTCTACATATGCTCCGCCCATTTCTACATATGCTCCGTCCATTTCTACATATGCTCCGCCCATTTCTACATATGCTCCGTCCATTTCTACATATGCTCCGCCCATTTCTACATATGCTCCGCCCATTTCTACATATGCTCCGTCCATTTCTACATATGCTCCGTCCATTTCTACATATGCTCCGCCCATTTCTACATATTCTCCGTCCATTTCTACATATGCTCCGTCCATTTCTACATATGCTCCGCCCATTTCTACATATGCCCCGCCCATTTCTACATATGCTCCGCCCATTTCTACATATGCCCCGCCCATTTCTACATATGCTCTGCCCATTTCTACATATTCTCCACCCATTTCTACATATTCTCCACCCATTTCTACATATTCTCCACCCATTTCTACATATGCTCTGCCCATTTCTACATATGCTCCGCCCATTTCTACATATGCTCTGCTCATTTCTACATATGCTCCGCCCATTTCTACATATTCTCCACCCATTTCTACATATTCTCCACCCATTTCTACATATTCTCCACCCATTTCTACATATGCTCTGCCCATTTATACCTATTCTCCGCCCATTTCTACCTATTCTCCGCCCATTTCTACATATGCTCCGCCCATTTCTACATATGCCCCGCCCATGTCTACATATTCTCCGCCCATTTCTACATATGCTCCGCCCATTTCTACATATTCTCCGCCCATTTCTACATATGCTCTGCCCATTTCTACATATGCTCCGCCCATTTCTACATATGCTCTACTCATTTCTACATATGCTCCGCCCATTTCTACATATTCTCCACCCATTTCTACATATTCTCCACCCATTTCTACATATTCTCCACCCATTTCTACATATTCTCCACCCATTTCTACATATTCTCCACCCATTTCTACATATTCTCCACCCATTTCTACATATGCTCTGCCCATTTCTACATATGCTCCGCCCATTTCTACATATGCTCTGCTCATTTCTACATATGCTCCGCCCATTTCTACATATCCTCCACCCATTTCTACATATCCTCCACCCATTTCTACATATGCTCTGCCCATTTCTACATATGCTCTGCCCATTTATACCTATTCTCCGCCCATTTCTACCTATTCTCCGCCCATTTCTACATATGCTCCGCCCATTTCTACATATGCCCCGCCCATGTCTACATATTCTCCGCCCATTTCTACATATGCTCCGCCCATTTCTACATATTCTCCGCCCATTTCTACATATGCTCTGCCCATTTCTACATATGCTCCGCCCATTTCTACATATGCTCTACTCATTTCTACATATGCTCCGCCCATTTCTACATATTCTCCACCCATTTCTACATATTCTCCACCCATTTCTACATATTCTCCACCCATTTCTACATATTCTCCACCCATTTCTACATATTCTCCACCCATTTCTACATATTCTCCACCCATTTCTACATATGCTCTGCCCATTTCTACATATGCTCCGCCCATTTCTACATATGCTCTGCTCATTTCTACATATGCTCCGCCCATTTCTACATATCCTCCACCCATTTCTACATATGCTCTGCCCATTTCTACATATGCTCCGCCCATTTCTACATATCCTCCACCCATGTCTACATATGCTCTGCCCATTTCTACATATCCTCCGCCCATTTCTACATATGCTCTGCCCATTTCTACATATGCTCCGCCCATTTCTACATATGCTCCGTCCATTTCTACATATGCTCCGTCCATTTCTACATATGCTCCGCCCATTTCTACATATGCTCCGCCCATTTCTACATATGCTCCGTCCATTTCTACATATGCTCTGCCCATTTCTACATATGCTCTGCCCATTTCTACATATCCTCCGCCCATTTCTACATATGCTCTGCCCATTTCTACATATGCTCCGCCCATTTCTACATATTCTCCACCCATTTCTACATATGCTCCGCCCATTTCTACATATTCTCCACCCATTTCTACATATGCCCCGCCCATGTCTACATATGCTCCGCCCATTTCTACATATGCCCCGCCCATTTCTACATATGCCCCGCCCATTTCTACATATGCCCCGCCCATGTCTCCATATGCTCCGCCCATTTCTACATATTCTCCACCCATTTCTACATATGCCCCGCCCATTTCTACATATTCTCCACCCATTTCTACATATGCCCCGCCCATGTCTACATATGCTCCGCCCATTTCTACATATGCTCTGCCCATTTCTACATATGCCCCGCCCATTTCTACATATGCTCCGCCCATTTCTACATATGCTCCGCCCATTTCTACATATGCTCCGCCCATTTCTACATATGCCCCGCCCATTTCTACATATGCTCTGCCCATGTTTACATATGCTCCGCCCATGTCTACATATGCTCCGCTCATTTCTACATATGCCCCGCCCATGTCTACATATGCTCCGCTCATTTCTACATATCCTCCGCCCATTTCTACATATTCTCCACCCATTTCTACATATTCTCCACCCATTTCTACATATGCCCCGCCCATGTCTACATATGCTCCGCCCATTTCTACATATGCTCCGCCCATTTCTACATATGCTCCGCCCATTTCTACATATTCTCCACCCATTTCTACATATTCTCCACCCATTTCTACATATGCCCCGCCCATTTCTACATATGCTCCGCCCATTTCTACATATTCTCCACCCATTTCTACATATGCTCTGCCCATGTTTACATATGCTCCGCCCATGTCTACATATGCTCCGCTCATTTCTACATATGCCCCGCCCATGTCTACATATGCTCCGCTCATTTCTACATACCCTCCGCCCATTTATACATATGCCCCGCCCATTTCTACATATGCTCCGCCCATTTCTACATATGCTCTGCCCATGTCTACATATGCTCCGCCCATTTCTACATATGCTCCGCCCATTTCTACATATGCCCCGCCCATTTCTACATATGCCCCGCCCATTTCTACATATGCCCCGCCCATTTCTACATATGCTCCGCCCATTTCTACATATGCTCTGCCCATGTCTACATATGCTCCGCCCATTTCTACATATGCTCCGCCCATTTCTACATATGCCCCGCCCATTTCTACATATGCCCCGCCCATTTCTACATATGCTCCGCCCATTTCTACATATGCTCCGCCCATTTCTACATATGCTCTGCCCATGTCTACACATGCTCCGTCCATTTCTACATATGCTCCGCCCATTTCTACATATGCTCCGCCCATTTCTACATATGCTCCGCCCATTTCTACATATGCTCCGCCCATTTCTACATATTCTCCACCCATTTCTACATATGCCCCGCCCATTTCTACATATGCTCCGCCCATTTCTACATATTCTCCACCCATTTCTACATATGCTCTGCCCATGTTTACATATGCTCCGCCCATGTCTACATATGCTCCGCTCATTTCTACATATGCCCCGCCCATGTCTACATATGCTCCGCTCATTTCTACATATCCTCCGCCCATTTATACATATGCCCTGCCCATTTCTACATATGCTCCGCCCATTTCTACATATGCTCTGCCCATGTCTACATATGCTCCGCCCATTTCTACATATGCTCCGCCCATTTCTACATATGCCCCGCCCATTTCTACATATGCCCCGCCCATTTCTACATATGCCCCGCCCATTTCTACATATGCTCCGCCCATTTCTACATATGCTCTGCCCATGTCTACATATGCTCCGCCCATTTCTACATATGCTCCGCCCATTTCTACATATGCCCCGCCCATTTCTACATATGCCCCGCCCATTTCTACATATGCCCCGCCCATTTCTACATATGCTCCGCCCATTTCTACATATGCTCTGCCCATGTCTACACATGCTCCGTCCATTTCTACCTATGCTCCGCCCATTTCTACATATGCTCCGCCCATTTCTACATATGCCCCGCCCATTTCTACATATGCTCCGCCCATTTCTACATATGCTCTGCCCATTTCTACATATGCCCCGCCCATGTCTACATATGCTCCGCCCATTTCTACATATGCTTCGCCCATTTCTACATATGCTCCGCCCATTTCTACATATGCCCCGCCCATTTCTACATATGCTCCGCCCATTTCTACATATGCCCCGCCCATTTCTACATATGCTCCGCCCATTTCTACATATGCTCTGCCCATTTCTACATATGCCCCGCCCATGTCTACATATGCTCCGCCCATTTCTACATATGCTCTGCCCATTTCTACATATGCCCCGCCCATGTCTACATATGCTCCGCCCATTTCTACATATGCTCCGCCCATTTCTACATATGCTCCGCCCATGTCTACATATGCTCCGCCCATGTCTACATATGCTCCGCCCATTTCTACATATGCTCCGCCCATTTCTACATATGCTCTGCCCATGTTTACATATGCTCCGCCCATGTCTACATATGCTCCGCTCATTTCTACATATGCCCCGCCCATGTCTACATATGCTCCGCTCATTTCTACATATCCTCCGCCCATTTCTACATATGCTCCGCCCATTTCTACATATGCTCTGCCCATGTTTACATATGCTCCGCCCATGTCTACATATGCTCCGCTCATTTCTACATATGCCCCGCCCATGTCTACATATGCTCCGCTCATTTCTACATATGCTCCGCCCATTTCTACATATGCCCCGCTCATTTCTACATATGCTCCGCCCATTTCTACATATGCTCCGCCCATTTCTACATATGCTCCGCCCATTTCTACATATGCTCTGCCCATGTCTACATATGCTCCGCCCATGTCTACATATGCTCTGCCCATGTCTACATATGCTCCGCCCATTTCTACATATGCTCCGCCCATTTCTACATATGCTCCGCCCATTTCTACATATGCTCTGCCCATGTCTACATATGCTCCGCCCATGTCTACATATGCTCTGCCCATGTTTACATATGCTCTGCCCATGTTTACATATGCTCTGCCCATGTCTACATATGCTCTGCCCATGTCTACATATGCTCCGCCCATTTCTACATATGCTCCGCCCATTTCTACATATGCTCCGCCCATTTCTACATATGCTCTGCCCATGTCTACATATGCTCCGCCCATGTCTACATATGCTCTGCCCATGTTTACATATGCTCTGCCCATGTCTACATATGCTCTGCCCATGTCTACATATGCTCCGGCCATTTCTACATATGCTCCGCCCATTTCTACATATGCTCCGCCCATTTCTACATATGCTCTGCCCATGTCTACATATGCTCCGCCCATGTCTACATATGCTCTGCCCATGTTTACATATGCTCTGCCCATGTCTACATATGCTCTGCCCATGTCTACATATGCTCTGCCCATGTCTACATATGCTCTGCCCATGTCTACATATGCTCCGCCCATGTCTACATATGCTCTGCCCATGTCTACATATGCTCTGCCCATGTTTACATATGCTCCGCCCATTTCTACATATGCTCCGCCCATTTCTACATATGCTCCGCCCATTTCTACATATGCTCCGTCCATTTCTACATATGCTCTGCCCATGTCTACATATGCTCCGCTCATTTCTACATATGCTCCGCCCATTTCTACATATGCTCCGCCCATTTCTACATATGCTCCGCCCATTTCTACATATGCTCCGTCCATTTCTACATATGCTCTGCCCATGTCTACATATGCTCCGCCCATTTCTACATATGCCCCGCCCATGTCTACATATGCCCCTCCCATTTCTACATATGCCCCGCCCATTTCTACATATGCTCCACCCACTTTTTACATATGCTGGAATAGATTCGAAACTTTGGAAGCTGAATTCCCAGAATCTAAATTTCACAATTTCCATTGCAATCAATTTCCTATATCTAACATATTGAATATTTGAGCATAGCATCTCTTCAGAGTTAAATTAAAATGAAATTGTATCACCATGTGCCTATAAACTGAAATGATGAAGTACTGGCAATAGGTGATGTAATCGGTGAAGATGTTATCCCCTGCATTACCACATCCGCATGTTTGCTCCCTTCCTCTTCCCTCCCTCCCTACCTCCGTCCCGTACTCTCACTCATTAATCTGGTATCTCGATTCGTAGATACTCGATAACATCTCTTTTGATGAGGGCCAGAGCATGTCCAGACCATTTCCTCTATGATGGAATGGAGCTACTATTAACTGATCGGGAAGTGTTGCATATAACGAATTGAATAGGGCGAGCCATTTCTAACTATGTCTCCCCCATGTCTAGCTATGCCTAGTCCATTTCTAGCTATGTCCAACCCATTTTTAGTTAGGTCTCGCCGATTTCTAACTATGGCGAGTCCTTTTCTGGCTTTGTCTCGCACCTATCTAGCTATTCCCCGCCCATGTCTAGCTATGTCTCGCACATGCATAGCCGTGTCTCGCCCATGTCTAGAAATGTCTCTCCCATGTCTGGCTATGCCCCGCCCATGTCTAGCTATGTCTCGCCCATGTCTAGCTATGCCCAGTCCATGTCTAGTTATAGCTCGCCCATGTCTAGCTATGTGTCGCCCATGTCTAGCTTTGTCCCGCCCATGTCTAGCTATGTCTCGCCCATGCATAGCCGTGTCTCGCCCATGTCTAGAAATGTCTCTCCCATGTCTGGCTATGCCCCGCCCATGTCTAGCTATGTCTCGCCCATGTCTAGCTATGCCCAGTCCATGTCTAGTTATAGCTCGCCCATGTCTAGCTATGTGTCGCCCATGTCTAGCTTTGTCCCGCCCATGTCTAGCTATGCAATTCAATTTATATCTATGTCACGCTCATGTCTGGCTATGCATCGCCCATATTTAGCTATTCACAGTCCATGTCTAGCTATGTATCACCCATGCCTAGCTATGCCCAGTCCATTTCTAGCTTTGCATCGCCCATGTCTAGCTATTCCCAGTCCATTTATGGCTATGTGTCGCCCATGTCTAACTACATGTATGTCTCGCCAGTGTCCAGCTATGTCTTGCCCATGTCTGGCTATGCCTCACCCATGTATAGCTACGTCTGGCCCATGTCTAGCTATGTCTCGTCCATGCCCAGCTTTGCCCAGTCCATTTTAGCTATGTCGCTGGCATTTCTAGCTATGTCTCGCCCATGTCTAGATATGCCTCGTCCATGTCTAGCTTTGTCTCGGCCATGTCTAGCTTTGTCTCGGCCATGTCTAGCTATGTCGCGCATATGTCTAGCTATGTCTTGCCCGTGTCTCGCCCATGTCTAGCTATAGCCAGTCCAGTTCTAGCTAAGCATCGCCCACTTCATACGTCCGTTTGCCTCGACTTTTATACTCTGAACAATGAATTGTAGGAATCCCAATTTCAAGGCACCTGTACAGGCTGATTTGATATTTTGAAACAAGGTATACTGGGATCTGTTGCTGCATATCAACACTATGTTTAATAAATTGTAAATCACCAAAGAGATACTATTCAGATTACTACTGACTGGCTTTTGCCACTGTTCTGACGGATCTACATCACTTGATTGTGACATCAGTGAACATTTGACGTACGTATTATGATTATGACGCGAGAGACAAATCTGATCCCGCCATTGATAGTAATACAAACTAAACGCTATTTATACAAATAAAGAACAGGGCCGGCAAACCATACTTATGCAGAGAAGGACTAATGGCATCTTCATAACCCCAACTAGTTGAATGGCTCACATTCCATTCTGTTTCTGGGAACAGCTTCACAGCAACAATATCTCCGTTCAGAGCACGATTTCGGTTAGCATAACCACTAAGAAGAATGTCTGATCCACCATCCTGAAACATTGACAGCATTGAATAGGAACACTGATTACGCAGTGTATCGGGCTGTTACCGGCCCAATAACATGCGTTATCATACTAATTTGACTAAAATGGTCAACATTAACAATGATTATACAGACCAATTCTAACTGCGTTTAAGATGATGTCGCATAACTGGGGTGCTCAGACAGAACATAATGCAACATGGACCTTTTGTTGATTATAGATCGAACGTACTAAGAAGATGGAGTCAATAAGTTTATCTGGATTGGTTCACTGGTTTCCAGATTGTGAGAATTGACGGGTGATGGCTCCCGAAATGGAGAGCAAGATTATCGCATACAGATACTGATTTGTTGCATATCGCGGGTGTACACCTGACGTGAATGATGTGATCAAATGTTCAGATGTTCAGATTATGTCAGGTGTTACTCTTACCCTTTCTTTACGCCACTTGGTTGCAGCATTATGCATGACGTTAATGAAATGGAGAGCGAGAATATGGCAGGCATATCCACCACTAACTGGCCGTTGTCTCATCCCTTCAAACTTCATGATTGCCACACCTTATATGTGATTTCCAACGCTTTTCAAACTTTTTCCCATTTTTACCTCAGAGCATAGATAATAAATAGTTTAAAGTGTAAGTAAAACGCTAAGCCAACTTACTGCGTCAGTGTATGGAAATAACTCAGTATATGCCAACATAATAATATGGTTATATAATATTTTTATAGACTATTACTATTTATATAAAATTTCATATCAAAAGTGCTAATTTTCGTACCTTCTGTAAACGAAACCCGAACACCCGAAGACAAGGCTTCAAGAAGTTGTGAGGACTAGATACCCGATCGCTCTGATTAACTTGATAATCATAATATAGATTCTCCTTTACTAGAAGAACAAAATGCTTTTTAAATTTTTGTCATTGCTCCAGCCAAAGCTGAGATAAGCACATAGCAACCTCCTTGACAACCAAACGTTTTTAGCTATCGCGCTAAACTTGTGACGTCACACCGGGAAGACACCAATTCTTATAGTCTAGAGAGCATAGCTAGGCGCTCTACTGCTGCACATATTAGGAACCTAAACACCTGTTCTTTGACAATTCATTGTTCACACAGGAACACTACATTGTTAAAGATGTACTCAGAATCAGTAATAGCAAAGTTGATGATATTTTTGTTGATTAAACTTAAAGGATAGTTCTCATGGTCACGGTTAGAGGTGACAGCAACATCGGATTTCGTGTACGTGAGGCTATATTTAATCAAAAACACACACACACACACACACACACACACACACACACACACACACACACACACACACACACACACACACACACACACACACACACACACACACACACACACACACACACACACACACACACACACACACACACACACACACACACACACACACACACACACACACACACACACACACACACACACACACACACACACACACACACACACACACACACACACACACACACTTCTTGGAATACAATTCTACAAATGCATATATATCTTACTCTTATCTTTCTGGATTGACCACATGCCTTTGAATTTTCGTCCATCCATATCGCTACCACATATCCCCCTACAACATGATGTATATATACCTACTATATATAGTGTATATTATATATAGTAAGTATATATACATCATGTAGTAGGGGGATATGTGGTAGTGATATGGATGGACGAAAATTCAAAGGCCTGTGGATTGACTGCAGAGATTTTCCATTATAGATGATAGGCACATGTATGTACACAAATGTACAACTTTTTAAATGACAGTAGGCCTACACAGCTCAGTGCATTTACTATCGCAATTTACCATTGTGCAGACTTATGAATAAATATGCAAATAGTTATGTGTTTAAAATTAACTAAAATGCTGGGAAAATATAAATCAAATCTAAACTAATCTATTTGCGCATAGTCATCCAGAGTAGGCCTACACAGTTTATTTACAATTTAGGCATCGAACAAGTTGCCCGGTGAGGCTTTCACTGCCGTCCGCACGCATATAGTACAACTTAAATAACACATACTGTTGAATATTTTGAACATAATTGGGTTGGATTTCAACCCAAATTATGCTAAAAAATATTCAACAGACAGGTTCTTGTATCGTGTTCATATGGTTCTAACTAACAAGCTTGTGTTTTTGCGTTGGAAACATATAGTTATTTATGAGCTTCACTGTAAGTAAAGACCAGCGATCTCTGAACATTCTGTCAGTTCAAATACATCGCCAAAAGCTTATAGATAAACAATTACATTGATTCTAATGATGAGAAATTTCACATAAGACACACACTTATTGTACATTTGTAATCTTCAGAAAAAGTTGTAGCTGCATTCTGGAGCTTATACATATCTTTTTAGATGCCTTGCTTTACCGTTGTTATAGGCCTATTATTATGCGAATATGGCTATCCATGAAACCATTAAAATGAGTAAATATCATGATAGAATTTTTTTTAAATCATGATTTCTTATTTCTTGAAGACTTAGCTTCAAGCTGACATAATTTATGTTATGGTTGTGAAGCCTCTCGTGTTAAACGAACGTTTTAAAAATAGGTCACCTTTGTACTACAGAAAGTGAAATATTGACACAGCTCACAGAGCAGTTCCCAGTGTGACATCACAGGGAGCGGGGATATGATTTAGATCGAGGCGTCATTTAATCTCGTTATTCGGGCTGCCTAACATATTTCTTTTCACTCCAAGTGATGCTATTGTGTTTATATAGTGTAGTAGACCATAAAATTAATTGAAACTCGTTATCGACCATAAGTCCTCACAAGACCTTTAAGCCGTAATATCAGGGATCTGCGTACGACGGAAAATTGACTTGCTAACATTCTAACAGCTGGCTTGCGTGTTGGTGATCATTTGATGCGCCAAGATTTTAAATATTACGGCTCAAATTGGTGAGAACCCAGCATATACATTACTATATTACATTTTAAATACAAATATCTCCTGTTGTGTGGTTTATCGTATTAACACAGCAAATCAGTTTCAATGTAAATGAAATGTATTTCCGTTATTCTGATAGCTGTTGCACGTCTATTTCGTGCACGTCAAAAGCTAGTTGTAATGGCTATAAAACAAGTTTTCATTCTTCCTATGCACCGATATACTTTTATATAATAATCCCTCTTATGTCAACAGTGCCTCAAAATGATACTTAACCCTTTCACGGACAAATACCTGAAAAGGTATGGGGTCTATCGTTTGAAGTATTTAACATATTATGTTAACTATTTTGCAACTAATTTGACTGGAAGCCAAATATATGTTGCTGCACCAGGTTCTAGTCAAATTAATTGCAAAATATTTAACACTTCCTGTATGGTTGCCTTGGGAATGAGATATGAGAAATTCATTGCTGAAAGGATTAAATTAATTAACCCATTAATGGCCAAGATTTTTCAAGAAAATTTGAATTTTTGCACAGTGATTCAGAAAGTTCTGGATTCAGCAATGATCTTGCAAAAATGTGCATTTGTAGGTCAAGAGAAGACCATTTTGAAAGTTTACCACTGCAATGACAGGCTGACCTGCAAATGGGCATTCACCAAGCAAAGCTTTCAATTTTCCGGACCAATCAGTAGTTTTTCAAAACTCATGAAATCGCAACTAGTATTAAAATGTAAATTGCATTGCAGTCATACAGGTCAACTATTTTTTAAACAAAGTTTTGACAGAAAGTAGGTGCTGTATTGATAAATATCCTTATACAGCCCATAATAATATTATCGAGCCAGACATGCCAGTGGTCCATTTAAAAAAAAAAGTCTCTTGGCCTGCAAATGGACATTCAATAAGCAGATATGTCAATATTCCTGACCAAATTTAGTTATTAAAGCGTTAATAGGCAAGATTTAAAATCCTGTTTGGTAACTGTTCATTTGCAGGCCAAGATTAATCTTTAAAGTTTACCATCGGAATCACTGACTTGATGTTATCATGCCACTCATTTCAATGTTAAATGTTTGTTGGTGTTTGGTGTTATTGTATGTGTTCATTAGTAATAAGTACTATCACATTCACATGCCTGTAAATAAATCACAATCCATGCATATCTATATCCCAGGCTTTGCTTTCTCATATACTTTTTAGCTGCGACTGTCTCAAAAACTACTGATCCGATTTGGCTCAAATTTTAACGTGAAGAAACTTGCTGTCAAAGAGTATTTCCAGTATTGTCCATTATCCGTATAAAAGAACCTGGATTCCGATAGGATCAAATTCTGAATATGTGGATATCTCGATCGGAAACTTCTGGTCTGATTTGGCTACAATTTTAACACAGGAAAGGTCATCCCGAAAAACTTTAAAATGTGAAACAATCTGGACTCACGATTAGTATAAGTCTGCCTCTCTCTGTCTGTCAATTTTTTACATTTCTGACAAAGATGCCAAAGTCTCAACTGTAGCTCGTCCTTATATGTTTTTTAAAAATAGGATGGGATATTGCATCCGTCAGTCAGTCTGTCTGTCCATCCATCTCGCTATCTCATTGGTGGAATTCAATCAAATTTGTTATGTGAGTTACCCATAATATTGAGATGACGTTTACATTAGGCTCTAACCACATGGTGTGTGTGTGTGTGTGTGTGTGTGTGTGTGTGTGTGTGTGTGTGTGTGTGTGTGTGTGTGTGTGTGTGTGTGTGTGTGTGTGTGTGTGTGTGTGTGTGTGTGTGTGTGTGTCGAAAGTCAAATTTGGTGGAATTCAACCAAATTTGGTATGTTCATTACCCATTTGATTGCGGGTTACAAGACAATGTTTACATTAGGAACTAAAATGTGTAGTCGACGGCATGCCATCGCAAATCCCCACGCATTCACCATTTCACGCTTTACCCTCACTTTGACCCAAAACACAATAAATTCCTTGAAATGTAGTTTCAATGGGTAATGGGTTTCAAAATGAAATGCGACATGGCCACCTTTGCATAAATTAAATTTTTGGCTCACAATCCCCACCCCTGAGCCCCACCCATGGGGATCATAACAAAATTTCAAACATGCCATGAACATCCATGGCCATATGTGTAATCATACCCAAAGTTTCAAGTTTCTATCTGAAATGGTCTAGGAGGAGTTGCATTACAATCGATAATTACTGGCCAATTTTGACTTTTTGATCCCGCCCCTAACCTCAGTTTGGCTCAAGATCAAAATAGTTCCTTGTCCTGTAGACTACTAATCATTGGCTTGAAAATGATATGCGACATGACAATCCCACATTCCCCCACCCCAAGGGCCCTGCCACTGAGCGTCATGCCAAAATTCCAAGATTCATGCACATCCCTGTCCATATGTGCAATCATCCCCAATGTTTTAAGTTTCTATCTGAAATGGTCTAGGAGGAGTTGCATTACAATCAATTTCATGCCCTTTTGACCCCACGCCCTCCCATCCCATACACCCTGGGGCGGGGCCAAATGTAAATGTGCTCATCCACTCCACATTGATATGGGTAACTGACATACTTAATTTGGTTGGATTCTGTCCAACAGTGTCAGAGGAATTGCATTAAAATCAATTTCATGACCTTTTTACACCCATCCCCCACCCCTGGGGGCGGAACCAAATGTAAAGGTGCTCATCCACTGCACAGCGGAAAATTAACACACTGAATGCGTCTGGCATGCGGCAAACCACATATACGCAAGACATTTTTACGTAGCAGCAGCAGCAGCAGCAGCAGTAGTAGTAGTAGTAGTAGTAGTAGTAGTAGTAGTAGTAGTAGTAGTAGTAGTAGTAGTAGTAGTAGTAGTAATAGTAATAGTAGTAGTAGTAGTAGTAGTAGTAGTAGTAGTAGTAGTAGTAGTAGTAGTAGTAGTAGTAGTAGCTTTAGCAGCAGCAGAGACGGCTATGGAGGCTGCGGCGCTGCTGCTGCTACTACTACTACTACTACTACTACTACTACTACTACTACTACTACTACTACTACTACTACTACTACTATTACTATTACTATTACTACTACTACTGCTGCTGCTGCTGCTGCTGCTGCTGCTGCTACTGCCACCGCTGCCCCCAGGCAATTGTGTAGGCAGTGATTGTATTCAATTAACTCATTACCCCCCACCCCCGCACCCCCATTAGTTTGACTAGGAGTTGGTGCTGTCTATGACAACAGCAACATAATCCAGTCAAATTAGTTTCAAAAATATTCAAGAGCTTTCTTTTGTAGTTTTCTTATAATCGAGACACTGGAATTTCAAGGGTTAAGTGCCAACAGACAGTTGACCTAGTTTTCCGAGCTCTTTGTTGAATGACAGAGGATTGATATTTACGACATAATTTGACAATGTACATTTTGTTCTTTCCCACGCATTAGACTACTTATGTTGGGTGTGTGTGTGTGTGTGTGTGTGTGTGTGTATATATACAGGCCCACTGAGAGGAGGGCGCAGCCGGTGCACCGCACCGGGGCCCATGAGCTACCAAGGGGCCCCATAAATATGTCAGTAAAGTTTTTTGAGGTGCCTATATTTCGGTTATCTACAAAAAAAACCCTTGCTCCCCATGGCCCACAACCCACGACCCACAACCCTCGACGGTCCGCAACCCTCGACCCACGCCCCACGAAATAACAGCACGTGTAACGTGTCCACTGATATCTGCGCCACAGACCAGTATCAGCCGTATGATTTTCGCCTACTCAAAGTTTTTCCGCTTTTGCGCCATTGCTGGATGTGACGGGCCAAGCTCACTGACTGTAATGTCAGTATTTATATTTATGACGTAATCGACGTAATCGACTTGTTATGTGATGACGTATTTGTGTTGTATTTGTGTTGTATGTAAACTCTCGCTATTGTGATTATTCGAGCAAAGGGTGAATAAGGTGCGCGTAAATAAACTAGAAAGAAGTGAATTAATAGTTATATGTTACATCATCAATAATTACAATTTCCAGCTATACATAGAGGCAATTGATATGCAAATTTCTTAGTAAGTGTTGGTAGACCTACACAGTCTATAGATTTTACAGTATCGGGTACGTATGCAAAGTAGATTAGTGATTGATGTTTGTTTTAACTGTATATTGAGTATTGCCATTGTCGTTGTATCTAACCTAATTTCACTAATTTCAAGTCCATCACAGTTTTTACAGAACAGTGACATCGAGAGCACAGTTTGAGTGTTTCAGACAGGCAGGCAGCAATAGCAAGCTAAGTAACAACTAATTTAAGAAATTAAGCACTTATACAATACAATAAATTAGTGGTGCTAATTATAGACAAATCTCAGATGGAGTCATTATTTTAGAATTGTGAGTCATACATGATAAACACTGTCAGATTGTCTAGACTTTAGCTTTCATGGCCAACAGAAACCTCAGAAAATACTGGCTGTCCACAGTCTGTAGCAATATGGGCAATCTCTCGAAACTGCTAACCCAATTTGTTTCAATATTTGCATATCAAAGGGCCAAAGTAGGATTTCCAAATTTTTGCAATGATCCTGATTCAGCTCGATCTTTAACATATCCATAATGCATTTCTCAGAAACTGCTGATCAGATTTGGATCAAACTTTGACAAGCGAAATTGCGAAAAGTTTGACTTAATTCCAAACAAGGGAACTCCAAAATTTTGCTCATGCTCCCGATCAAGAATTACGTAGTGCGTGTGTGTGCGCTTCACGATGGGGTGGGCCCCTGGGTGGGGTGGGGGTGGGGCGGGGTGGCACAGTGCTGTCATAGATATTCCATTAAATTTATTGATTTTTCTTTCTAACAGTAAGCTACACCATTAGAAACGGTCCATAAATCTAATGGAACATTTCCGGGCAGTAGCAGTTGTCTAGACATGCACATGGTTGATATTGCTCCAACAAACACAAATTTTCTCTATCGTTTTATATTGTATTTCAGGATTCGTAAACAACTTATTTCGACATGTCTTCGGAGTCTTCCCATAAATCTGGAGCTCAGAAAAGGAAAGAAAAGAAGAAACGCGAAGAAAATGAAAAAAGAGGACTACAGACGCTCTTCCAAGTAGGTGTGAGTCGTGTGACAATAGAACAAGGTACATCGTGTGCAGATGATGCTGCTAATGTAAATGTGAATTTAGAATTACAAGGCACAGGTGATATAAATGTGAATTTGGAACCAGGGGCATGTGACACAAACATAAATGTGGATTTGAAACAAACTGCAGATGTTGAAATGGACGATACGGTATCTGGTAATGCAAAAGATGCTGCTCCTGCAGAAATTCAGCAAAATAAGACTGTACAAAGTGATATTAGGTTTGACATTGGACATCTCATGACATAATTTCCTTCTCAGTCGGTAATAGAGAAATATGTTGTCAATGGTCAGATTGGCTTTCCTAACACATTCCCTAAAGACAGCAACAAATAATCTTTTCCAGAAAGCATACTTAGGTTTAGAAATGTTAATGGCGAGCAGCATCCTCGGGACTGGCTTGTATGGAGTCAACATAAGCAAGCCTTATATTGTTTTCCATGCCGATTATCTTGCACGAGCACATCTAAATCTGCACTAGCGTCAGATGAGGGCTATCCTGCAAGTGCTAAGTGGAGGAAACTGTGTAATCGGATCCTTGGCCATGAGAAAAGCAATGGTCATAGAGAATGCTATTTAGCATGGCGTGAATTAGAAAAACATATGTCATCTGGGAAAGGTGTTGACAATCTTTTGGAAGCATCAATTGAAACTGAATCACGCAGATGGTACAACATTTTGAAACGAACAATCGATGTTATACTCTTCTTGGGAGAACGTGGCCTTGCTTTCGAGGTTCTTCCCACCGTATTGGTGACTCGAACAATGGAAATTTTCTGGGACTAATAGAGTTGCTGTCCCACTGGGATCCCATTCTAAAACAACATGTGCTGCATGTGGAAGAGTCACAGAAAAATGGTGAACGACTTCAAGTGCATTATCTCTCCCCTGATTCTCAAAATGAGTTTATTGCAGAATGTTCTGATCTGGTGAAACATCACATTCTGCACGAGACACTCAGCAAAATACTTTGCAATAATAGTTGATGCGACACCAGATTCGTCTCACGTTGAGCAAACAACATTCCTCTTGCGCTATGTAGTTCAGACTGAATCACGATTTGAAATTGTAGAGCGATTCCTTAAATTTGTAAATTGTAGTGACAAAAAAGGATCTGAAATAGCTCAAATGATTGTTGAAACATTGCAAGAACATGGTATTCCACTTTCTGATTGCCGGGCACAAGCTTATGACAATGGGGCCAATATGGCGGGAAAATATAATGGTGTACAGGCAAAAATACTTGGACAATGCCCAACAGCTATATTTTCGCCATGTGGTTGCCACACCCTTAATCTGTGTGGAAATGATGCTGCGGAATGCATCCCAGAAGCAATCACCTACTTTGGAACTATTCAAACCGTATATAACTTGTTTAGCTCTAGCCCAAAGCGGTGGGAAATATTGATAAATCGCATCGGCTGTTCCCTTCATGGAATATCGAGCACCAGGTGGTCAGATCGTGTTCAATCTGTGAAACCCTTTGTGGCTCACCTGCCTGGTATCAAATTGGATTTGGAAGACCTCTTGGAGTTGAACCTCACCCCTAAAACAAGAACTAAAATTCATGGAGCTCTTTCCTATGTGACCTCCTTCATATGTGTGATAATGTCTGCTGTATGGTACAAAATACTGGTTTCGATTGAATTTTGCAATAAGGTGATTCAAGCCAGGGATGCCACTTTGGATGTTGAAGTGTCAAATGTCAAATGCCTGCTTTCAGAACTGACTGAACTCAGAAATAACTGGAAATCCATGTGGAATGAAGCAACCCTTATTGCTTCTAACCTGGAGATAGAAGTGAAATTATCTCGAGGACGTAGTGGAGCTCATCGGAAAAGGACAAGGTTCAATGATGATGTCACGACTGATGCAGACATATCAGAAATGAATAAAACTGATGACTCACCCGAAGAGGCATACTTCAGAAAATCTGTGTTTTATGTAATGATGGATAATGTGATTGGTGGACTGACTGTTCGGTTCAATGCTGCAAAGAATATTTCGGAAATGTTGTTTTCTTTGGAAATATCTGACAATGTCAGCAGATGAGCTGGAACAGAAATCAACATCACTGGTTCACCAATATCCTGCCGACATTTCTCAGGATATAGTGCAGGAGATGAAACACTTACCAACAGTCCATCTTGCGAACATTGGCAGCAAACAATTGGGCTCGTTGGAACTGTTGAACTCATTGACAGAGTACAAACTGGAAGGACTCTTTCCAAATGTGTGTGTCAGTCTACGTATTCTTTTGACAACTCCAGCCACAGTAGCCTCTGCAGAACGATCTTTTAGTAAACTGAAACTGATAAAAAGCTATTTGCGATCTACAATGTCCCAAAAACGTCTTGTTGATTTGGCCAGACTTAGCATCGAGTCTACGATTGCAAGAACAATTAACTTTCATGTGGTAATTCACAATTTCGCAAAGAAAAAGGCAAGAAAAGCACCGTTATTTATGAAATAATGGATGTATCTCAATAACTGTATACCATGGTAAGCTACCACCTAGACTCTAGTAATTAGGCCTAAATGTTTAAGAAATAAATCAGATTTTTCATCTTTTGAAACTGTTCAGATTTGTGGGTGGGGAGGAGGCAGAGGGTGGTGTGAGGAGGCCCCTAATTGAACTTGCACCAGCACATTTTAATCCTCTCAGCGGGCCTGTATATATATCAGCTGTTTCAGGCAAGCTCAGCCGATCTCCTTAAATTATGTCACACACCAAGGCCGTTCTCATTTAGTTTTTCAGCGAGTCGGCTCAGGATCGCCGAATTTAAAATAAATCCTAATAATATCTTCTAATAACACATTCTATTTCATTCTTTAGTGCCCATGGTGTAAATGAAAGCCACTTGCAATGCCATTGTACTTCTTCTTTAAGAAGTCCTGTGATTATCATAAATGTAACTCATCGAGAAATGCTGTAGTCTAGGTTTACACGTGGCATATGTTCTTCTTTTTGACATGTTCTGCGGACACATATTTACCACGAGCATTTTCCATCTGAAGAACACTTTATCGGGACTAACTAGGGTCAAGGCGAGGCATTTCGAGAATGGTTCAAGGAACAGTTCACTGACCACGATGATGATCCCTTGATTGCGCTCTCAAGAGGCCCCAGGCCACTACTAAAACCAATTAAAATAGCAAAACTTGAGAAGGCAGTCAAAGCCCTGACAAATGTCCGTGCATCCGGTCCTGATGGCATGAGCAATGAACTAATCAAATATACAAGTGACATTATCTCAAGTCAGATCACGCACCGAATCAATTCACCTTTTATGCACCACCTTGTCATCGATGCTGTAGGCCAAGGCACCATTATGGCCCTATCCAACCCCAAGAAGACGCTTGGCCAATCTGCAGCCCATTGTGCTCCTCAACTGAGATGACGTCATCAGATCATGTAAAAGTGTCTTTAAGCGTAGAGGCAGTTGCGAGGACATTGTATGGGATGAACGCTAGCTTGTGTCAGTAATCATGTCCAAGCACATGAATTTCCACTAAATGAGCATTGCCATGTCACGAGCCTTCGACACAATAGCATAGCATAATTTCAAATGATGCACTATACAAGATGTGTACTACATCACCGCTGTCCATAAAGGTCACCCAGCAAAGATGGTCTATGTTTGGCCATGTGATAAGGATACCAGGGGGCACATCAGCACAAAGAGCCTTGGAATCCGCACTACTGGGTCCCAGCAAACACAAAGGATAGGAGAGGACGTCATTGTCTTACTCGGTTAAGCTACATGGTGACGGAGAATACTGTAATCATACGTACGTTCCCTTCTCCATCTATGGCGCTGATCACATTATATGACAGAACAGAGGGCAAACATGACTCTTACAAACTATCAGCCAATATATTAGGATCTATTGATTCCCTTACATGGACAAATCTGACCTATTTTAACAAACGCATTAATTAAATTTTCTGAGCATAATTGCAATCCTTTGTCACGGGTTAGCTCTTTCAACTGCACACTAATTTAAATTCTGCGATAATATTTTGTATACTTATTACTACTTGCATGTGCTTTGATGTGACGTGAGGATATGCAATTGAGAAACTGTGCAGGGCACCTTTCACATACTTACCGGGTGAGGTACATATGCTTCTTTATAGTTGTGCCCATTCACTTCGACAGCACCCTATGCATAGAAACATTAACCAAACAACAGTTATTGACTAAACAAAAACCAGTTAGCACATGGTTCCTTTCGACAGAATGGACCTTATCATTTTTAGCTATGCACCACCCACTTTTGTCTAAGCTCCACCCACACCTCGCTCGTTTTGTGATCGATCGATATCTCAACTTCTTGGCCATCATTTTCCAGAAAACTATACAGGTAAGCTGTTGAATTTTTTTAAAACTAATTTGACTGGGCGCTGTTGTTGCCATATATTGCATGTTTATTAAATAGTAGCGACATACAATTGTTACAGACGTATCGGAATATTAATAGTTAACAGAAGGGCCTAATATAACCATTTATGACGTAATATTATGATGCCATCCTACAGTACAGATCATAGTTAGCTTTACTGTTTGACGAAGCAAAAACGAAACAAAAATGCGTCTTTTAGCGTCAAAACTCGTAGCGTTTTCAGATGTGGCCAAACACCAAACGCATTTAATTTATTTTATAGGCGCGTCTAACGGAAAGTCAAACCCGTCCTACAATATGTTAAACGCATTATGGAATATTTTAACCCCATCACGAAAAAAGTCAAACGCGCAATCAAATGTATTCAGTGACAAAGGGTCTTACTACGCGTCATTAAACATAAAGTGGAATCGGTCTACGATGTGTCGAGGACCCGTCCATGCAGATCTAAATTGCAAGTGGAGTCGTATATGTGTTGAGTACATGCATCACATTTAGTTATTTTTTTCGTGGCCGTAAATGATAATTGCCAAAATGCCATATCATCGTAATTGTTAATCGTACTTTTGTATAAAATGGACGTGTGTGAACTCCGCACCTGGGTATTCTTTACTGTGTATGAAGCCAGTGTGGTGATAGTGCGTATATTTTAATAAATTTTCAATCCACAATTTCTCTTGAAATCTGGATGAATATACCAAAATATTCTCTGCAATGGGATTATTATACTATAGTCTAATTTGAGCCGACGTAAAAGGCATAACTTTTTAGAACAATATATGCATCAGTTGCGGCTAGTGTTGTAACGTCTTACAACGGAAAGGGAAGCGATTTACAAACCTGACATTCGGTTGTTTTCGAATTCGCTATTTCATACATAATATGTAACCGAAAGTTTTCGCATTTACATAGACATGCGCATGCGTACACAATTGTTGCCTGATATCCAGGTACGTAAGCTCATTACCCGTTTTCGCCAACGGGTATTACCGTATCACAAGAGTCTGATTTGTCGAGAATACACGCATAATTAATGAGATTTAGCAAAGATGGTGTCACCTGTTTAGAAAATAACATGTTTGCGTGTGCAATACATTAATCTATGCACATTTCGTGTATGCCAGAGACTAAAGAGTAGACAGACAACGCGGAATAACGAAACTGTCAATCAGAAAGTGTGATGCCTATATATTTGACCGCTTCGGCATCTTAACTTATTACTGACAGTGCTTGAAGTTAGTTTTCTCGAAAATTGTAAACAAAGACACACATTGATGATCGAGTTTATCGGATTGTTTATCTACGACATTATTGGTTTTTTCGCGACAAGAGGTAAACGAAATATATATATATATATATATATATATATATATATATATATATATATATATATATATATATATATATATATATATATATATATATATATATATATGTATGTCTGCGGCTCTCTTACAACAATCTATAACTTTCTCCTTAGCAGTGTCATCACATTTACTAAAACAAAAATGATAATGCAGGTTACTGGCCCAATATTGGCCTAGTAACCTGCATTATCAGGGAAGCGGGGATACAAATCAAAACCAATAAATTGTCACATTTTACCCATTTGACCTGAAATCCCAAAATTACACTTTTACACTCATTATATAAGTATGATGTTGAATATTTTGAAAGCAATTTGACTGGAAGCTAGCTTTCAGTCAAATTAGTTTCAAAATATTCAACAAAATTTTGACACATTCGTAACAAATTTATTATTTTCTCTTGTCGGTTGAAAGGGTTAATTCAATGGTAGAAGTACTCCATTGTTGGAGTAGATATTCCCACCCCGTATTATATAATGTGTTTGATTTCTGCGCTAAAGTCTGAGGGCGGTGTATGACCATAACACCCGCTGCCGGGTCTGTGTATGACCATAACACCAACTGCCGGGTCATAGGGACTAGCAGTACATGTATATAGTATATTATTGACTATATATTGTGAAGTATATTTTTAACCAAATATCACTCATGGTGGCGTTGTAAACGTAGAATCAGACACTGATCGTAATGGTGAGACAGCTAATGTGTTGGACAGTGAATTTTGTGATGATGACATGTTTGACGATGAGGAAGCCACCACTACTGGAAAGACTTGAAGATGAACTTGAAGCTAGTACAGTACAGAGTGAGTGAACTGCTCCAATCAGTGACAAAGAGTTTACCTTTAAGTTTGGATTCTTTTGGTGCATTCACCATGATTATTTGTGCCATTTGCATTTAATTAACTGTTAAAGTTTGTTCTATTGAATAATTAGCTCTAACTATCATGATTAGATATAATAATAACACACCCAGAGTTAGTAGTCGGGGCTATAACAATTGTCAATTTTAGCAATTGACCCTTTAACACTCCAGCTGGTTAAAACATGTTCTGTAGTGGCCTTGAGAAATGTCCATATGCAGAACATGAGAATTATCTTTTTGAAAAATGACGACTGGAATGAGTGTCTCCATAACCGAGCCACTGGTAAATTTTCACAAATTTATTTCCCCCGCTCTGCAAATGGATATTTTGCAAAACCTGCATCTGAAATAAAAGTGTCTTGAGAAATGACCATTTGCAGGCCAAGAGAAGCCTATTTTTTTTTACCACTGGAATTACTGGCTTGATAACCGAGCTAGTCATTACAGTTCTAAATGTTAAAAAAAAGTATCTTGGTTTGCAAATGGGTATTTATTAATCCTTTAATGGTCAAATCAGCCATAACCAGCCTCTGCAGTGTCCCTGAGAAATGCCCTTTTGCTGACTATGAGAATCTTTGAAATTTTATCACTGGAATGACTGGCTCCCAGAATACTCTTGGTCAGCAAATTGATATTTTATGAGACAATTGGAACTTGCCCTGTAGGTGGGGCTTAGAATACACCTTCCGTATCCTCTGCGTGTCGTAAGAGGCGACTAAAGGAGGTATGGGTGAGGTAACCCTGAGAGAAACCTCGAGTGCTGAAGACGGAGGTTCCAGGCCGCACGGGGCACTCTAATAAACCATGGATCCACGCACTTAACGCTTATGATCATGTCGATAGTCACTGGTTGATTCATTAATTTTTCTGGGTGACATGCATGGTGGTTTTAACTCAGGTGATGTGAAGTTTTGAAAAAAAAGATTCTATGGAAAATTAGTAAAAAATGTCTAAATTTCATAGACAACAAAACACCCGTTAGGCCTATTTAGACCTGGAAATGCCTCAGCTGCTCTCGGAGAGCATCGTGATTTTTTTCCCCAGGTGAGTGACCGCTAAGGAGAGTGATTCATAGTCCTTCAGGATATAAAAGTGAAAGACTGACTCAAGTTAGACCATCAATGACCGATAGGAAAATATCTATTTGCAGAACAAGAGAAGAATATTTATGAAAATTTACGAATGAAATGACTGGCTCTGTTATCGAGACAGCCATTCAAGTGGTAAATTTTCAAAAATAGCCTTTTTGGTCTGCAAATATTTGTTTCTCAACACCACTGCAGAAGCCGGTGTTGGATGATATGAGCAGGGTTCTGCCGATCCGCTTGCTTAGTGGGGTCAACTGGCCCACTTCCTCAAGAAATCATGGGTCATTTTGACAAATGTTGGATCAAAAACATACATGGAAGATATCTATGGCCTAAAATCCAGTGGGCCAATGACCCATGTGTGAAGGTAATGCTTGGGCATTGTGAATTTTAGAGAGCTAAATGGTACAAGGGCCCTGCCTCGGTAAAACCCTGCATGAGTGTTAAAGAGTTAAGTATATGATGTCATAATGAATTACATCATATGTAGGCTGACGTAGCTAAATCTGTCAAACTTTTAAGAGTCAGTTGTACGAATTGTATGTCTTTACTATTTAGTAAGCATTCTGTTGAATATTTAACAACAGATCACAGTCCACTTTCAAAATATTCAACAGGTTAACTGTATCTATAGTTACCATGACGTTTGGAATTCATGATTCAAAGTACTTATTGATCCCAACACACGCAGTCGCAAAGCATCGACGGAGCCTACCTAGAGATGGATGGGGCATAGTTAGAAGTGGATCCATCTATTAGAAAATCTACATTTCTGCTTTATCCTCTTGCCAATTCCAGTTTTTGCTATGTTTATTCCGTTCACCGACAAGTCATGAAAACAATGTGGCATGGCAAATGATTCTGGTAGCCTAATTTCTCAATCCGAAAAAAATGACATTTTAGTCTGACTTTAAAATTTGGAGTCCTTTCTTTATCTCCATGTTTTGAAAAAATTAGGATACATTTGTCTCCGTCCATCTATCATGCTATCTCCTCCCATACATTGGATGTAATTCAACCAAATTTGGTATGTGGGCTATCCATATGATAGCGGATTGTCTGACAACATTTATTTTATGTAGTCAGAGATTGGGGTCTTCCAGATTTATCTAGATTTCCTATAGTCCTTCCCACACTCTCGCACATCATTTGACACCCTCTCTATAGTTTTAAATTAAGCCAGATGACCCACTACATTCAGATACAAGGACTAGTGATTACTAGATTCTACTACAGCCCTCCAAATCTTCTTTGTAGACCAAGGGAAGACTATTTTTTAAATTTTACCACTGGAATGACTGGCTCAATTATCGAGCCAGTCATTCTACTGGTAAATTTCCAAGAATAGTTGTCTTGCTATGCCATTCAGATTTTTCACAGCGATCCACGCCAGTCTCTGTGTAACGCAAATCCTCCGAAACCGGTGGATGGAATTCAAACAAATGTTGTAGGTTACTATGAAGTGCAAGAGGCCATTTTTATCTCAACTACGAAGTAAAACGAGCTATTGTGATACCATGCACGTCGCCTGGCGGCGTCCAATTTGCGTTTAGCTCAACCTTTCTGTTTATATCTCATGTTTGGTTAATCATACTGGTCTCAAACTTGGACGCATGCCTCCTTATAATGACAGGGCATCACACAATGATGATCTGGCTAAAAGGTCAAAGTCGCTGATACGCATGGCGACCATCTGCTGTCCGCTGTCCATCCGTCAACTTATGTTTGAAAACGCCACTCCGCATTAACAGCTTGGTGTAGTTCAAGCTAATTTGGCTGGAAGGACCCTAATGCTTTCGGTTTCTGAACATGCATGCAGCATGTTGATTGGTCAATTTTTGTGTGAAAATCTTTGACTTTATGAAAAATTGAGCAGAAATTGTCAAAACGCTACTCTTCATTAACCGCTTGACAGATTGCATCCCTAGTTGGCGAGACATAAATTGCCAAAATGCATATTTTCCATAACCGCTTGGTGGTGTATATCCAAATTTGGCTGGAAGGATTCTGTAGTAGTTGGCTCTAGAACTTCTATTCAGAATATTGTGTGGTCATTTTTGGTGGCCATTTTTTTTAAAACTCCAGAACCATTTAAAACCTGACTCCTTAATTAGTGTCCCAATTTCAACGAAACTTGGATGGAATGATCATATGACTGTAGGCTTCAACATATCAAACACGAACAACAATCGATATTGAATATGAAGATCAAAATGATTTTTATATCTCTTTTTTTTTGTATCTCTTACACTTTTCGATCCTTGTGGAATGCGATTCAAACATTCAGTAGGTTTTCGCATGTTATAGTATGTGTTGACTATAGAAATAACTGACGAAATAAATCGAAATTATTCAACCAATTTATTTTATTCATGTTTGCTTTAAAACGGGTTTATACCGAAACTTGAACATTATAAAATTACTTTTGTTAACAATTATCCCTATTTATAATTCTGTGCTTAGCAACAACTGTCAGCAGATGATATATTTTGACAGTTCGCCTCTATGTCCGCCTCATCTTAAAAGCAAAATAGGAAGTTGAAATTAGATACGGGTATACAGGCAACCTGCTGAATATTTTGAAAATAATTTTGATAGATAGATACATACTCAGTAGATTTTATAGGCAGCCTTTTTGACATAGTAGCGGCCTTCTCGGCTGGCAGCCCTTGTTGCCATACACCGGCCAGGATAGCGTTACAGACCATTGGACCTCTTGTTGATAAGCCTTCTAAATTATTTGATTTTTTAAGTCAATCTTCATAGTTCATTGCTGTCATGAAGTCGAGATTCACGGTTGCATTGCAGCCACATTTCTGGTATTACATTTGGCTCATCCCCTGGAGGAAGGGTAGGTTAAAGAGGTCAAAGTAGTGAACGTAGTGGATTGCTATGACATGTCATCGACCAAACAATCTAGTTATCACTTACTTTCCATTGTCAGATAGATCCAAGTTATCAGAGATTGTAACCCACAGCCTAAAATTTTCTTTTGATCGCATCCAAGGTTGTTAAATCTTAATGTATGATCACACAACCTCCTTTGTTAAAATTTGAGCAATATCTGACAAGTTTGTTTCCGATATATCCATATATTAAAATGTGTACCCAATCTTGATCCAACTTGGTTTTTGTCCAGATCACAGCCAAAGTCTGGAAATCCGTGTTTAAGTTATGTTGCTATTTTACTGGCGTCTAATAGTACACAACTGTCAACGTATTAGTTCAACCAATTAGATTTGCCATTGATGGCTTTTCCAACAATATCTCTGCCAATCAAAGATAACGAGGTTAAATATATACGCGATGACGTCATCAGAATGGAATGGTGTTCCAGTTCAAGATGATTATCCATTCGGCATTAGATATATCGAGATTTTCACTATAAAACCGCAGAAATTAGACGAATCTCGCGAAGAAAAAATAAATTAAATACATCTTCTGATAAATCCAGCCACAAATTGGCGTAAATACGTTAAAATCCGCTGTACGAATTGCTCAAAGTTTGCAAAGCCCGCAAGATACATGTACGGAGGAAAAGTGTTCTGATAACCGTGTCTGCCTAGACTAGGAACCAAGTAGCCCTTTTGCTTCTAGCCATATGACTCGGCGAAAGGACTGGGGGATCCACGGTTGGAATTGATGGTGCGTTTAATTTATCGGAAAATTTTCAAATGCTACCAAATGTGTATGGCAAAAAGTTAAACCTGTCATTCAAAATATCAAAATATAAAATTGTAGCACGGATCGACCGGACTGGTACTGACCATCCCAGCTAAGCTGGATACGGAATGGCCATTCCGGATTCGCTGCGGGCATGCCCCCCTGAGTAGGGTAGAATGCGTATATAAGCCCTATATGAGAGGTTTTCGCTAAAAATGGCCACGTCTGTTAAAATGCATAGTGCACAAGCGCGAGCGTCAGAGCTTCTCTGACAACCCGTGTCGAAATTGGGAGCAAGAGTATGCCTATAGTGTACCAAGTAGATACCCGTGATTTATTCAAATTGCACTGTTCTCGTCGTTCTTGGTCCAGAAATGGCCGAGTTATTGTCGAAATCCCGGTAAATTATTTTCAAAATATTATTTTTGACGTCGTAATTGTGTGCATGCATTAAATGAATAGAGAATGTGCTGTGCACGTGATATTCACGTCACCACCTCTAACTGCTCGGCCCCTGATTGGCTGGAGCACCTGACTCTGACGTTATGAGTAGTATAAAAGAGATGAAAATTCGAGGATCGAGAGCATCATCGGCGTGGAAGCCGACCTGTCAGGAGGACGGCTGGAACCAGCGCAGGCTAGACGTGTGCAACTGCTAACGGACAGTGATACACCAAACATCACCGCGGTGCCACTCGGATTTCAGCTCACCCGCGCCGGCAAGCAGTTCTCGACATCATCGCATTACAATTTTGGATGCTCCCGGATGGCCATCCTGGAGCAAAATAAAAAAATTTATACCCCCCCCCCCCCACCACATCCAGACTTTTCTACGGGAGCCTTTCCGCGGATGGGCCATGCAGGCCCAAGATGTGATTCTACGGAATGTAGAGCTGATGATGATCCTTGGTGGATGACTCGCCGGCTCTGCCAACCACGCTGAAAAGTGGACTCAAACCCCGCGCTGCATGTCGCATGTTCTTAATTAACTTTTTGACCACAGTCTTGGTGGACGTTGCTCAGTGTACTGCAAGAGCTATGCGACGTACCCCACACCATGTGCCAGCTATTGTACATGCACAACTATTATATAAGTAGCCCTCTCTGTTAATGGGTTACTGTTAACTTTAATATTGCCGTAGCTGGATGGAAACTTCACAACGAACTGTTTAGAGTGTGTATGAGTGAAATGACTATCTAGTGGACATCTCCTGAACTGTTCAGTTACCCTGTCCTGAGAATGTGCCGTATCCAACCTGCCTGTGGAAGCCTGCTTGCGGAGACCAGTGTGCAGAAATTTCTGTAACACATGAACTCTACTCGTACCGATGACCAATAGGTACTCAAGTAGCTATACTATTGAACATTTAATTATTTCCGTATATTGGTACTGATTCCTAATAGGTACCATACCAGTCCTACGACCGCATTTTTATAATTTCTGTTTCATACTGTGAATATTATCCTTGTTTACTGTGGGTGCTTTCAACTAGCCACACCGTAAGGTCTAGTGGCTTACGATACTTTATAATTATCGTATTCATTATCACCATATCCGTTAGATTGTGTATTAGTTAGTTGTGTATATGGCAAGTAGCCATCTAGTTAGTATGGAAATACTATACAGCAGCAAATGTATCTGCATCAATATATTCCTGCCAGCATCAATTTACACTGAGGTCGCTGACCATGCTCTAATTGTTTGAACCTAACATGTTACCGACTAAACCTGGCTATTCTAGCTCGCTAGGATAGGTTTAGACAATTTCTCCTCAAGAGACGGATAGTGTATGCCTATTTTCTGGTTGTTGTGGTAATGCAGCCCCACGCACCGGCAAGGTTGTGTAAAATTGGCCAGTTACCTCTACGGCCTCTATATATATATATATATATATATATATATATATATATATATATATATATATATATATATATATATATATCGAGTTAGTGTCTCTGTCCACGATCCTCCAGCTGCAAGGTGTATTACTTCTTTGGATTCCCATTGATACATTATCAGGATCTGACCCTGGGAAACTATCAGAGGTTTCCGAGTGGTGATAGATAAAGTGCCGATTTACATACATGTCCCCTGCATCTTCAGATACTAATTAGGTAGATACCCTCGCCAAAGTAGGAAGCACTGCGAAATAATAATTATGAATGAAAATGTTGTAATATCAGCCTGCAGTACATCTCTGGGCATCATGGAAAGTAACCCTAATGACAGGTCAAATGTTAACTCCATAGCACGTCGTGATGGACGAGATGCGGGTCTCCATCCAATTCGTTGTAGTGTCTGGGTGAAGTCTTAGAACCCATCACGTCCTCACGGGAAGGACGTTAGCGGTGGATATCCGTCTCTCCATCCCCACCATAAACGACACAGCGCTTTCTAAATACTGCTTATGTGAACTGTGAAACTTGTTCTGGTGATGTTATATGTGGTTGCGGGTTCGGGTAACTGCATTGTTATTTGATTCGGGAGCCTTGATCTGTAGCATGTATGCACGCTATCCTTTTGGGGTAGATGCTATGCAGGGCAACTTGCGGGAAGCGGAGTGCTGGATAAACGTATCTAAAGTTAGGTAGCAATCCCTTCCACTTGTGGCAAAAGCTTATTTTCATTCCTACCAACTAATTGGTAGGTTAGGGTGTAGCAGAAAGACCGCATAAATAAACCAATGCAGCAACTTTGGAACTACATGAGACGGTGACCTGGTAATTCTTTGGAAATCGTTCGTCCCGTCTTCACGTAAACCAGTGTGCAACACCTTAACTGTAGCTTCACTAGGATTTTCAGCACTTAGCATTTTCTGTTTGAACAAAAGAGTGGCACTTTTTGCCAACTCTTCCTCTGCTTCAGAGTTGAAGGCATTTACCTGTGATGGAGGCCCGCACGAGGCACTTACCTTCTTTCGCAACAACAATATTCTGTGTGTGTGTGTGTGTGTGTGTGTGTGTGTGTGTGTGTGTGTGTGTGTGTGTGTGTGTGAGTGTGGTGTGGTGTGTGTGTGTGTGTGTGTGTGTGTGTGTGTTAGGGGTATACTAGTTTATATTAAACTATCTAGTGACTTCGTTGCGATGCTCTATTACAGGGATACCTCTGCGGATTCAAGGATCTGTGCGGTACCTCCAGCGGAACCACGTGGAAAGGACATTGGACGGATCTATGTTGTGTATTATTGTGTGCTCATTTACTGTCAAACGCATAGAACTGTTTGTATAGTATTATCAAAATTTGTGACTGTTTAATTATAAAATCTTGTCCGTTATTTTAAATTAGAATGGACTGACACACTGGTGACACAAACAGCAGGTATGACAACGTATGGTTCAATCTCGGCGGCAATGGTCGCATGGCCCCACTGGAACATATGTATTCCAATGGCTCTGGAGGCTGGTCTTTGTACTTTCCAGAGAGACGCGTTACTAGATCCACAACCCCAAGAACTGAAGCTAACCAGCGCTCCCGCCCTTCATGCACATGCGGTCCAGTGGAGCAAAGCATCAGGATGAATCAGCGCATAACCCTGCAAGCTCCAAAATTCAAGATGCGTCTTGAGCTTTTCCCAAATGCGATATGTCTAAGTAGATCACTACGAGAAAATTACGCCATTTAGATGCATTTTAAATGAGCTTTAGGATGTGTTTAAGTAAAGCTAACTATGATCTGTACTGTAGACGCCGCTTAGCTGATTATGACACCATATGATGTCAAATCATCGATGGATACTTTGGAAAGGATCTCACATACTGTTATAAAACCTATACAGTCCAAGCTTAACTCTACCATCTCTAAAATGCATCTCAATTTCCTTCCCACAAAGGAAGATCAGAGAGCATTATGAAATAAAGCAGACATTTTCAAAAGTCAACAATTTGCATCATCGAAAATCTATCATATGTGAGTAGAAGTGCGACGTGATATGCGTTGACTTGATTGGATAATACAGGTATGATGCCATCTAATTTGCATATTAGGCCACGCCAGCTTGAAAATATATGGGCATGTGATGTGACCAAAATGTATCAATTTTTTTAATGGATCACACCGCATTCCCATATATGGTCATGTGGGCGTGGCCTAATGTGTAAATGAGATGACGCCATCACTGTATTATCCACTATCCTGTTGCCACCTTTCGCTATGTGGATCCTTTGATGTGCACCGTTCATTGACAGGCGTGGCCAATCAGAAACGATGCCTATACAGTCACCATAGTCATCCATCCATACACACGGCAAAGCCACCCATACACTGAACTTTTTCAAATTCTAGCTCTATTGACAGCAGATGTATTTGATGCTTGACCGGCCTAAAGACCCATGAATGCATTAAAGGGGCGTGTTTTAATATGTATATGAGCTTGCGTCATCTGCAAAGCCGCCAATACAGTTTTCAACATTGGGAAATGTAGATCTATTGCCAGCAGCTGGGGTTGACTCTTGATGGGAATAATGACCTGTGAAAGGGGTATCGCCTAATATACTAATGAACTGACTTCATCTGCAAAGCCGGTCATACAGCCACCAACGTTTGATAATGTACATTTATACTGACGTCATCTGCAAAGCTGCCTATACACTCGCCAATCTTTTGGGAAATAGCTCCATTTGACAACAGATGGGTTTGCCAGGTACAAGGATCCATGAAAGGGGTGTGGCCTAATAAGTTAATGAGCTGACGCCATTTACTTAGCCGCCCATATAGTCACCAACATTTTTTAAATGTAGATCTGCCGACATCATCTGCAAAGCCGCCTATGCAGTTGCCAGCTTTGGGCAGACACACTTTTCAACAACGGATGCATTTGCTAGATGTAATGACCCATGACAGGGGCATGGTCTAATATGCTAATGAGATGACGTAATCTGCATAGTCGCCCATATAGTCGCCAACATTTTAGAATGTAGATCTATGCTGACAGCATCTGCAAAGCCGTCCATACAATCACCATCTTTGTGCTATGTAGATCTATTGAAAGCAGCTGGGCTTGATTGTTGACAGGTGTAATGACCAATGAAAGCGTTAAAGGGGCATGGTCTAATATGTTAATGAGATGTCGCCATCTGGAAAGCCACCCATACCATCGCCAACCTTTTAGAATGTTGCTGTATTTGACTGAAAAGCTGCCTAGTAGTTACATATTAGCAGTTTAAGAACAGGGTGGATTGAAAGTAAAACAGGGCAGATCACACCTAATTTAAGATGGTTTCCAGAGGCGGCCCTAACCCGCTTGGGACCACCCATCCTCCCCTCCCACCACCAGCATTATGCAGAAATCGTTATAATCTAGGGAGTGGTGGTGTATCAGTGGTAACACTGTTTTATAAATACTTGTTTATGCTGGTTCGGTCACGTGAGATAGACAAGCTGCGCCAACTTAAGGCTAGTCTTTCCTGATTGGATACGATGGGTCACATGACCCTTCCTGATGGCCACACCCCTAACACATTCATGGCTCCTTACACCTGCCAATCAACGGTACAAATCACAAGGATCTTAATGCCGAAAAGGTGGCAACAGGATAGGCGTCGATCTGATTGGATAATGCAGTGATGATGCCATCACATTTGCATATTGGGCCACATTAAAAAATTGATAAATTTGTGGCACACACGCTGTCTATATATGGCTTTGGCGTGGCCTAATATCCAAATAAGTTCACCACCGTATTATCCAATCATATCGACGCATACCCAGTCACCCTTCTACTTATGTGGTGTGGAATGCGAACAAATGAATGTAATTGTCATTTAATTATAGATGTTATTCATATACATAATTTCCATGAAAAAATGTTCAACATCTTAGCTGTAGGAAAGAAATCTTTGCAAATAAGATTGGTGGCGTGACTGATATGATTGTGGTATTTTATCTACTGTGTTGGGAGCCTATCTGATAAATTATAGTCTGAAACAAGGTTCGTGCATTTGCTAGGAAATGCAAATTCTAATGAGTTTTATAAACCCAAACCTGAATAAGTTCGCCTCGTTCCATGTATTCGCGGATACACTCTTCAGTCCAGTATGCATTAAATGGATTCTGAAAAGCAAAAACACAATGATTGTTCTCTATCATAGATTCTCACCGAAAGTACAGGTTAATGCATGATGTGTGGAAGCGTGTGATTGGCATGCGGCGCGCGCGCATGTGCGTGCGTGCGTGCGTGTGTGTGTGTGTAAGGATGTGTGATTGGCCCAGGCGCGTAGCTACAGGCTATTCATGGGGGGTGTTACGACCCTAAAGCGGGGAGTCTGGGGGTCCTCCCCCATAAAATTATGAAAAGTAGATGCTCTGAGACGTCATTTCCAGCAATTTTAATGATAAAACAAACTTGGATTCTACCGAGATATTACATACTTTTTGGAGAAAATGTACCCCAGTTTTGGTAATTTGCTATACAAGTGTATTGAAATGAGTATTTCCAGAATTCTTTTCATAAATTTGATGTATTGGGAGTAATTTCTTGCATTCAGGTTGATAGAATCGTGGACTATCAATCTGGTCAAATATATCTTTCTACAAAACATTCCCTGGTTTGAAAGTCTTGCCCGTTGCCATCACAAAACCCACTAAACCTAACAGCTACATCACTTATATAATAATTGCAGAACGTTTGCATATTGCAGTATGCGTCTTAAGCTCCTTGAATATACATAGACACCGACAATGGCACCAAAATACACTGCACCATTGCGATGCATCATACCCTGAAAAGATCTACTAATTCCGTTCGCTCAACACGTTAAACATTTCAGTTTGTATTTGATAATTTGTAAAGTGTATATCTAAGGCGCCATAGACAAAAGAATGCTTGCCAATGCTATACAGGCCTAGCTAAACTGCAATACTGGTATGCAATTCAAAAGTCAAATGCTTAAAGGTTTCAAAACTTCGGCATAAATATAACACATAAAGCAAAGTTGAACGTTAATCCACCTGACTCGAGCGAAAAGTCATTTATTCAAGCAAAACTTTATACAGTTTAATAATTGGCGCATTACCCACGCGTATATATGCTCTATTGGGCTATTCATAATTTGGTAATCTTTATCATAGGATAAAGTTAAGGCGTCGTGGTTTTCTTGCGAGGTGTGACAAGACGTCTTCAGCATTGACCTCAATGGTTCGATGTATGTTCATCAGCGCCAAGCCATTGAGGCGATCTTGACCAATGGTATTCCGAAGATAGGTTTTAAGTCGGCGAAGTGTAGAGAAAGACCTGCAAACAGCAAGATATTTAATTAGTTCAAACAACAGCTACGACCACCCACCATCACCACCCACAATCTACCACCACCACCAACAACAACAACACCTCCACGAGCCCCACCAGCAGCACAGCAGCATGGCCACCACCACTACCACCACCGCTGCTGCTGCTACTGCCCCGACCTCGCTGACAACGTTCCTTTTTGCTGCTGCTTCAGAGATGGATTTAGTGCTATATACCATTAATATAACTCAACGTGATAGTTACATTCACCAAAATAGCTGCTGCTGCTTATGCTGCTGGTATAACTACTACTGCTGCTGCTACTACTACTACTACTACTACTACTACTACTACTACTACTACTACTACTACTACTACTGTTATAATATCCATTCGTACAACGCAACACAATTCATACCTTTCACTTGAACTGGTTGACACAGTCAACGTTGCCATGATCTTAATTAATTTCCGTACAGCTGGGAACATGTCAACGTTACACTTAGCTAGAGCATCTAGAGCGTTCGCTGGAGGAGTGTCCATTGTAGCTACACATCGATACCATAGGTCCATTTCGCCCAGCAGTGTTAGGTCATTACAATTCAAGTCGAAGGCATATTTCTCAAGGAGTTCCTTAATCTGTGCTTGCTGAGCCATCGAAGGTTTCGACGCGCCTCCATCTGGGATAAGACACATAAACCTGCTGAGAAGCTGTTTGTGAGCTAGTAGTCTGTCCTGGAGTTGGCTTAGAAAATGATCTAGGAATGGCACAAATACAGCGATGCGGAAGTATTCTTCAGGATCAGCTGTTTGAACATTACATCAAGTATAGTAATGCCAGGCTCTTCACATGTCTTCTCAGCTTTAACATAAAGATCATTAAACACTTTTGTTGAGTCGGCTCTCATAGCCTTGATGGAGTCCTCAACATCTGTTGCAAAGTTAACTGCTGCAGCCAAGTCCGAGTTCTCCTTCTGCATGAATCTGCAAAGCGGAAGGCTAATAGAGAACACCTTTGCAACAACATTCGTAGTGATAATGAATTCAGGCTGTTTAATGGCACACAATAGTTGATTAGCATTTGTGGCAGAGTCTCTGTCTTGCCATTCACTAATAGTATTTAGCAACTCAATTACAGCGGGAAACAACTCCAAAAAAAACTATGACAGCATCGTGCCTCTCAATCCATAGCGTTGGACACATTTGCTTTAGGTGTTTTCGCCTGGCATCTGGTAAATTGTCCTCAACAGCGTTAGCAAGGACAGCTTGTCGTTTTGGTGTGTTGAGAAAGTTATATATACTACTGATAGTGCCCATACTGTTCCGTACTGATACCTCAGTACACGCATCTGACACAGCAAGGTTTAAACTATGTGCTCCGCAATGAACATACGGGGCAAGTGGAAACTGTCTCACAATGTGTGCTTGTACACCATTGAATCGTCCACTCATGGAAGCTGCGCCATCATAACCTTGTCCACGCATATAATCTAAATTTACACCGAAGTTTCGCAGACTATCTATGATCACTTGAGCGAGGTTCTGGCCAGTGACATCATAAACAGGTACAAACTGAATGAAGTCTTCTCGAATCTGATGTCCCGATTCATCTATGTAGCGTGCGCATAGTGAAAACTGCTCAATTCCCGAAATGTAAGCTGTTTCATCAGCGAGTATTGAAACACATTTTGCAGCATTGATGTTATTTACTAGCTTATCACGGATCAAGAGATTGCAACAATCTACTATTTCATTTTGAATTTGAGGACTAATGTAGGAGGCATATGCTGAAAATGATGAGCATGATTGTAGGTGTTTGCAAAGGACCTGATCACCGCCATTTGCACGATACCGTAGCAGAGCTCTAAAGTTTCCCTCATTAGCGGATGTTCCTGCACAATTCAGTCTCAGAGGTCCGGAATCCCTGTGGCCACGAAGTGACAATCCCTGCCGGCCACAAAGAATAATAGTATCAATAACTGGTATAACTTTGAGATGATTTTCACGAATTATAGTTTTGGACGCACTATCTATTTGGATGTCAATTGAATCAACTTTACGACCAGCAACAGACTGAAGGTTTCCAGCACTCGCAATGCACTCCTTGTGATAAGTGGTCTTCTCGTGATCGTTAAACACCTCAACAGCCTTTGTCCAGTTAGAAAAAGATATCCTCACAAGCTTTCCCAGAGACTGACTTCCAATACCCGCTCCTTCTGGCGCGAATAGTGCACAGTACTTACAAAATGCACCACTCCGAACCTGACTGTATAAGAGCCACTTCCACCGATGCAGCCACTGGTGCTGGAATCGTAGATTACGCTTGCCTCGGGAACAAAATATATAGTCTGCGTCAGGAACCCACGCATTACAAAGGAGGTCCAAGCGTTTCTCCATGGTTAACTGTTAAGAAAATAAAAATCTATTCTATTTACTTCCGACTAGTCAATAACCATTACATGTGCATTATTATCATTTATAGACCAAAGTAAAGGGTGTATATAACCGATGCGTCTGTTTGTTTGTTGGTTGGTTGGTTGGTTGGTTGGTTGGTGGGTTAGTCTTGAACTGTACGAGATAAATGTATTAGGTGATCTGCCTCTTGTTCTATAATGACGAGGCTGTCATTCAAACCAAGGATTTTAAATTGTTACTAGACATCTGAATTCTGAATAAAATGTTTGATTAAGATTAGGATCGAATACTGGATGTGTGGGTTTTTGGAAAGCACAATGGCATGTGATGCTCATCTGGACCATTATGATTTACATTGAATTAATGAGTAGCATTTTAAAGGGACACTGTGACTAGCTGTACAGACGCCGGAGGATGGACGGACACCCGCCAGTCGCCATGCCATACGCTTCATTGGACATTCTGGCCAGATGAGCAAACAATATGGAATACACTAATAAATTAGAACCTCTCACTCAAAGCTGGGGCCAGAATCAGATGAATGACCAGATTAGCAAGATATTCTAATATTAGAAGGCATTCAGAGATTGCGTACATCCGCCACACACGATTACCTCCTAATAATTGATCTGTATAAAGGTCATCAGCCCAGCGACCTGAACCAATTTCCAGCATATTTTATTAAGCATTTAATAATAAAACCGGCCTCCTTAGTGGTCTAGAGGAATGTCCATTCGCAGACAGAGAAAAGACTCATTTTGGAGATTTACAATTGGAATAACTGCTCCGATATCCAGGTCAGTCATAGCTGGTCCGATATCCACGCCAGTCATTCCAGTGGTAAATCTTTAAAAGATAGTCTTCTCTTGGCTTGCAAATAGACATTCAAAAAGCAAATATTTTGATTTTCAGGAACAAATTTTGTCACTAAAGGGTTAAACTGTTTAATCCATTACGTCACAGAATCTCAATTTTAAAATCGTTATATATAATTAGACGAGCTATGTTAATTTGAAATTAATTTAACTGGAACCTCCCACAACTCGTTATAGGCCTATTCAAGACTCATTGAGGTGTAATACAAATATATTTCGAAATTGCGTTATTTAATTTTTAATGTGGTAACTAAGACTCTAGTAGTGCTAGTAGCCATAGTTGCTTGCTTAATTATAGCGGATCTCTCGTATTATTTGTTAATCTTGTCTATCGGGGTTGTTTGGGGTATTGCGAACGTAATACCAAAACTAGGCGGCATATGCCGTTGAAGCAGCGACCTTTTAGGAGTGATGAATTAAATACCAATTGAAAATTGTGGAAGGGGTCTAAACTAAATCTCGTCTTGCAAAGCACATTCTTAGGGGTAACCCACTGTTAGCCACACATAGCTAATTTGGTTGAATTTCACCCATCAGTTTGGGAGGAGTTAGCGTGACGGACAGTTAGACAATTAATTTGACCTTTTGACTCCTGCAATGCTGCCTTGAGGGCGGAGCCTAATCAAAATGTCGCCTTGCAAAGTGCATCCTTTGGGTATCCCACATACCAAAGTTGGTTCAATTCCACTATACAGTTGGAGAGGAGTTAGCGTAATGGACAGACAGACGGGTGGACGGACGGACGAACAAAGGGTCCTTTGCTGTAGGATGGATGTAATGATGTTAGAGAAGCATCCTGTTAAGTCTCATTGTGATCGGATAACCCATTGATGAATTAAATACTGTATCGTTTGAAAAACCCCATTTTGAACGAAAACCTTAACGTTGGATGTGTGAGCCTCATGGAGTAATGGAATGAGGGACAGACAGACGGGCTAACAAAGGTTCGCATGGTGTAGGATGGGTGCAATGATGGCATAGAAGCATCCTGTTTCATTGTGATCGGATAACTCATTGATCCTTTATATTTCAATTTAAAAAACAATACATTTTGAGGGTGGAATTAGGTAACGGACTAACAATTAAAGGCTCCTATAGTCGTAGGCCCTATGGAGCCGCTCGACGACCGGGGCTAATTAAAATTCATGCATTTATGTCACTGTCATTATTGTACAAATACTCTTAGAAACTCACTTTCCTAGATTCATCTGAGTCATCTCCACAGAAGAGGCCAATGTCGTTAGCATGTTGTTCCGTTGGCACTTCAGCAGCACATTGTACAGTGACTGGAGTCTCTAATACAGTTTCCGTATTCATATGCTGTGGCAGTAAATTGTTAGACGTACTGGCTCTAATATCATTGTTTATTACGGAGGTACAACCAGCATCACGAGAAGGTTTAAAAAACGAATAAATTGTTGTCTTCTGCCGTTTTTTATCACCCATTTTAAACAGTTACACTGATACATACGATAATACGAAACACGCATTGCTTTCTGACAGCGCTTGTAGGTCAGCCAATGCGGAGACAGCATCAATGCTACAGGGCACGTGACTACGGCTATATGCGCGTGGCCGCTGGTAGACAATGAGGTCAATTGTCTAGCCTGACTGGCCGTGTTTCTCACTGTTTCTATATGCAGTGATCTCACTTGCGCACATAGGCTGATTTTATTGTGACTTAGACTTAGATTTAAAAAATTTTGGGCAGGCCCATAGGGGGTGTTCTAACACCCAAAACACCCCCTTAGCTACGCCCCTGGATTGGCCAATGGCTGGTGTGTAGAAGACTGTAATTGACTGATGTCAGGTGTGTGGAAGAGAGCGATGGTTGAAGGTTTGTGTGTGGTAGACTGTGATTGGCTGATGGTTGAAAACATGTCACCCAATCACAGGCATCGATACAGCAGACAATACTAATAGCATAGCATCAACTTTGTATAATTTGCAGAAACCAGGAAGATCTCACCTCAATGTGACTGTCCTAAGGACACATAGAGGTTCGGCCCGACTGGCCTCCTATGTGGATTATGTGTAAAGGTCAAATACATTCATCTGCAACAATACATCAGTTGTACAACTAAATTAATATACTGCCCAATTAACTCAGTATATCAACCGCTTTATGTGGGAGGATGTTGAACAACCACTTTGACTTACGCAGTATGGCTTTCCTTTGGGAACTCCCATCTACATGTATTTGGAAACTTACTATAATATCTAACTTGTCTTACGAGAGCATTTATCCTTTGGAGCTACCCAAAGTGTCCATGACATGATAAATATATGTATGATTACGTTATTCTGTGGCTGTAGTAGTAGAAACAGCCTACAGATGCAATCAGGCCTTTTTGATTTTGACCACTGTGCTTTGTTGTCAGCCACATTATTTAGCTTCCTCAGGTCCAGTCTTGATTTGACCGTACCGAATGTCAGCAGTACTACACAGCAGTGCGCCCAGGATATTACCTTTCCTACATGGTTCGCTGCCACGAAGTGGGTCATGCTTTTCTTTAGTCTCATATGTGGGTGAACTCTGACTAAAATAACTAATATACCATTATAGTAGGGGTCACATGTACCTCAATATTTCAGAAAATATGCACTGCTTTGCCTGACGCATCCTCAGTTAATAACAAAACCGCTTTTGCTCAGTAGCATGCCAACAACAGAAAACTGATCACCTATATGGGTCGTAATCACCCTAATGTGATTATTCAATTGATTACTTATGAGATTTTATCTCCCTTCCACCATAATTCAAAGGAAAATTTCCAAATCTACGGGACATCTTCGAAAACCAATTTGGAATATACCAGTTTATTTAATAAAAATATATATGTACTAGTTCATTCAGCTGGGATAACCTGATCTAGAACCAATTTCATATTATCGCCGATGCTAAGGATACTGCCACTTCCAGTATCTGACCTGTTTACTATTTATTCGAATAGCAAAATATGTTAGCCTTGACTATAGTGACGGAATTGATAAAGATGAAATCAGAATTCCAGTTTTGTGCATCTTCAAATTAGCCATTTCTCACTGATTTCTTAGTGTATGCGAACAATATTTATATGTGCGAGGCGGGTTTACAATTTCAGCTATATCAGATTAAATATAAAAATAGTTTTTGCATACACACTAAGTAAGTTTATGCCAACATAATGCATGTTGAAGTGATGCGCACATCAATAAAGCCAGTGAATGAATTGTGTGACAATTACTAAAATAATAAGAAACACAACATGTCTCAGGATTCGATACTTGGCTGCGTATTTTATTATTTTATTATTCGTAACATATTTTGGTAATCGTAATTTATTTTGCCAATCATAATGTACATTTTAAACATAGTTTATTTGTCCAGTCATATTCTTTAACATTACCGGCTGGCCTCTCTGCGATGCTTCCCATTCGCCTCTAATACGATGCGCCATTGGATATCTTCTGGCAGAGATATTTAGCAATGTAGTAACGATCCAGCCTGAAATGAAAGAAAACATGTTTGATTATATTTGAATAGATCAATAAAACAAGCATAACATTGTTGATGTCACACAACAATCCAGATTGTCAGATATGTAGTCATGGTGTTATCTCGGCTCATGTGTTATTTTGACATGTACTGGTGTTTTACTAGTACATGCCAAAATACTGAGCCACAATTTCCTAGTCCGTGATTGAAGAGCAATTTCAGACGTAGCAACAAGTACCTGATACACTGGTCTCGATTGCCAGACACAATGTCTCGAGCAGGAGCAACTCTGATTCTATACAGAATGCAGTAGCAACAGCACCCCTAAACAATCAGACACATGGTGTTAATGTAACCTTTGCTGAACTGGTGAAGAAACAAGTGGATATTGCATTGAACAGAATGAGTAATAAAAAGAGCCTATCGGGGCTAATGGACCATTCCAGTTTTAGCTATGCTATGCCCATTCCTGGTTAAGCTGGGATATAGCTAGGGTTGCCATATCTGAGCTACTTGAAAAGAGGACAAGAGTGGGAAAGCTTTTTATTTTTTTCGGGACGCCACCATGGGCGGGACTGTGAATAGCAAGTTGAATGTGCGTCTGCCGTTGTTGACCGACTTAGATGTTGACTACAACCATCAAGCTCGCCATGTGTCCTCACCTGGAGGCCATCTACCACTTCAGCTTTTTATTATTTTCCGGCCACCACCATACACACCACTGTGAATATCAAGTCGAATCTGGGTATGGCGTTTTTTACCAACTTAGATATGGCTACAACCACCAGACTCGCTGTCTATACTCACCTCGTAGCCATCTACGACACCAGCTAATTATTTTTTGGAAGGCCACCATGAGCACCAATGTGAACATCAAGTTGAATCTGCATCTGGCATTTTTGACGTACTTAGAGGTTGACTACTAGCACCAACCTCGCTGTGTATCCTCACCTGGAGGTCAGCTACCACTCCAGCTTTTAATTTTTTTCGGCGGCCCCCCCCCCCCAGGGGAGTCTGCATCTGGCGTTTTGTGCCTACTTAGACCCGGGTAGTCTACAACCACCAAACTCGCTGTGTATACTCACCTTGTGGCCATATACCACTTCAGCTTTTTATTTTTCTCGGGCCGCCACCATGGCCGCCACTGTGAATATCAAGCCAAATCTGCGTCTGGCGTTTTCTACCTACTTAGAGGTTGATTACAACCACCAAACTCGTGGTGCATACTCACCTGGTGGCTCTCTACCAATTCAGCTGTTTAGACCTTTCTGGACGCCAACACGATGGGCGTCAATGTGAATATCAAGTCGAATCTGGGTCTGGCGGGTTTTTACCTACTTAGAGGTGGACTGCAATCACCAAACTCGCGGTGTATACTCACCTGTTAGCTGGCTACCACTTCACCTTTTATTTTCTTTCGGGACGCCACCATGGGCGCCACTGAATATCAATCCGAATCAGCATCTGACGTTTTCAACCTACTTATAGATTGACTAAACCCACCAAACTTGCTGTGTATAGTCAACTAGTGTCGCTCTACCAGTCCAGCTAGATATCTTTCTCGGGCCCCAACCATGGGCGCCACTGTGAATATCAAGTCCGATCTGGGTCTGGTGTTTTTTTATCTACTTAGAGGTGGACTGCAACCACAAAACTCCCGGTGTATACTCACCTGTTAGCTCGCAACCACTTCAACTATTAATCTTTTTCGGGACGCCAACATAGTCGCCACTGAATATCAAGCCCAATCGGTCTGACGGGTTTGACCTACTTAGACGTGGACTTCACCCACCAAACTCGTGGTGTATACTCAACTGGTGGCCCTCTACCACGCCAAAAAAATGATTTTCAGGAAGACACGATGGGCACCACTAAATATCAAGCCGAATCTGCGACTTGCGTTTTTAACCTAATTAGATGTACAACCACCCAAATCGCTGTGTAAACACACCAGGTGACTCGCTACCAGTTCAGCTCCCGAATTTATTCGGAGCGCCACCAGGGGCGGCACAGTGAATCTCAAGCTGAATTTGCGTCTGACGTTTTTGACCTACTTAGACGTCAACTATTACCATCAAACTCACTATGTATCGTCAACTAGTGTCCATCTACCAGTCCACCTAGTTATTTTTCTTGGGCCGCCACCATGGGCGCAACTGTGAATATCAAGTCGAATCTGCGTATGGTGTTTGTGACCGACGTAGACGTTGATTACAACCACCAAACTCGCTGTGTATACTCACCTGGTGGCTCTCTACCACTTCAGCTATTTATTTTTCTCGGCCCGCCACAATGGGCCCCACTGTGAATATCAACCCGAATCTGTGTCTTGCGTTTTACCTACTCAGAGATTGACTACAACCACCAACATCGCTATATATACTCAACTGCTTGCCATTTACCACATCAGCTTTTTATTATTTTAGGGACGCCGCCATGAGCGCCAATGTAAGCATCAAGCCGAATCTGTGTCTGCCATGTTTTACCTGCTTAGAGGTTGACTCACGACAACCACCAAACTCGCTGTGTATCTCAAGTTTTTCCCTACTTAGAGATAGACTATAACCACCAATCTCGCCGTGTATACTCATCTGGTTGCCATTTACCAGATCAGCTTTTTATTCTTTTTGGGACGCCACCATGAGCGCCAATGTGAACATCAAGCCTAATCTGCGTCTGGCGTGTTCTACATACTTAGAGGCTGACTACAACAATCAGACCCGCCGTGTATACTCACCTGGGAGCCCCCTCCACGTAAGCTATTTATTTATCTCGGAACGCCCCGTGGATGCCACTGTGAATATCAAGTTGAATCTGCATCTGGCGTTTATGACTGACTTAGATGTTGACTACAACAACCAATCTCGCTGTGTATATGCACCTGGTGACCATCTACCACTTCCGCTTTTTATTATTATACTGGGGCACCACCATGGGCGCTATTGTGAATTTCAAGCTTAATCTGTGTCTGACGTGTTTTACCAAATTAGAGGTTGATTACAACCACCAACCTCGGTGTGTATACTCACCTCGTGGCCATCTACGACACCAGCTAATTATCTTTTCGGTCAGCCACCATGGGCCCCACTGCGAATATCAAGCCGAATCTGTGTATTGCATTTTAACTACTCAGATATTGACTACAACCACCAACCTCGGTGTGTATACTCACCTCGTGGCCATCTACGACACCAGCTATTTATCCTTTTCGGGACGCCACCATAGGCGCCACTGAATATCAAGCCGAATCTGCGGCTGGCATTTTTACCTACTTACAGGTGAACTACCACCACCAAACTCGCTGTGTTTAGTCAGCTAGTGTCCCTCTACCAGTCTAGCTAGGTATCTTTTTCGCGACTTCGCAATGGGCGCCAGTGTGAATATCAAGTCGAATCTGTCTGGCGGCTTTGACCTACTTAGAGGTGGACTTCAACCACCAAACTCGCGGTGTATACTCATCTGGTGGCCCTCTACCAATCCAAAAAATTATTTTCTCCAGGAAGTCACCATGGGCACTACTGAATATCAAGCCGAATCTGCGTCTTGGGTTTTTAACCTACTTAGAGGTTGAGTACAACACCCCCCCCCCACCCCCACACCCCAAATCGCTCTGTATACACACCTCGTGGCGCTTTACCATTTCAGCTATTTAATTTATTCGGAGCGGCACCAGGGGCGGCAGAGTGAATCTCAAGCCGAATCTGCGTCTGACGTTTTTGACCTACTTAGAGGTCAACTATTACCATCAAGCTCACTGTGTATAATCAACTAGTGGCCCTCTACCAGTCCACGTAGTTGTTTTTCTCGGACGGCCACCATGGGCGCCACTGTGAATATCAAGTCGAAGCTGCGTATTGCGTTTTCCCTAATCAGATATTGACTACAACCACCAACCTCGCTGTGTATACTCACCTGCTGGCCATTTACCACATCAGGTTTTTATTATTTTCGGGACGCCACCATGAGCAGCAATGTGAACATCAAGCCGAATCTGCGTCTGGCGTGTTTTACCTAGTTAGAGGTTGACTACAACCACCAGACCCGCTGTGTATCTCACGTTTTTACTTACTCGGAGATTGACTACAACCACCAATCTCGCTGTGTATACTCACCTGGTTGCCATTTAGCACATAAGCTTTTTATTATTTTCTGGACGCCACCATGAGCACCAATGTGAACATCAAGCCGAATATGTGCCTGGCGTGCTTTACCTACTTAGAGCTTGACTACAACCACCAGGCCCGTGGTGTATACTCACCTGGGAGCCTCCTCCACCTAAGCTATTTATTTATCTCGGGACGCCCCCGTGGATGCCAGTGTGAATATCAAGTTGAATCAGCGTCTGGCGTTTTTGACTGACTTAGATGTTGACTACAACAACCAAACTCGCTGTGTATACTCACCAGGCGCCCATCTACCACATCCGCTTTTTATTATTTGTGGGGCACCACCATGGGCGCTATTGTGAATATCAAACTGAATCTGCGTGTGACGGTTTTTTTTACCAACTTAAGAGGTTCATTATTACCACCAACCTCCGTGTGTATACTCACCGCGTGGCCATCTACGACACCAGCTATTTATCCTTATCGGGACGCCACCATAGGCGCTACTGAATATCAAGCCGAATTTGCCTCTAACATTTGTACCTACTTACAGGTGAACTACCTCCACCCAAGTCAGCTAGTGTCCCTCTACCAGTCCAGATAGGTATCTTTTTCGCGGCTTCACTATGGGCGCCAGTGTGAATATCAAGTCAAATCTGGGTCTGACGTGTTTTACATACATAGAGGTGGACTACAACCACCAAACTCGCGGTGCATACTCACCTGTTAGCCCGCTACCACTTCAGCTATTAATTCTTTTCGGTACGCCACCATGGGCGCCACTGAATATCAAGCCGAATCTGTCTGGCGTCTTTGACCTACTTAGAGGTAGACTCCAACCTCCAATCTCACAGTGTATATGCATCTGGTGGCCCTATACCACTCAAGCATTTTTTCCCAGGAAGTCAACATGGGCACCACTGAATATCAAGCCGAATCTGCGTCTGGAATTTTTTACCTACTTAGAGGTCAACTACAACCACCAACCACGCTGTGTATATTCAACTAGTAGCCCTCTACTAGTCCACCTAGTTATGTGCGTCGCTGTAAATATCAAGTTGAATCTGCGTATGGTGTTTGTGACCGACTTAGAGGTTTACTACAACCACCACATTTGGTGTGTATACTCACCTGGTGGTTCTCTACCATTTCAGCTATTTATTTTTCTCGGCGCGCCACCATGGGCCCCACTGTGAATATCAATGCGAATCCGTGTCCTGCATTTTTACCTACTCAGAGTGACTACATTCACCAACCTCACTGTGTATACTCACTTGGTAGCCATCTAGCACTTCAGTTTTTTTATTATTTTCGGGACGCCACCAGGGGCGCCACTGTGAATATCAAGCCGCATCTGCACCTGTCGTGTTTTACCTACTTAGACGTGGACTACAACCACCAAACTCGCTGTGTATACACACCTGCTGAGTCTACCAATTAATCTTTTTTCGGGACGCCACCATGGGCGCCTCTGTGAATATCAAGCCGAATCAGCGTCTGAAGTGTTTGACCTACTTAGAGGTCAACTATGACAACCAAACTCGCAACGTATAGCCAACTACTGTCCCTCTACCAGTCCAGTCAGTTATTTTTTGGGAGGCCATCAAGGGAACCAATGCGAATACCAAGCCGAATCTGCGTCTCACGTTTTTACCTACTCAGAGAATTACTACAACCACCTCACTCTGTGTATACTCGCATGGTGGCCATCTACCACTTCAGCTTTTTATTATTTTCGGGACGCCACTATGAGCGCCAATGTGAACATCAAATTAAATCTGCGTCTGAAATCTGTACCTACTTAGAGATTGACTACAAGCACCAAACTCGCGGTGTATACTCACCTCGTGCCCATCTACGACACCAGCTAATTATGTTTTTTCGGGAGGGCATCATGGGCGCCAATGTGAACATCAAGTCGAATCTGCGTATGGAATTTTTGAAATAATTAGAAGTTGACTACAACAACCACCACACTCGCTGTGTACCCTCACCTCGTGGCCATTTACCACTCCAGCTCTTTATTCTATTCGGAGCGCCACCATGGGCATCACAGCGAATCTCAAGCCAAATATGTCTTTGGCGTTTTTGACCTACTTAGAGGTCAACTACGACCACCAGACTCGCTATGTATAGTCAACTAGTGTCCCTCAACCAGTCCAGCTGGTTCACTTTCTACCACACAAGGTAAGGCATTTATAATTTCGGGGCTCCGCCATCGGCCCCACAGTAATGCCAAGTAGAATCTGAGTCAGACGGTTTTTGCCTGCCTAACGTGCTACTACTGTCACCAAACTCGTTAATTTTACTACCTTCCGCCACACTCCAGATATGAATGATGTTTGTCAGGAATGAAAAAACATCATAAAAGGGAAAAATGACATTTTTATTAACCCTTTCATCCTCAAGTAGGACAAAACTGGCATTTGCAGTTATCTTGTGAAGTGTCGATTTGCAGACCCGAAGAATGAAGGAAATGTCAATTTCCCTTTCTCCGAGATCTAACAATACTCACCATTCTGTTACTTCTGATATACAGCTGGCCTTGACAGCGGCTCTAGGATTATAGACTTAGAAAGCTTTACCGACTCCTGGGAACCGGGTACTCAGCTCCCAACTGCCGAGTACCCGTTTACCATAGAGCTCATATTGTTTGCATAGCCTCCAAACAAGAGAAAACTATGGCTTGCCTCCGTGGGGCTGGGAGGCTGGGTCCGTAACAGAATGGTGAGTATTGTTAGATCTCGGAGAAAGGGAAATTGACATTTCCTTAATTCTCCTTCGATCAATACTCACCATTCTGTTACTTCTGATATACACCAGATTTGATTAGACTTCAAACTTGACTAACGGAGACCTAAAAAGGACAAGTTTACGGACCGAATCACATTCGCATCACCGCCCGCCCCCTTTTTCCTCCTAAGAAAAGGGAGAGAACTCACGAACATGTATCTCGCCTGAAACACAAATATGCCAAGAGGGTTAACTGCTCCCTGCATATTCCATGTATTAGCCTGGGAATGAGCATGAATATATAAGATGAATGAACATGATACACATCCATAATACAAAAAACTCTCACTATTGAATTACCGTATGATAATTGGACTCCAGACGTACCGCCTCCAACCATTCACCTGCCATCAGTGACACAATCTGGTTGTCATCCTCTCGCCTGACCATGCCTGCTTTAGGTTCTTTTCTTACCAAAGTGAAAAAAGGGTGAAGAGCAGTGTGGTCACTAACTATCGTTTCAAAACAGCTAAAGCGAGTGGATTGGCTGAGTCTGACACATCCCTCATATAGTAATCCGTAAATGAGGACTCACAGTGCCATTGTGCAACGGCCATGATGTCCTCTAACAGAACACCATTGTAAAGGGCGGTCGAGGCGGCTATTCCTCTGACATCGTGTGCCCTTACACCTTGCACCTTGTGCCCAGTCGCCATCTCGTGAGTAGTCTGAATGCATTCGACCACCCAAGGAGAGATAGTATCCATGGATGCGGCGCCATAAGGCTTCTTATGGCAGATCCACAGATGTCTATCGTTCGACCGTAACGAGTCAGTCCGTTTCTTGTACTTAGTCAAAGCACGGACCGGGCACCAGACACTGGCATCACGATCAAACCTAGTTAACCTCGGTATAATGATCGGTTTGCCGGGATATCTCAAAGATTGGTTCTTTGACATAAACTCTGCTCTAGGCAGAAGACGCAGACCCTCTCCAGAAACAATAAATCGGTCCCTCTCTGCCGAAAGCCCATGGATCTCACTGCGCCTTCTTGCTGAGGAAGCCGCCAATAGAAAGACCGCCTTTAGAGTCAAATGCTTTAGACTAGACAAACGCAACGGTTCGAAAGGGTGCTTGGCCAGTACATTAAGCACTAAAGATAGACTCCAGGCTGGAATGACTACCGGTTGTCTCGGTCGGAGATTGCTCATTCCCTTCAACATCACATTTAACTGGGCCACCTCTGGACTATCCCTGTTGGCTAGACAAGGGATAACTGATGCCAAAGCTGACTTGTATCCAGCAACTGTGACGGGAGCTAGTCCTGAAAAGAACAGCTCACAGAGAAAGTCTGCTATTTGCTGAATAGTGGATTGAAAGGTATCAATACCCTTTTCTTCACACCAGTCTGCAAATCTGTTAACCTTGTTGTTATATGACTTGAAGGTTGACCTCCTTCTCGCAGCCGCGATGAAATCAGCAGCCTGTCGAGAAAAGCCTTCCGACGTGGAACGTTGTTTGATAACATCCACGCAGTCAATTTGAACATTTCAGGACGCTCGTGTAGGAAGCGTCCCTTGGCCTGGGAGATTATTTTCGGAATCTCGGGCAACTGCACAGGATTTTCCACCAGCAGATCTAGAAGATCCGTGAACCACGCCCTGCTCGGCCAATACGGCGCTATTAGCAGGACCAGACACGGTTCCTCCCTGACCTTCACCAATACCTTCTGTAGAAGAATGGTGGGTGGGTACGCGTAAGCGTGCATCCCTCTCCAGCTTATCGCCAGAGCGTCTGTATCGACGGCATTTGGATCTGGAATCGGCGAGACATATGTCATGATTTGAGCATTTTCCTTTGTGGCGAACAAGTCCACGTTGGGTTTGCCCCAATGCTCGAAGATCCGTCGCAGAACTGGAGGGTTGAGGGACCATTCTGTTGGCAGAATTCTCTGTCTGCGAGACAAAGCATCCACCAGAATGTTCAATCGGCCAGGAATGTGAGCTGCTTTCAAAACAACCGAGTAATTCCTGCACCATTGAATCAAGTGCCACACTCTGATACACAGAGTGGGCGACCTGGTCCCGCCGTGGCGATTTATATATGAGACAACTGTCGAATTGTCCAACCGTATCAATATCACCTTGCCCCTGATCATCGGAAGGAACTCTTCCAACGCCAGTTCCACCGCCATCATTTCCAACAGATTGATATGCAGCTGACTCTCCAGGAGAGTCCATGTGCCCCAGACCTGGTGTTCTCCCAGGCAGGCACCCCACCCTTCCAGCGATGCATCCGTGTAGACGGACAGCTGGGGTTGGGGTAGGTGCAGTGAAACCCCTAATAGGAGATTCTGACGCTGTTTCCACCATAGAAGATGCGATATTATCGGCTTCAAAACTGGCACCAGTTTTGACAGGGGTTCTGTTCTCTGTTTCCACAGAGACATCAGATACAACAGGATAGGTCTTCGCATTAGAGCAGCGAACGGGATCACTTGCTCCATGGAGACAATCATGCCCAGCATCTGAAGAAACCGCCTCGCCTGAATGTGGTTTCCCACTCGAAAACTCTTGAGGATGGCTAACAGAGACACCACTCTGGGCTCTGATGGGTAAACCCTGCCCTCCTCGAGGTCGAATCGCATCCCCAAATAAACGAAATGTTGAGTGGGTGTCAACTCGGATTTCTCCTTGTTGACTATCCAGCCTAGATCTGAAAGTAACTTCAGAGTCAGAGCAGTATCCACGTTCAACCTGGCTGCCGAGTCTGCCAGTCGTCTATGTAGGTGTGTAGCGCCACGTTCTCTTTTCTGAGAAACGCTGTCACCGCAAGGACCACTCTTGTGAAAACTCTCGGAGCTGTCGACAGGCCAAACGGGAGAACTGTAAACTCCCATACTTGATTCTGAAATGCAAATCTCAGAAAGCTGTGCCAACTCCGATTCATAGGAATGTGGAAATATGCATCTTTCAGATCGATCGATACACACCACATTTCTTTCCTCAATCCCGCCATTACCGACCTCGGCGTTTCCATCTGGAACCGAGGCGTATGAATAAACCAATTTAATGGCCTGAGATTGAGTATGGGTCTCCATCCCCCTGTGCTCTTGGGGACAAGGAACATGTTTGAATAGAAGCCTGGTGTGTTTCGGTTTGCTGGTTTTATTGCTCCCTTCAGAAGCAAACCCGACACCTCCTTTTGAATGGCTTCTAACTTGTCTGGCTCCCTTGGTACGGGTGTCCAGACAGGTGCCAAAGACAGATTTTGTGGTGGAAAATCACACCACTCCGGCATGTAACCCGGGGATAACCATCCCAGGACCAGACTGTCTGACATCACACCTCGCCAGGCCTCGACGAAACGCATGAGCCTTCCACCCACCATAGACGCCTCGATGTCTAACGGGGTTGTCCGGCTCGCAGTCCGCTCCCCCCTCTTTCTTAACGAGAGAGAGAGAGAGAACCATTTCATTCTAGACACGACGGGTATAACTGGCACCTCTGTTCCTGTCGCACAGGTGCGGTCCAAACGGATATGAAGGGAGCTCTCATAACCTCAGGTACGATCCGCCCCCTTCTGTCCGCCCTTTGAGGACTTACGCTTACCCTTCCCCTTGCCCTTCCCGCCTCTAGGGCGGTCAGGAGCAACCTTGGGGAGGGTAGGCCCCTCTACAACCTTCCTGGCTTTCTTCGCCGGCGGCGGCTGAGTAAAACCAGCTGAAGCAGAAGTCGCAACAGGCTTAGCTTTCGCCTTGCCCTTATTCTTCTTCTGCTTCTTTGAAGGCTGTCCCGCTAGCGGTTTCCCCACAGCCCCTAGTGCGTGCGCTTGCCGCAGTAGCTCTAGCTGCAGGTTGACCGCTAACCGATTCTGCGCGATACTGGCTGTATCCTCTAAGATGGCCCGCGCTTGGCCACCGAAGATGCTAGGCCCTGTCAGGGGCGTCCCAAGAAGACGCTCCCTGACTGCCGTAGCCGGACGCATATGGTCAAGAACCATTTGCCTCCTGGATTTAGTCACTCGCGCTTGCACCCTTGCCAGTGCGTCCATAGACAGCACCAGGCCGTCATTCACGCACGAAAGCGCCACAGGTGGCACAGGGTGGCCTGCCCCCGCTGCAGCCCACACCGACTGAAGGAGACGATAAGAGTGGTTGACAGCGCTCATAGCTGCCCTCACACCCTCATCGCATAGGGACAGGACTTCCTCTTGGTGTACCTGAGCCGTGTCCACAAGTGCCGGATCAGGGCCACCCGCCCCGGCACTCTGAACACCCAGTACCCATCGGTCATCCTCGGTGACAGACGGGACTACACCATATCTGTCGTATTCCCCCCGCGGAATACGACATCTTGCCCGCACCTCCCTGGAGGCCGCAGGGAGCTGACCCTTGGTCATAAGTTGTTTGCTATAAATAGCCTCCAAAAACTCTATGAACCGTGGATCCAGTGCCACCGACTGGATCTGGGCCGCGGGCAAAATCCCCGTCCTGATCGACGCAACCGACGGACGGGGCGCATCTTCATCGGCCGTGGCCGAAATCACAGACGGGTCAACCCTGGCTAGCCATGCCAGAGCCTCTGACCAATCTATCTCCGATGAAGACACACCCGCAAACACGTCACCCATTGACGTGTTCACGGGCCTGCCAGCCACGGCCTCCCGGCAAGGAGCCACGGCTGACACGCCAGGCACTCTGGTACCACACGGTTCCGCCGCCACCCCATGAAACACTCCGGTCCATGGGGTAGGTCCGCACGGAAAACTGTATGGACCCATAGCAGTCGCGGAACCGTAGCCGGACACGGGCGCCAACGGCACCCCACGTCCGACTGCCGGACCAGGCGAGATAGGTGAATACCACGCCCGGCCCTGCACACCCATTACCGTGTCGGCTGGTGCCAAACCAACCATCACGGAACCGGTGCCCGGTACCAGATTGGCCTCAGCCACAGGCGGAGCCGCTGCCCTGGCTTGCGCCAAGCCAGACAAATGGAGGCCGGTTCCGTCCAGGACGGAATCGACCTCCATATTCTCCACCTGCGGCATCACAGGCCGCAGCAACCTCTCCTCCTCGTCTTCAGACCCCGAAGAGTCGTCATTAGACGAGTAGACCGTGGAGCCATCCTGGCGGACGGCTCCCACACCTGACGGACCGGCCACCGCTACTGGACCACCCGGAGGTGGCCGTAGAGACAGAACCAGTCTGGCCGGAGCCAGACGGGACTGCCCGGGGGCCGTACAAGACGGCCCCCTCGGAAACCAGTCCAGAACCCTGTCCGAGGACAGGGTCCGTACCAGGCATGGGGAGAAACTGCCCCCCAACCTTTGGTAGCAGGGACGACACCAGCGTGGGCAGAACGCTATGCAGAAAACCCTGCATAGCCGGACCAAACCACGCCGGCGGTGCCATCTCCGCCACCTCCAGCTGGGGACGTGGAGCACCCCCCACCGGCCGAATCGGGCGCTCCACGATTTACTCTCGGACCGCCTGACCCCGCGTCAGACCCAGCCAAGTCCTTCTGGGCAAGGAACTTAACCATCATATCAACGGACCACACTGCGCACACATTACACCTATGGTCTAGGTTACAGGGCGTACACCTAAAACAGACATGGTCCTTGAATACGACTCGTACAAATTTATGGCACGCGTCACATGATGGCGGGGTTGGCTTGGCCTATAAAATAAGCACAAACGTACAATAAACAAGCGGAACGAGACCCGGATGGAAGGCAGACAATTAATTTTCAAATAATTTGACTCATAAATTAACCGTATCCCTCCCGCACCCCACCCCGCCACGTTACAACAAAGATCGCATTGATTATGACGACAAGAACGAAGCGGGCATTAAACACACCCATATTAGATCCTCCAGGATGTGTAACGGCTCCAGGAATCATATCGCATAGCATTCGGGGTATATTTACCAATCAATATAAATTATACTCCCTAACGAAAGCCAAACGATATGTGAAGAAAACAACAAAATGAATAACAAACTGCTGTATCCCACGGTAAAACCGCAGACCACGCATCTACTCAAGAATTTTGAAACCACCGATCATTGCAAACCGATCGTGATCGCACGTAAACTTGACCATTCTAAAGTTTCCGGTACCATTTTTAGTACGCAGCACCCAGAACGAGATGCGCGAATTAATGAAAATTTTTTCTTCACATAAACATCCGAGCGACCGGGTGTGACGTCACCCGCTCGGTTCCTACGGAGAATGACGTCAGCCGATATTCGTGTTAGAAATACCGTAGCAAACACCTATTTTCATATCTGCCGATCGCCTGTTGGGGGTTAAAGAAGGCGATCGTCTGGCATATATCGTTGTTAGCACACGTCCCAGATTCTTTGGTGTCAGAAATTGGGACATGCGACACAGCGAAATTTAGAGACCTAAGTCTTTTAATTATGGATAATAAGGAATGATACAACCTGGTTGTCTTCGGCGGTATTCTCCATAGTATCCAGTTAAATCCTTCAAGAACGCACAACTATCACTATACAGACAAAGACTTAGATTTCTTTTAACAAAAGACACTAAAAGCTTCTCCCTGCAGAAAGCATGTATTGCTCTTGTTGCTATGCAAACAAGAATGAGCTCTATGGTAAACGGGTACTCGGCAGTTGGGAGCCGAGTACCCGGTTCCTAGGAGTCGGTAAAGCTTTCTAAGTCTATAATCCTAGAGCCGCTGTCAAGGCCAGCTGCATATCAGAAGTAACAGAATGGTGAGTATTGATCGAAGGAGAAGCCTATTTTTGAAACCTTCCACCATAATGACTGGCTATATCATCGGGCCAGTCATTCCAGTGGCAAATTGTGAGAAATATTCTTATCACCCTCTACACATTGATATTTTCTATGAGAAAAATAAGACTTTATTTACAAAATGTGGGCCTTTAAACGGGTTTCTATGCTATAGTATTAAGCATGATCATTGATGATGATGATGACGATGATGATGACGATGATGATGATCATTGATGATGATGATGATGATGATGATGATGATGATGAAAATATTACATAGTTCTTTGTAAATATTATAAATTTGTGTTCGCCATATGTCAAAATGCGACCTGGGTTTTGTAAAAAATAAATTGAATTAAATTGAATTGATGAAATCGAATACTCTGGTGAATCTGTTGCCGGACAAAGGATAAATATCTAACCCGTGTTTGGCGAATCTGTTTCTGGGCGAATTTCGAACACGTGACTGGCGAACCTGTTTCTGGACGAATATTGAACAGCGTCCAGACGAATATTCATGCAACTTCACGTGGGTATTTATTACGTCATTAATGGGGGGTTCCTCAAATCCAGGTGCTATTATTACAAAAATGACAGATAAACTTATAGTAAGCGCGCTGGAATGACAAAGGCTGATAGAATTAGTTTTTAAATAGTCCTGTCTCTTTGATGCCAGCAAGCCTGACAATAAATACCAATTTCGAAATAACATATGGAACAGTAGGCTCAAGACTATTGACAAAACGCTAGGATGTGAATGCACAGATGGTAAGGTTATTGCAGTGATTGCACACACCCCCCCCCCCCCACCCCACACACACCCACCCCAACCCTCCCCACCCACCACGCGCAAACACTTGATTTTCGTGACCACCAGCTTTCATATTTCGGCAAAGATCAGACACGTAGACGGCGGTGGAGGTGGATGAGGTGGACCGGTTGTGAGGATAAGTGGTAGAATTAGAACCATAGTAGGGCCACAGTAGTAGTAGCAGCAGCAGCAGCAGCAGTGACACCGGTAGTAGTAGTAGTAGTAGTAGTAGTAGTAGTAGTAGTAGTAGTAGTAGTAGTAGTAGCAGCAGCAGCAGCAGCATCAGCACCAGCACCAGCACCACCACCACCAGCAGCAGCAGCAGCAGCCCACTTGATTACCCTAGAATTGAAGAAAATCACACCTTTCCATCACGTATACACATACGCATATGTACGCATACGCATACGGATACGTATACGCGCTAATGGAATCCTAGCTTTAACAAGTGTAGAAAATAATTGATCATTTCCAAGGAAAATAACTCATGTTACAACCGTTTTCCATCAATCTTCCTAATATATCTCCCTAATTTCTAAAAATTTTAGCTGCGAGTAGCAGCTCAATAAATCGCCATGTCTCTCAATTAGTCAGGCAGTCAGTTGGTCAGTCACAAAACGAATTACGGTCTGTCGTTTCAAGAGATTTTTCTTATACAGTAAAGCAAATGTTACGAGCCTGGAGTCCCGAAGACGTGTTATTGATGTTGGGTCTAAAAGCCATCTTACATGAGCCGGAGGTGTGCAATTCACCTTTGAAGCGTATCCATCATCATCTGACGTCATAATCAGCTAAGCGGAGTGTAGGATGGCGGCGTGTAGGATGACGTCATAATCATTACGTCATAAATGATTCTATATGGCCAGTCTTTAACTCTTAATAGTCTGACACGTTATAAGAAGTGCTGCTGCGATGAGCTTTTTAGTTGAGAAATTGGGAACACCTAACGATCGAGTATTGCTAAACATTATAAACACTAATCCATCAGTCAATCAAGCAGCCGCTATTGCTAAATTAAAAGACGGCTTATATGACAAGATGATTTGACCTGTGTATTTATAAAAATCAAATTAAAAATCTAACAATATATTTTTTTTAAGGTACAGAAATTATGCAGGTGCGCGCGGCGCGAAATGTATGTTGCAGAAATGACAGAGCTCATTTTACAAAAATCACTTTTACACTGTACTCCATACTTTAGTATCTTACTAATACTTCCTCAAATCATCTAATTATACTAATTATTCTAAGCGATGATAATGTTTATCATTTCAATAAAATAGTATTGGGATACTTATTAATAATAATAATAATAATAATAATAATAATAATAATAATAATAATAATAATAATAATAAGAGGCCCACAGTAGTTAAGGGTGGGGCTGCTCGTTATTGTTCTTCCCAGCAGGGGGTCTTCGAGAACAATGGGTTTTTCAGGAGAACAAAAGAAAAGCTTGCGGAATGGAATGTTGAGAACAATGGCGTCCAGCGGTACACGCATTCTAGATAACAATGGCGTCCAGCGGCACACGTTTTTCTCGATAACAATGACGTCCAGCCGCACACGTATTTGAGAATCTGCAACACTGGAATGTTCTATTATTTTGAATGAGTTAACCCTTAAAAGTATAAAAGTTGTGTATTTTATGTTTGAACGTAGTGGCGGCGGTTCCCCCCCCCTCCCCCCCCCCCCCGGGTTCTCTACGTGGTAGATAATGTAAAAATAATAAGAGAGTAATGTAAAAGAATAGAGTTTAAGAGGTGGTCCGATAACGGAGGTCATATGAGGAGGAGGTTGAGGATGTATGAGGAATTACGGTAGGATATTGATGTATATTTTGAAAATAATTTGACTGTTTCGTCGCTAACGTTATTAGTAAACTGTAGAATATTTAGAGACTGCCTGTAAGCTGTTAGTAAGCAACAGCTACCAGACAGATTAGCAGCAAAATATTAAAAATAATCTTGTATTAATGGAATGTTCGGTTGGAATGGTAACCAAGACATGGTGGTGATGGATTGTATCATGGGTTAAAAAGAAGTTAACCCTAATACCGATGAATATATATCTCATTTTCATCGATACCATACAGGTAAACTGTTGAATATTTTGAAAATAGTTTGACTGCCTGTGTCAGTTGAGGCGGAATGCTATAGTATTCCTCCTCAGTTGATATTGCTGGATGATTATGAGGGCGATGCTAGCGTACTTGTTTACAAGGTATGCATGATGTACGAATATTTTGATAATTTGTTGCTGAATATTTTGATAATTTGAGTGGTAGCTGAATATTTTGATAATCGGTTGCTGAATATTACGATAATCGGTTGCTGAATATTTTGATTGGTTGCTGAATAAATTGATTGGTTGCTGAATATTTTGAAAACGATTTGACTGTGTAAATTTTAATTTCTTATTAAGCGATGTTAGGTAAGAGAGAGGTGGTCTTATAACGGAGGTCGAAGGAGGCTTATAACGGAGGTCGAAGGAGGAGGGAGGAATGCTATCTAGGCCAGCAAAATGTGTTCCCCAGTCATTTAATTTTAAAAAATCAGACACGTACACAGTAATTTTTCCTATGCTATTATATAGATAATGTTATCTATCGTATTTATGTCTCTAAAATGGCAGTCATTTAATTATTAAATTTTCAAAAATATGGACAAAATGCATTCCTTGTCAATGGCATTGCATTAATCGACCGCGAACAATAGCGTACAGATGCCCATTTAGAACAGTAGCGTTGGTATTGATAATAGTAAAATAATAGAGTTTAAGAGGTGGTATGATAATGGAGGTCGTAGGAGTATGAGGTTGAGGATGTATGAGGAATTACGGTAGGATATTGATGTATATTTTGAAAATAATTTGACTGTTTCGTCGCTAACGTTATTAGTATACCGTAGAATATTTAGAGACTGTCTGTAAGCTCTTAGTAAGCAACAGCTACCAGACAGATTAGTAACAAAATATTAAAAATAAAATGAGAAAATGGATTGAATTTGTACCGTTTATAGGAATATATGTACTGCGGCCGCATGTGGCCGCACATGTACGCATGCATTTTGGCGTGTATGCGTGTTCAGGCATGTGCATATAGTTGTTGCCATCCGCAACACGCGGCCGCAAATCCGCAACACATTTTAGCCGAATGTACATTAACATTTACATTTATACTACATCGCTCTACTACAAAACATGTAAGGAATATCGCGTGAGATGACTAGCTTCCTATCAAAAACTGTCGCATACTGGCCTCCATATGACACATACATGCAGGCGAAAATCTTGGATATGTTCACGGGCTAGATGCGATGGATCAGTTTGTTAAATGGTATTACGCGCATAAAAATCTGTGCGCGTTAAACAAGTATCCAGGGAAATATGTTTTCTCTGACCACCTCGTTATTGTGCATAAAGCATCTATGATTCGCTTTTAATCCTTCAATTTGTATGCAAACGCATTAACCTTCATCTAAAACCCTCAAAACTAAGCGGCTTCCTACCAGTCATTTAATTTTTTTTAAAGAGAGCAAAGTACATCTCTATGCGGGTAATATATAGCTAAGCCAAGCGATGTTGTATGCATAATATTATATAGATAATAATCATGCATCTCGTATTTAAGGAGTGCTCTTTAAAGCGGCAGTCATTTAATTATTAAATTTTAAAAATTGTTATAAAAATAGTGGGAACAATGCCCACCGTCGTCATCGTTGACGAATAATGACGAGCACCCTTGTATCATTTAACGTATTAGGTGGTCGATGCGGTCCCTCGTGGTTGTAGTAAAAAAGTATTTTGAAACTAAGCGGAATCGTGGCTTCCTATGTCAAATTGTCGCATTGAACAGCACTTTTTTAAGAGTTTGTGCGCACGAAGGCGCTAGTGCGAATTGTAGCTTCCTATGTCAAATTAGTATCAAAACTATTCGCTTAAACTACCAATGCACCATGATATAGGTTTGAAGAATCAGAAAATAACATCCCTGGAATGAGTGTAGAGGTGGTTGCATAATTGAGGTCGAACGAGTTAGGAGGGATGATGTATGCTAGTGTGGTGCTGTCTGGCACGAGGGATGAGGTATACTAGCATACATGTTTACAAGGCCGACAATGCGTGTTGTACGAATATTTTGAAAATAATTTGACTGAGGTGTTAGCAGCAACTTTCTATCAAATCATTTCCATGATATTTAGTGAATATTTTGAAAATAATTTGACTGTCTGCATCAACTTTTGCTCAAATCGTTTCCATAATATTTTGCTAGGAAGTAGATCCATGGAATTTCTGAAACACCTCGCCAGTCAGCCAGTTAAAGGTAATAAAACTAGGAAAAATTACCATGTCCGGGTACACACAGTATGAATGCATTATGCGTACCTAGTCAATGAGACCACCGACAACAAAAATAATATAGTTGGCTAACCATTGTCTGGACATTGCGACCGCAACCACCTACTACCAATACCGACCATCATCACCATCACCATCACCACCATCACCATCCCTCTATAACCATCAGCACCACTACCCACTAAGCACCAACACCCACCACCAAGCATTAACCCCACCACCATCATCCACCACAACACCTATTTTCATCAACCGCCAACCCCACCACCGCCACCACCACCAACAGCATCAGCACTCCGATTTGTATATCGAGGGATGTGGGGGACCCGGCTGGGAAGCTACAATCATCAAACACACGCATAAAGAACCAATGTTTTATTTGTATCCATATTTTCACATTGAAGTAAATATTACATATGATAAAATGTATAGTTGCAGTAGCATAAACAAATAGTCAATGTTCTGGAGATCCATTTATCGATGACTGATTCCTTATGGATCAGATCCATCACCGTCAGAATCATCATCATTATCCTCAGCATCTAGATGGTTCCTTATGTACTTCTTGGTCAGAAACTCTCTTTTTCGAAAAGCTGATAGGACTGCTTCATCGTATGCGTACCCCTCGTCAATAAAATCTTTAATTTCCTGACAAATTATTTTAATGAGCGTAGAGTTCTGTAATCTTCTCGACTGGAGCATTATGTCTATACACTTTGTAACTAAAGCATTAGCATTTACGGAAATAGGCACATTGCCTACACCATGCGGGTCTGTGTCCACTTCGCCATCCTCATCTTCTAAACCTGATTGTTCAGCGTCTAAGACCTGCTTAATATTTTGGAATATGGTAAATAGTTCCTCATTGCCTATGTCTTCTTTTTCATCTTCACCTTCATCTTCACTCTCAGTCTCTGCTGAGTCATTACCGGCTTTACTCTCCGACTCCGCTGGCACATCATCTTCACTCTTCATCTCTTCATCTTCACTGTCTAGATTTTCGCTATCTTCATCACTATGGAATCGGATCTTATGCCGCTTCAGGTCATTTGACCTATTAAAAGTTGAACCACATTCAAAACATTTATGTCTCGGCATATTGATTATAGGATAAATCTAGCAAGTATTCAAGTTACAAGGTTCTTCAAAGAAATCTGACTGCCTTACTACTCTGCAGTTACACGTCCAACCACTTTGAGATGTTTAAACTGGAATGAGAAAAGGGATTGAATTTGTACCATTTATAGGATTATATGTACTGCGGCCGCAAATCCGCAATATGCACCCACAAATCCGCAACATACGCCCACAAATCCGCAAATGCAGCCCGCATGTGGCCGCACTTGTATGCATGCATTTTGGCGTGTATGCATGTTCAGGCATGTACATACACTTGGTGCCATCCGCAACACACACCCGCAAATCCGCATCATGCGCCCGCAAATCCGCAACATACGCCCGCAAATCCGCATCATGCGCCCGCAATCCGCAACATACGCCCGCAATCCGCATCATGCATCAGCAATCCGCAACATACGCCCGCAAATCCGCAAATGCGGCCCGCATGCGGCCGCACATGTATGCATGCATTTTGGCATGTATGCGTGTTCAGACATGTACATATATACACTTGGTGCCATCCGCAACACGCACCCGCAAATCCGCATCATGCGCCCGCAAATCTGCAACATATGCCCGCAAATCTGCATCATGCGCCCGCAATCCACAACATATGCCCGCAAATCCGCATCATGCGCCCGCAATCCACAACATACGCCCGCAAATTCACAACATGCGGACCGCATGCGTTCGCACATGTACGTATACATTTTAGCCAGCAGAGCCAGTCATTCCGATGAAAATTTTTCAAAAAGGCTTCTGGCGCACGCATGCGCACAAGGGCGCACACCACGGCACGCACGCATGCACAAGGGTACAACGTATAACTAGCAGTATCGCGTATTAGCACGTGTTCATATGAGCGTGACCTGTATTAAACCCTCATGACATACCCTCTCCAACCTATATACCATTTTTCAGACACCGCGCTCTCACACATTACGACCACAATGTCTAGACAAATGGATAGCTGTCAGAGTCAGTCATTCCGATGATAAATTTTCAAAGATAGTCTTCTCTAGGGCTGCAAGTATGAATATTAAGAAAATCGCTATGGGTTGTCGGGTGGGTGGGTGTTGGCGGTGGGGTTAAAGCCTGGTGTTGGGTGTAGGTCGTAGTGTTGCATGCACGCACCTACGCACAACGTATAACTAGCAGTATCGCGTATTAGCACGTGTGCATACGAGCGAGACGTTTATTAAATCCTCATGACCCTCTCCAACCTATATGCCATTTTTTCAAACACAGAGCTCTCACACATTCCGACCACAATGTCTAGATAAATGGATAGCTGTCAGAGTCAGTCATTCCGGTGATAAATTTTCAAAAATAGTCTTCTCTAAGGATGCAAGTATGAATATGAAGAAATTCGCTATGGGTTGGCGGGTGCGTGGGTGTTGGTGGTGGGGTTAATGCATGGTGTTGGGTGTAGGTCATAGTGGTGGTGGGTGGTGGTGATGATGATGGGGGTTGGTGGGGGATGTTTGCCGGTGCAATGACTAGCCAAATGGATAGCCTGCAGTGCCAGTCATTCCAATAATAAATTTTCAAAAATAGTCTTCTCTTGTACTACAAATATGAATATGAAGAAAATGGACATTTTCTTGAAGAAATTCGAGGGTTAAAAGGGTTGATAGCATCCATGTAATGGCGCAACACGAGGTGGTCGCTTAGGGCAGGACTGAATTATATAGTATAAAAACATGGTTATAACGTATCACTGCTCTGTAGCCAAAAGGATATATTTATATTTGTAGTAAACGGTCATCTATGATTATGCTACTACGCTCAAAATGTTGCTCTTAATTGTCGTATCTTTAAGCGTCGGTAAACAGCAATAGCCGGTGAGCGGGTGCACGCTTTATTATCGATTTTTACAAATTCGCGGCGAGGACGTTGTAATATCCCGTGCTTAGAACGAGACGGGTGGTATATTCTTATAGTATTCCTTAACACATGACATGTTTGTATCTCGATTCAAGATTGATCTTGGTGCTTTAACATTCTTTCATTATTAACACGTGCCATGTTTGTAACTCGATTAAGGACCGATCCCACGGCTATTCAAGACGTATGGATAAATCATACGCACCAAATAATCTTTTTAGCATAAGTACGCTCGACATACAATTCTATAAACGGTACCCTCAGAGACATAATGACCACATTTTAACCATCGTATCTAAAACGTCTGACGTTATTGCAAAGTATTAAAAACAATTTGTGCGTAATGACGGTTAAAAGTCAATCAAAATATTCAACAGTTTTCCTGTATGGTATCGATGAAAATGAGATATGGGGAATTCATCGGTGAAAGGGTTAACTTTTTTAACCCATGATAGAATCCAATCCATCACCACCAAGTCTTGGTTACCATTCCAACCGAACATACCATTAATACAAGATTATTTTTAATATTTTGTTACTAATCTGTCTGGTAGCTGTTGCTTACTAACAGCTTACAGACAGTCTCTAAATATTCTACAGTATACTAATAACGTTAGCGACGAAACAGTCAAATTATTTTCAAAATATACATCAATATCCTACCGTAATTCCTCATACATCCTCAACCTCATACTCCTACGACCTCCATTATCATACCACCTCTTAAACTCTATTATTTTACTATTATCAATACCAACGCTACTGTTCTAAATGGCCATCTGTACGCTATTGTTCGCGGTCGATTAATGCAATGCCATTGACAAGGAATGCATTTTGTCCATATTTTAGAAAATTTAATAATTAAATGACTGCCATTTTAGAGACATAAATACGATAGATAACACTATCTATATAATAGCATAGGAAAAATTACTGTGTACGTGTCTGATTTTTGAAAATTAAATGACTGGGGAACACATTTTGCTGGCCTAGATAGCATTCCTCCCTCCTCCTTCGCCCTCCGTTATAAGACCACCTCTCTCTTACCTAACATCGCCTAATAAGAAATTAAAATTTACACAGTCAAATCGTTTTCAAAATATTCAGCAACCAATCAATTTATTCAGCAACCAATCAAAATATTCAGCAACCGATTATCGTAATATTCAGCAACCGATTATCAAAATATTCAGCTACCACTCAAATTATCAAAATATTCAGCAACAAATTATCAAAATATTCGTACATCATGCATACCTTGTAAACAAGTACGCTAGCATCGCCCTCATAATCATCCAGCAATATCAACTGAGGAGGAATACTATAGCATTCCGCCTCAACTGACACAGGCAGTCAAACTATTTTCAAAATATTCAACAGTTTACCTGTATGGTATCGATGAAAATGAGATATATATTCATCGGTATTAGGGTTAACTTCTTTTTAACCCATGATACAATCCATCACCACCATGTCTTGGTTACCATTCCAACCGAACATTCCATTAATACAAGATTATTTTTAATATTTTGTTGCTAATCTGTCTGGTAGCTGTTGCTTACTAACAGCTTACAGGCAGTCTCTAAATATTCTACAGTTTACTAATAACGTTAGCGACGAAACTGTCAAATTATTTTCAAAATATACATCAATATCCTACCGTAATTCCTCATACATCCGCAACCTCCTCCTCATACAACCTCCGTTATCGGACCACCTCTTAAACTCTATTCTTTTACATTACTCTCTTATTATTTTTACATTATCTACTACAGTAGATAATCGCGGGGGGGGGGGGGGGGGGGACCGCCGCCACTACGTTCAAACGTAAAATACTTTTAAGGGTTAACTCATTCAAAATAATAGAACATTCCAGTGTTGCAGATTCTCAAATACGTGTGCGGCTGGACGTCATTGTTATCGAGAAAAACGTGTGCCGCTGGACGCCATTGTTATCTAGAACGCGTGTACCGCTGGACGCCATTGTTCTCAACATTCCATTCCGCAAGCTTTTCTTTTGTTCTCCTGAAAAACCCATTGTTCTCGAAGACCCCCTGCTGGGAAGAACAATAACGAGCAGCCCCACCCTTAACTACTGCCCACGGCCCTGTGGAGCTCACCTGGACCATTGGAATTTTAACCATTTGCATTTAAATAGATATGATGGATAATTTTCGGAAAATCCGAGATGGCCACCCAAAAAAATTGGCCAATCAAAATTCTGAATAGAAATTCTAGTCTACCTTGATAGGGCCACTCTAGCCAAATTTGTTTGAAATATGTCAAGAAACTAAGGAGAAGCAGCGTTTAGACAATTTCTGGTAAATTTTACATAAAATCTCAGATTTTCACCCAACAAATTGATCAATCAAAATTCTGAAGAGAATTTCTAGAGCCTGCTACCATAGAATCCATTACTGAAATGTGGCTGAAATATGGCAAGCAGCTAAGGAGGAGTAGCAAATTTGACAATTTCCAGTACATTTTAAATAGAATCTAAGATTTCACCCAAAGAAATTGATGAATCAAAATTATGTATGAAATTCTAGAGCTCATCAGCACAGGATCCTTTCAGCCAAATTTGGTTGAAATCGCTCAGAATGGTAAGGAGAAGAAGCAATTTGACAATTTCCGGTACATTTTTCATAAAATCTAAGATTTTCACCCCAAATTTGATGAATTAAAATTCTGAAAAGAAATTATGGAGCCTATGTCCATAGGGTCCTTTCAGCCAAATTTCTTGGAATCGCCCATGCGCTTAATGAGCGAGTAATGTTTTAAAACCAAAAGTTGAGGGACGGACGACAGACGGACGGACCACTGACGGACGGCCGACGGTCGCCGCGCCGCGGCATAAGCTCACTTGGAACTTCGGGCCTGGTGAGCTAATAATAATTAACATTATTATGTATTGTCATTACCGCCAAAATGTTAAAAAATGTATACCACATATGCCGTCGAAAAACGGCTTGAGAATAAAGAAAAACTGAAACTGAAATTAACACTCACTTTATGTCGCGCTTTTTCAGACGTTGAAACAATTCATGCTGGTGTTTTCAGTCCTCGAATCAATAGTCATTTGTCAAAACTTTAAAAGCTCAGGTCGGTAGATAGGCCTAGACTGATTACACGACTACACCTTTGTGAGTTGTGTCACTGTCATCCAGGCTTCGGAATTATGTGCAAATTGTTTTCGCGGAAATTGTGTGGTATCGCTACCAACTGAATAAACATCGTACTGCTCTGTATTGGGACATTTTATTTACGTCATATTTGCCGGTGTAATGTAATAATGTAATATTACCCACCCCGTGGGAGAACGATGTGCATTCGATATTGTAAAGTTTTTGCCGTGTGTAAAGGACTCTCCTATTGACAGAATAGAATAGAACATAATATGTTTTGGCATGAAATCTACGAACATATAGACATGGCCAAACATGAAATGACAAAAAATATGACACCAGGGCGCGGCGGGCGGTTTATACGATGGCGTAGCTGCAGTACTGTATACGGTCGTATCTCCATATGCTTACGACGTTACGTCGAGCTTGGAGCTACAGGTCCAACCATAACAAAAAACTGAAATTAAATCGGATTTTCGTCTCGCTTCTTGAGTTTTGCACTTACATAGCCCAGATTTCACACACGTCTACCTTATTTATCTGGTTATCGATAAATATACACTTTATTGCAAAATATGTCCTATATTTTGATACACGGCCCGATATATTTCACGGCCGAGCGTGTTTCGAGCGAATCGCGCGTCAATTCCAGCGCGCCAGCCATCTTGTCCCAGTTACCGCTATGAATCATGGGAGATACACTGCCGTATTTGGAAGACGAGGTCACGCATGCCATATATGGGCAAGTGGGCGGAGCGCCCTGATTCTCAAGCTGGCACCGCACGCTTTTACAACGATTATAGTATAAATTCGTAAACAAACAGACGATAAACGAGTATGTGGATGTAAATAATAACAAAATATAGCGCAATTTTTAACAAAATGATGTATTTTTGTTTTATTTACACATTGAAGCACACACAATAATTTTATACAACAATAATGTGATGATTATTATATTATGTTCCCTCTCATGGATCGCGATCGAGGGGTGGGGTGGGGTGGTGGATGTTGGGGTTGGGGTGTGTGGTTATGTTGGGGTGGGCGGGCGGCGGAGGTGTGTGTGTGTGTGGGGGGGGGGGGGGGGTACTTAGTCGTAGCATCTGTTGTCAGATAGAGTTTAGTTATGGAAGCCACTGATGCATTCATTGTAAACAGCGATTTAAATCAAGAACAGGTGGTTATGATAGATTTTCGTCAAATCGACGCATCGAAGATCTACCAGTAGAAGATGTGCTAGACTTGTGTGGAGAATGTTTTAGGTGTGTCCGTCATATTGTCGTGGGTAAGCGTAAGCTTAAAATCCTCGAAACTGAATGGGGAAAACGGGGATCTGTTGGTTTTAAGAGGAACACCGCCGTCGACACCTTCGTCGATATCATCAAAAAAGAGAATTAGACAGGACAATGGAGCCTGCAAAAGTGCAATTCAGGTAAGGGACTGACGGCGATCGAGTAACATTCATGCCTATAACTTGCATAATTTAATTAATTGATTAACTTTCTAGTGAGAACACGGCCGTAGATAAGTATTCAGGTATTTGGCGTCTGTGGGTTTGCGGGTACATACAGACCTATGCCTGTATGCATCTTCTCACAAATAATAATGTCATATAGATGGGGGTTTTCATACGAAAATGCGTAAGAAAATCAACACTTTCATAGCTAACTGACGGTCCATTTTTACCCACAAAAAGGTAGCAGATGGCTTCTGATAGCATCCAGATGACACCTAGATCACACTCTTGGGACAACGCCTTCAACATTTTCTGGAGTCGGCTATGATATTAATACATTTCTAAAAGAAAAATAAAAGAATTTTTGTCACTCAGAATGCATGAGACGGTTTCTCAGAGCAGCTACCTTTCAAAACTTTCCCGTAGAGAACCACCGCAGCCCCCCCCCCCCCACACCCCACTGAGAGTAGACAACCAATTTCAGATGCTCCCCATTTACGACCCCCATACCATAACTTAACTTCCTGAATCCGCTCCTGTAAATTGTGTATCTCAATGTAAAGATACGAAATAAATCTTAGTATGTGGTGATTTCATTCCCTATATAAATTAATATAATCAGTTTAGTAAATTATGAAGTTGAATTAGGTCTACGTGTTTCAAACATGCTGTTGTGAATGTGCGACTTTAGCTGTCTTTTAACTGTCACTTTTCATAGGGCATATACAGTATTACTAGATTCACTGCTATTTTTTACTTCACTTTACGTAAGGAAGGCCAATTGTGAAGAACAAGATTGTAGAAGCTGTAAGACGATCACACTATGGAAAAGCCATTCGATTGATGGTGGCGAATAGCCCTTTAGCTAAGCGCGAGGTCAAATGCTTCATATCACAACAGGTATAAGCATAATCCGATATGTAACGAAAAGGAATTGTGATTTGCATTTATAAATTGTCGTTAATCTTACATATTTAATACAATGCCGTTAATTTATCAAAATTAAATCAGAGTCCAGGGTAAACGACAGAATAATTCATGTTTCAAAACATAGATCTATATGTTTATCGGACAATATAGTCAGTTGTCTGTAGTTGGCTGCCGAATGAGATATTAGAGCATACGTTTTCCCTGCGGGTAACAGGTCAATAAACCGGCATGCCCCTCCGTCAGCCAGCCAGCCAGTCTGCCAGCCAGCCAGCCAGCCAGCCAGCCAGACAGCCAGACAGCCAGCCAGCCAGCCAGCCAGCCAGCCAGTCAGTCAGTCAGTCAGTCAATCAGTGTGATAAATTTGGGGTCACAAGGTCAAGCCAACGACGACCGGAGTAACAAGAGGCCTAACGGCCTATCGCTCACCTGGAATAATAGAATTTGAAATGCTTTGTATGCTGGAAGCCATTGTTGCCTAAGGCATCGATGATTGTCAGACAAATCTGTTTTAAAATATTCAACATATTTTGAAAATGGTTGGCTTTAAATTGATCTTCTGGGATTTTACCTGTAAAAATTCTGAATAGAAGTTCTGAAGCCCACTACCACAGAATACGTCCAGCAAAATTGGACTACGATCTGCCAAGCGGTATAGAAGGATTAAAGGATCGACAAAAAATCTTTAAAAATCCCATATGGCCAACGAAAAAAAATTACCAATCAAAATTCTCGTTAGAAGTGTTGAAGCTTAAAATCAAAGGATTGTTTCATTGACTAAGGAGTAGTATTTTAAAAGATTTCTGGAAAATCTAAGATGACCGGAGTATAAACTAACCAATCAGAATTCTGAAGCCCACCACAATAGGATCCCTCTAAACAAATGTAGGTAACAACCGGCGCACGTTATAGGAGATATGTCTTAAAGCCTAATGGCTATGAGGGGATGTTTGTCGGGAGCTGTATCTAAAAGATTACTGGTCCGATTTCGCGCAAATTTTAACACAATGAATGAACGTGTGGCGGTGCAAGAGGATTTCCTGACGTTGGCCGTGATCGGGATAAGTGAATCCGGATTCGGATCAAATTCTGGATATCTCGTAAACTGCTGGTCCGATTTGGCCCAAATTTTAAAACGGGAAATAGTGTGACTGTGACCATACACTATGATTTCACAACTTTGGGCTTGATCCAGAAAATCCGAAATAATCTGGAAAATCCAAGAACTGTTTACAGTGCCTACAAATGGAATGAATTTCCTGATTCACTGATCCGTACGGATCACGATTAAAAATATTTCTAACCTGCCTTAGGAAGACCTTTCCCTACACGCTATACATGGTTCAAACCAAAACTTATCATAGATCTACACCCTTATGTCTGGGGACATAATGACATTAATTGACCAAAAAGAAGTGGTAGTTTCTAAATTACAGCGGACTATGACCCCGCGGTCCATCCTAGAATTAACAGTGAATGATGTGCCTAATCTTAAATCTTTTTGCATCAGTCCACCCTGTTTAGCCGTATGCCGTACGTACGTGTCTTCGTGAAAATCTCCTACAGTTTGAGTTTTTTGTTTGAACCTTGACAGGATGAGTGTACAACATCCAAATACGTGCCTAATATTAAACTTTATGCATCGGTCATACATGACTGATATGCATTCACTTTTACTGTATACATGTAAATGGTATTGGTATTGGGAAACAGTCGTGCTCGGGATGCCAGGGCGTGATGTTAACGACTTCCCACCTACCCGGGGCAAGTAATTTTTTTTCAATGGGCAGGTGAAAGCTAACACATACACAGGTGATTAACTACACCACATCAACGCATAAATTGCAAAATTACATCAAATTGTATTGAATGAAGTAATAGATCACACATTTGGGCAAGTGCTTTTTTATCGAGGGCAGGTGAGATTTCCGATCACCTGCTCTACAGGACAGCTAATCAGAAAATTGCAGCCTCCAGCTGACTTTCGTGTTGTATTTTAGGTAATTCACATATGCAGTGAATATACGTTGTAAATGTAATAGCTCTGTATAATACTATTTATAAAAGAATTTTAAGTTTGACGTTTATCTTCAAAGCAATGGCATGTGCCTAAGAGTCAAGTGGGACGGGTGGTTGTGGGTGGGTGGGTGGAGTGACTCGGACAAAGGGCTTACACGGGAAAATGTTTTAAACATAGCCCTAGCAATCATAGTTTCCTTGGCCCAACGTAAATTTTATTCATTGTCCCAACGTAGGTTTGTTCGTGATGTTCCCTTGGCCCAACGTTTGCATTACATTGGTTGATTAATAGAAAATTAGTTACGTTGGGCCTACGTTGTATTTACGTTGGCTGGCTGAAGGTACGTTAGTTACGTTGGGCTAACGTAGATTTTACGCGGAAAAATACGTGATACCTTGGGCCAACGTAATCCCAACGAGAAAAACTATGTTGGCCCAACGTTGGGCCAACATAGCATTGTTTGCAGGGATGCTTAGAAACAACCATTTATTACGGATTATTTTTACTTGTTATCATGTCCTAGCTATCATCATGTCGTGTCAGCATGCACGGTGGGTGGGGCACGTGGTGGGGTGGGTGAAGATTTATATCTGAAAATCAAACCTGTGCAAGAATAAGCTATATATTGCTATATAGTACAAAATCTTACCTTCGATATCTGATGCTGACGGGATAGTTCTTGAAACCTGAAAGCTCTTTATTTTAAAACTATCGTGTAGTTGTTTTGTCTGGTCGTTAATCAACGCCGTTAAAGGGGAGATTAATATAGTACAATGTGACTTAGTTGTATTCACCAAATTAAAAATCAATGGCGGAATGATGTATAACAATGATTTGCCAAATCCCGTTGGCAGGTTTGCGAATACGCTTTCACTGTTCACAATTTTAAGTATTATTACTTGTTGCTCTTGTTTTAAACGAACCTGTAATTCAGAATAGCACAAATTTACATCACTTATTTCCATTTCTACTGCAACAATGATGGGCGCAGAAATCAGACGATTCAAAATCCACCTTAACCTCCCCCCCCCCCCCCACGCACGCACGCACGCACGCACACACGCGCGCGCCGCATCTCCACCCAAACCTATCACTCCCATGATCCATGAGAGTGGAAATATTAGTATAATAATCATTATTGTATAAAATCAGTGTGCGTGCGTGCGTGCGTGCGTGCGTGCGTGCGTGCGTGTGCTTCAATGTGTAAATAAAACAAAAAATACATCATTTTGTTTTAAAATGCGCTGAATTTTGTTATCATTTACATATATTATGAATCATGCTCGATCGTTTGTCGTCTGTTTGTTTACGAATTTATACTATAATCGTAGTAAAATTGCGCGTGTCAGCGTGAGAATCAGGCCGCTCCGCCCACTTGCTCGTATATGGCACGCGTGACCTCTTCCTCCAAATATGGCAGTGCATCTCCCATGATTCATAGCGGTAACTAGGACAAGATGGCTGGCGCGCTGGAATTGACGCGCGATTCACTCGAAATACGCTAGGCCGAGAAATGTATTGGGCCGTGTATCAAAATATAGGACATATTTTGCAATAAAGTGTATATCTTTCGATAACAGGCTATATACGGTAGACGTGTGTAAAATTTGGGCGATGTAAGTGCTAAACTCAAGAAGCGAGAGGAAAATCTGATTTAATTCCAGTTTTTTTGTACAGTTGGCATCGTAGCCTGGGGCGTGACGTCGTAAGCGGAATAGCGTGGGGCTACGTAGTGACGTCGTAAGCGGAATAGCGTGGGGCTACGTTTCGCAGCTAACGATGGCGGTGCTTTGGACGCGGAGCGATACAGCGCATGACTACATCAATGCGATAAATAAACTCGGGTGTTATAAAAACACATGAATACAATTTCAATTTTTCAATTTATTTATTTACACCCAAGCCACAACGTGGCACAAGGGGAAACAGAAGTACAATATTTTACTTGTCTAAATGGCGGTTTGGCCTACATAAGATTATCATTATTATTATTACCATTATTATTATCATCATCATTATTATTAAGTATTAGGGAATTTGTGCTGAGCCACCCGATCCTTATAAAGTTAGCGGGCTGAAGGCCGAGTTTTGTTTAAATTGTTACGGCCTTCCAGCGGAGGGAAAGTAACACTTTCATACCGCACGGTGGTATACCTTACGATAGCTCGAGCGTTAACGATTAACAATATGGTTGCGCATGCGCTCCTTTATTTATTTCTTTCGTGTCACTTCCTCGTCGTCGCCGCCGCCATTGCTGAGAGAAATTCAACAGCTATTTGAAACACTGTCACTACATAAAGATGGTATGGATTATTTATATATATCTTGACTTATGTTTTATATTTTGACTCAATCTTTCGTTAGAACGGCTATGTCTTGATTCTACTCCATCTCATAGTCATAGGTAACATTTTAATAAGTACGGCTATGCTTCTATGATGTTCTTTTCACCATACGAAGAAAGCTGTAGAACTAAACAGTGATAAACTTGAGTTACCAGTTTTCGTAACGGCTAAGAGTAAGAATACGGATACCGGTGGCTGCGAAACGTAGCCCCACGCCACAAGTTTACGCTAACCTGGGGCTACGGCAAAGATAATGGATATAGCAAGATGGGAAATACCCGTGCGCTTTGCAACTACGACGTTACTTTGATGTTATAGCAGGGGCATTAACTCGTAACGCGAATGGCGCGGTAACGCAAATCCCCATTGACGCGGGAAACAAAGCAAAACAGGCGAAATAAATAAATAGCCAAACAAGATAAACAAACAAACAGGTAAATAAACAAATAGATATGGCGCGCTGAAGTAAATTTAAAGGTGGAAAATCAAAAGATAAAAAATGTAGCCTAATCATAGTTGAGGGGGCTCGGGATCTGCGATCGGATGCACAAATTAAAAGGGGAAGAATGAAAATTGTGTGTTTTTTAGTTCCCGAAAGATAAGGAAAGGTTTGAAATTCATGTTATTGTCCTATTATGTGCTACACTGCCTATACATGCCTATAATTAACACCAAATATATATAGGGGGTGGGTGAAACTGGTTGTAATGGGGTTGTATAGCTTCAAATATCATGAACATTAGCCTATGCATTGCGAATATAATTGATTATCTGATTGTCAAGAAAAATGGGGGTACTGCAATTTTTGAACAACACTATTCTAAGCACAGCATACATACGTACGAATGGAGCGGACACATGGATACGCGCGCATCCATTAAGTTAATGCTAATACAGGAACTTATTTTGAGCACCTGTTTTGAACTATGGAAAACAATATCAGGGGGGGGGGGGGGTTGTTGGTGGTGGTAAACGGTCTCTGTCAATCTCTTCTAAAATAGGACACTTAATTTTGTATACAATGTGGACTTTTGGCACCAGTTATTCTCCTAACTGCCAGAAGCATTGTTAGCGATGTGTAGCGCTTCAAAGTCAGATTTTAAACTTTACTGGCCAAGTTTGAGTAATTTCAGCAGCAGCAGATGCAGTACCACTAGCAGCAGCAAGTACCAGCAGCGGTAGAGATAGTTGTAGTGGTAGTAGCAGTAGCAGGAGTAATAGTAGTAGTAGTGGTGGTGGTGGTGGTAGTAGTAATAATAGTAGTAGTAGTAGTAGCATTCACCATTTTTCTGAACAGTTCTCAATTTTTATCAGTTCTCTAACCCGGGCAACTTCTAGTTAATAAATATTTTTGCGTTATAGTATCATTGTATAGGGAGGATCGGCATAAAATGTGAGTGTTAGCCGCGGCGCGCCTGCGTATGTGAGTGCTCTGATTCGTGCCTGCGTGTGCGCATTTACGCGAGTAACTGCGAGACTCAAATTTGTAGGCGCGCAGAAGGAACAAGTCCGTGGTTGAATACACAGTAAAATCACAATTGATCAGGAGGTTTAACCAATAGTGGGATCAAGGATGTCAGTATTCACGGTGCGCACCCATCCACCCCCTCCCCACCACCCACGCATTTGTCAACATTATATTCTAAGGCCATCTCCTGCATTTCAGGATATAAATATCGACATAGGCTACTGTTGCCTACAAATTTACCCCGTTTTGCACAGTTTCTGCTGAAAAAATAGTTTACTAAGTTGAGAAAATCTGTATGTCAACAGGCTACGACCATATAACGTGCATTCGATGGCACGCTATCGCAAATACCCACACGTTCATTAACCTATTACTAAATACCCCTCCCATAAGTCCGGAGTCCAATATAACAGTGATTTCACGAACTGGAATCGTGTATGGGTAACTCAACTATAAGTGCATTCGCACACAACCTCAAATCGTTTTTGTATTTCTTTGCCCCTCTGTAACTTCAAGTTACACACATAGATGACATAACTATAAGACCGGTGTGGCCAAATCCCACAGCCCTCTTACCGCATAACACCCATTCTCCTTCGATCAATACTCGCCATTCTGTTACTTCTGATATACAGCTGGCTCTAGGACTATAGACTTAGAAAGCTTTACCGACTCCTTGGAACCGGGTACTCGGCTCCCAACTGCCGAGTACCCGTCTACCATAGAGCTCATTCTTGTTTGCATAGCGACAAGAGAATACATGCTTTTTGCAGTTGGAAAGTCTTAAGATTGTTTAAGCCTAAGTCTTTTTACTGTGATTAATTGTGATAGCTTGTGCGTTCTCAAAAGGATATTTTGGATTAATATGGACGCTTCCGAGGATATCAGGTCGTATATTTCCATGTTATTCCATAGTTAAAAGACTTAGGTCTCTAAAATTTTGTATGTGTCGCATGTCCCAATTTCTGACCCCAGACTGGGACGTGTGTTAACAACGAGATATGCCGGATGATCGCCTTCTTTAAACCCCAACAGGCGATCGGCAGATATGAAAATAGGTGTTTGCTACAGTATTTCTAACACGAATATCGGCTGACGTCGTTCTCCGTAGGATCCGAGCGGGTGACGTCACACCCGTGGTGCTCGGATCTTTGTGAAGAAAATTTTTCATTAATTCGCGCATCTTGTTCTGGGTGCTGCGTACTAAAAATGGTACCGGAAACTTTGGAATGGTCAAGTTTACGTGTTGTCACGATCTGTTTGCAATGATCGGTGGTGTCAAAATTCTTGATTAGATGCGTGGTCTGCGGTTTTACCATGTGCTACAGCAGTTTGTTTACATTTTGTTGTTTCTTCACATATCGTTTTGGCTATCGTTAGGAGTATAATTTATATTAATTGGTAAATATACCCCGAATGCTATGCGATATGATTCCTGGTTCCGTTATACATCCTGGAGGATCAATTATGGGTGTATTTATGCCCGCTTCGTTCTTGTCGTTATAGTCAATGCGATCTTTGTTGTAACGTTGCGTGGGGGGTTTGCGGGAGGGTTTGCAGTTAATTTATGAGTCAAATTATTTGAAAATTAATTGTCTGCCTTCCATTTTTGTTTCGTTCCGCTGGCTTATTGTAGGTTTGGGTTATAGGCCAAGCCAGCCCAGCCATCATGTGTCGATTGCCACATATCGTACAGGTTCTATACAAGGACCATGTCTGTTTCCACTGTACTAAGTGTAGTTTTGACAGTAGGTGTAACGTTTGCGCTGTGTGGTCGGTCGATATGATGCTTAAGTTCCTTGCCAGAAGGACTTGGCAGGGTCTGACGCGGTGTCAGGCGGTCCGAAAGTTAATCGTGGAGCGTCCGTTTCGGCCCGTGGGGCCGTTGCACGTCTGCAACCGGAGGTGGCTGAGATGGCACCGCGGCATGGTTTGGTCCGGCTAGGCAAGGTGCCTTACATAGCGTTCTGCCCATGCTGGTGTCGTCCCTGCTGCCAAAAGTTGTAGGGCAGTTTCTCCCCATGTTTGATTCGGACCCTGTCCTTGGACAGGGTTCTGGACTGGACACCGAGGGAGCCGTTTCGTACGGCCCCCTGGCAGTCCCGTCGGGCTCCGGCCTGATGGGTTCTGTCTCTCTGCGGCCACCTCCGGGTGGTCCAGTAGCGGTGGCCGGTCCGTCAGGCATGGGAGCCGTCCTGCCGGCTCCCGCCAGGACGGCCCCACGGTTTTCCTTGTCTAGTGACGACTCTTAGGGGTCTGAAGATGAGGAGGCCGAGGAGGAAAGTGTGCTGCGGCCTGTGAGGCCGCGGGTGGAGAGCATGGAGGTCGATTCCGTCCTGATGGAAGCCGCCCTCCATCTGTCTGGCCTGGCGCAAGCCAGGGCAGCGGCTCCGCCCGTGGTTGAGGCCACTCCGGTACCGGGCACCGGTCCCATGATGGTTGGTTTGCTGCCAACCAACACGGTGACGGGTGTGGCCGGCCAGGCATGGTACTCACCTATCTCGCCTGGTCCGGCGGTCAGACATGGGGTGCCATTGGCGCCCGTGTTTGGCCACGGTTCCTCAACCGCTACGGGTCCGCACGGTTTTCCGTGCAGGCCTACTCCATGGACTGGTGTGTTCCATGGGGTGGCGGCGGAACCGTACGGTACAGGAGTTCCTGGCATATCAGCAATGGCTCCTAGCCAGGAGGCCGTTGCTGGTAGGGCCGTGAACATGTCAACGGGTGACGTGTTCACGGGAGTGTCCTCCTCGGAGACGGATTGGTCTGAGGCTCTGGCTTGGCTAACCAGGGTGGACCCGTCTGTGGTTTCGACCACGGCCGAGGAGGATGTACCCCGTCCATCGGTGCATCGATTAGGATGGGGATCTTGCCCACAGCCCTGATCCAGTCTGTTGGACTGGATCCATGGTTTATGGTGTTGCTTGATACTATGTATAGCAATCAACTCATGAACAACGGCCAGCTTCTTGCGGCCTCCATGGAGGTGCGGGCGAGGGGTCGTATTCCACGGGGGGGAATACGGCAGGTATGGTGTTGTCCCGTCGGTCACCGAGAATGACCACTGGGTACTGGGTGTTCAGAGTGCTGGAGCGGGTGGCCCCGGTCCGGCACTTGTGGACAAGTCCCAGGCACACCAGGATGAAGTCCTGTCCCTATGCGGTGAGGGCAGCTATGAGTGCTGTCAACCATTCGTATCGCCTTCTTCAGTCGGTGTGGGCTGAAGCGGGGGCAGGCCACCCTGTGCCACCTGTAGCGCTTTCGTGCGTCAATGACGGCTTGGTGCTGTCTATGGACGCACTGCACTGGCAAGGGTGCAGGCACGTGTGACAAAGTCCAGGAGGCAAATGGTTCTTGACCATATGCATCCGGCTACGGCAGTCAGGGAGCGTCTTCTTGGGACACCCCTGACAGGGCCTAGCATCTTCGGTGGCCAGGCACGGGCCATCCTAGAGGACACTGCCAGCATTGCACAGAATCGGTTGGCGGTAAACCTACAGCTGGAGCTAGTGTGGCAAGCGCATGCACTAGGGGCTGTAGGGAAACCGTTAGCTGTCCAACCTTCGAAGAAGCAGAAAGGCAAGGCGAAAGCTAAGCCTACTGCGACTTCTGCTTCGTCTGGATTTTCTCAGCCGCCGCCGGCTAAGAAAGCCAGGAAGGTTGTGGAGGCCCCTACCCTCCCCGAGGCGGGATGGGCAAGGGTAAGTCCTCCAAGGGCGGAAAGAAGGGAGCAGATCGTACCTGAGGGTACGAGAGCTCCCTTCATATCCACCTGGACCGCACCTGTGCGACAGGAACAGCGGTGCCAGTTATACCTGCCGAGCCAAGACGGAAATGGTTCTCTCTCTCTCTCGTTAAGAGGGGGGGGGGGGGGGGGGAGCGGACCGCGAGCCGGACAACCCTGTTAGACGTCGAGGCGTCTATGGTGGGTGGAAGGCTCATGCGTTTCGTCGAGGCCTGGCGAGGTGTGACGTCAGGGAGTCTGGCCCTGGGATGGTTATCCCAGGGGTACATGCCGGAGTGGTGGGACTTTCCGCCGCAGAATCTGTCTTTGGCACCTGTCTGGACACCCGTATCACGGGACCCAGACAAGTTAGAAGCCGTTCAAAATGAAGTGTCGGGTTTGCTTCTGAAGGGAGCAATAAAACCAGCGAACCAGAACACTCCAGGCTTCTATTCAAATATGTTCCGTGTCCCCAAGAGCACGGGGGGATGGAGACCCATACTCAATCTCCGGCCATTAAATTGGTTTATCCATACGCCTCGGTTCCAGATGGAAACACCGAGGTCGGTAATGGCAGGATTGAGGAAGGGAATGTGGTGTGTGTCGATCGATCTGAAAGATGCATATTTCCACATTCCTATGAACCGGAGTTGGCACAGGTTTCTGAGATTTGCGTTTCAGAATCAAGTATGGGAGTTTACTGTTCTCCCGTTTGGCCTGTCGACAGCTCCGAGGGTTTTCACAAGAGTGGTCCTTGCGGTGACGGCGTTTCTCAGAAAAGAGAACGTGGCGCTACACACGTACATAGACGACTGGCTGCTCAAAGCAGGCTGCAGCCAGGTTGAACGTGGATACTGCTCTGACTCTGAAGTTACTTTCAGATCTAGGCGGGATAGTCAACAAGGAGAGATCCGAGTTGACACCCACTCAACATTTCGTTTATTTGGGGATGCGATTCGATCTCGAGGAGGGCAGGGTTTACCCGTCAGAGCCCAGAGTGGTGTCTCTGTTAGCCATCCTCAAGAGTTTTCGAGTGGGAAACCACATTCAGGCGAGGCGGTTTCTTCAGATGCTGGGCATGATGGTCTCCATGGAGCAAGTGATCCCGTACGCTGCTCTAATGCGAAAACCTATCCAGTTGTATCTGATGTCTCTGTGGGAACAGAGAACAGAACCCCTGTCAAAACTGGTGCCAGTTTTGGAGCCGATAATATCGCATCTTGTATGGTGGAAACAGCGTCAGAATCTCCTAGTAGGTGTTTCGCTGCACCTACCCCACCCCCAGCTGTCCGTGTACACGGATGCATCGCTGGAGGGGTGGGGGCCTGCCTGGTAGAACACCAGGTCTCGGGCACATGGACTCTCCTGGGGAGTCAGCTGCATATCAATCTGTTGGAAATGATGGCGGTGGAACTGGCGTTGGAAGAGTTTCTTCCGACGATCAAGGGCAAGGTGATATTGATACGGTCGGACAATTTCGACGGTAGTATCATACATAAATCGCCACGGCGGGACCAGGTCACCCACACTGTGTATCAAAGTGTGGCACTTGATTCAATGGTGCAGGAATTACTCGGTTGTTTTGAAAGCAGCTCATATTCCTGGCCGATTGAACATTCTGGCGGATGCTTTGTCTCGCAGACAGAGAATTCTGCCAACAGAATGGTCCCTCAACCCTCCAGTTCTACGAAAGATCTTCGAGCATTGGGGTAAACCCAACGTGGACTTGTTCGCCACAAGGGAAAATGCTCAAATCATGACTTATGTCTCGCCGAATCCAAATGCTGTCGATACAGACGCTCTGGCGATAAGCTGGAGAGGGATGCACGCTTACGCGTACCCACCCACCATCCTTCTGCCGAAGGTATTGCTGAAGATCGGGGAGGAACCGTGTCGGGTCCTGCTAATAGCGCCGTATTGGCCAAGCAGGGCGTGGTTCACGGATCTGCTAGATCTGCTGGTGGAAAATCCAGTGCAGTTTCCCGAGATTCCGAACATAATCTCCCAGGCCAAGGGACGCTTCCTACACGAGCGTCCCGAAATGTTATTGACTGCGTGGTTGTTGTCAAACAACGTTCCACGTCGGAAGGCTTTTCTCAACAGGCTGCTGATTTCATCGCGGCTGCGAGAAGGTCAACCTTCAGGTCATATAACAACAAGGTTAACGGATTTGCAGACTGGTGTGAGGAAAAGGGTATTGTTACCTTTCATTCCACTATTCAGCAAATAGCAGACTTTCTCTGTGAGCTGTTCTTTTCAGGACTAGCTCCTGTCACTATTGCTGGATACAAGTCAGCTTTGGCATCAGTTATCCCTTGTCTAGCCAACAGGGATGGTCCAGAGGTGGCCCAGTTGAGTGTGATGGTGAAGGGAATGAGCAATCTCCGACCGAGACAACCGGTAGTCATTCCAGCTGGAGTCTATCTTTAGTGCTTAATGTACTGGCCAAGCACCCTTTCGAACCGTTGCGTTCGTCTAGTCTAAAGCATTTGACTCTAAAGGCGGTCTTTCTATTGGCAGCTTCCTCAGCTAGAAGGCGCAGTGTGATCCATGCACTTTCAGCAGAGAGGGACCGATTATTGTCTCCAGAGAGGGTCTGCGTCTACTGCCAAGAGCAGAGTTTATGTCAAAGATTCGATCTTTGAGATATCCCGGCAAACCGATCGTTATACCGAAACTAAGTAGGTTAGATCGTGATGCCAGTGTCTGGTGACCAGTCCGTGCTTTGACTAAGTACAAAACGAACAGACTCGTTACGGTCGAATGATAGACATCTGTGGATCTGCCATATGGCGCCGCATCCGTGTATTCTATCTCTCGTTGGGTAGTCGAATGCATTCAGACTACCCGTGAGATTACGACTGGGCACCAAGTGCAAGGCGCAAGTGCACGATGTTAGAGGAATAGCCGCCTCTTCCGCCCTTTACAGTGGTGTTCCGTTTAAGGACATCATGGCTGTCGCACAAGGGCACTGTGAGTCCTCTTTCATGGATTACTATATGAGGGATGTGTCAGACTTCGCAATTCCACTCGCTTTAGCTGTTTTGAGACGATAGCTATATGACCGCACTGCTCTTCTTCCTTTTTTGGCATTTGTAAGAGAGAATTTAGAAGCAGACATGGTCAAGCGAGAGGATATCAACCAGTTGTGTCACTGAGGCCGGACAAGTGAATGGTTGGAGGCTCCAGGTCTGAATTCCAAATATCATGAGGTAATTCACGATTGAGAGTGTTTTGTATTATGTCTATATATCATGATCATTCATCGTATATATTCATGCTCATTCCCAGGCTAATATATGCAAGGAGCAGTTAACCCTCTTGGCATATTTGTGTTTCAGGCGAGATACATGTTCGTGAGTTCTCTCCCTTTTCTTAGAAGAAAAAGGGGGTGGGGCAGTGACGAGAATGTGATTCGGTTCCGATAACTTGACGGGCCTTTTAGGTCTCCGTTAGTCAAGTTGTTAAGTCTAAATCATTCTCCAAGGGGCAAAAGTAGCATTTATGGCTTGCCCCTTCCCACCAGGTTACTGATCAAATCTGGTGTATGGTCATATGTCGCGAGGTCGCAGAATTTGAACCTTGCCATTTTTAAGTGGATAATAAGCATAGACCTTTTGGTGCCAAGAGGTCATGTGATATACCATTTAAAAGAGGAGATTCTGCTCTATGAGATTGTGTTAAAATAGTTTTATTTTGCACCTGAAGACAAAAGATATACCCATTTATATTGTGAAATAATGTGTATTTTCAGATGTCCCCTGTCTCAACGAATTTCAAAATCTCTTCTATTTTCTTTGATTACAGGCCTAATACTGGATGTATTTTTATTTGGTTTTCTTTGCATAAATGCTGCATATCCAAATGAAAGTATACAGCCAACAAAGGTTGCTGGAAACATATTATTATGATTTTGTACCCATTAATGTTTACCAAGGGTAAGCTGTCCCCTCTGTCTGAATATTTTGACACAGCAACTTGAAAAGTCTGTCATGCAGTCAGAAAACATCACATAGAAACATTTATTGGTCTATTTCTAATGCTCATGAGCTATAGTTTAAGGAATTAGTGTAGCATTTTTAATGGTTTGCATATAGAATTGGTAGCAGCTTGAATAGCCACACTGACTGTTTTGTAACACCTACGAAAATGCACAAATTTTAATAAGGCAAATTTTTCAAATTTCGATAGAAACTTTATCTTTAGGAATAGACTATTTCTTTCTGGACCAACAGAATGCTCATAAGCTGTCCTTTGCAATGGTATATAAATATATACATATATATTTAGAGTGGATGATTTCCGACTTGAAATTTCCGACTGAACTTTTTGAAACGCATCAATATTTAGGCAACCGGATAGGTGCATACCTCTTGAACTTAGTGAAAATTAGTCTAATATTCTTTATTTCAGAATTAATCAATCATGAGTGAAAGAAAGTCTAGAATACAGGAATGGAGAGAGAAGATGATTGAAAAGAAAAAGACAGGAAATAAGAAGTATTATGACATTCATAAAACTGAGATCGCAGTTGCGCGAAAGAAAATCTGCACATGTTCGAAATCAAACGAGAGATCTATGAGAAGCATATCGAGCTCTAAAAGCACAGACAGAGTGAGAAGACACAGAGAGCATGCTGAGAATAAGAGAGAAAAAGAAAGAATAAAAAAGCAGAGACAGAGAGACAAAAAACCTTCCCTTTCTCAACATGCAGAACTTCAAACTCCTCGTACCGTCTCATATCCTTCAGTTCCCTCAAGTACAAATAGTAGATCATCAGTGTATAGAAACATACAAAACATTAAGATGCAGATGCCTGATAGTACACCAATTAAAGTTAAAACAGTGAAAAGTTTAATAAATACGCCAACAGGTAAAACTAGAAAGTTCCTAGAATATAGTGGATTCTTGATGACAGAAGAAAATACTCATGACTTAGAAATATACCGAGCTTCTAATCCTTCTATGGATGATGCCTCTGAAACTTTGGAGGCTATAAGCAAGAAACGGTCAACTGGTGCTCTCAATATTAAACAGAAAGTTTCAGCTATGTTCACTGCTGGTGGCAAAGTAAAAAAGTGCAAAGTGAAAACTAAAATAGCTAGAAGATTGTTTGTGGCACATACCAGGTCTAAAAATGCTTCGAAAATCAGGGAAAAAATCATAAGTGGCGATAGCGCAGTATTGTTAGATGTATGCAGAAAAGCACGAGGAATGAAACTTTCTCCAGAAGACAGAGAATCAATTGCGACTTACTGGAAATATGAGGCTAGTCATCCTACTACGGATTCTACTAGAGCAACGGTACGAAAATGTGTAGGGGTAAAGGAGTACATATCACACTTTAGGCACGTTGCTACTAAACGTTATCGTGATGCGTATGTACATTTTCACAAGAATCACCCTAATATCTACATCAGTGAAAGGGAATTCAGCCGACTTAAGCCTTTCTATGTAAAGATAGCTACTCAGCGGGACTTGGAACTCTGTTGTTGTCAGGCATGTGTTACTGTGAAAAAATCATTTCGTGCTCTTATGAATTTTCGTAAAAAGAACAAAATAATGCATCTATGAGAATGTACATGACATGCTGAAGGATACCTTGTGTCTAAAAGAAGATCAATTTCATAAAATATCCTGCTTAAAACGTGACTGTAAAGATTGTGGGTTATCAAACTTGTACTTTGATTCTAAAGAAACTGATTCAGAGTATGGAACGTGTCAGTTGGTGGACATTTGAGTATCAAGAATATAATGGTAAGCGTCATTTACAGTATGTTCAGAAACACACTGCTCCTTATGAGCTTGTACAGTCTTTGAAATCAGCTCTTGAGTCATTTGCCTGGCATACTTTCATAGCCAAGTGGCAGCGCGTACAGCGGACAGATCGTTGCACAAATTTACCAGACAAACACTGTGCCGTTGAACTTGATTTTTCTGAAAATCTAACTTGTACTATGCAAGAGGAGGCTCAAAGTCTCCACTGGTCTACCAAACAGATTGCTATTCATTCTTGTGTTGTCTTACGCCCAATAACAACACGTGATGAGCTCAGAGAAACTGAAAGTCACCTGAAGGAACAGTGGATGATATTCAGCAATGATCTGAATCACAGTAATGCTTTTGTTCAGCACAACATGATGACAATCATTCTACCAGAGCTCAGAAAGCTAGGTTGTAATATAGAGGTACTCCATGTTTGGTCGGATGGATGTGCTTCTCAGTATAAGAGTAAACATAGTTTCGGAGACATTTCAAGGGCTGAGCAGGAGCTTTTGGTTAAGTTAATCTGGAATTATTCAGAGTCCGGACACGGGAAAGGGGAGGTTGATTCAGCTGCCGGTGTAATCAAAACAGCTGTTAGGAAAGCAGTTGTCTCATCTGTAGGTGACCAAGTTGTTTTACAGTCAGCTGAGGATTTGTTCAACTTTTGTTGTAATAAATTTGGAAATGGCACACCAACACCTGGTAAATCCTCGTTACATTGCAGACGATTTTTTATTGCTAAGGATATTCAAAGGGGTGATTACAAAACATTAGTTGGTACAAGAAAACTACACTGTGTTACTTCTACTGGATCAAATGGTTGTCTTCTGGTCCGTGATTCAGTCCTGGTTGGTTATGTTTATGACTTTCAAAAAGAACGGAAGAATGGCTCAATTTATAAAAGAAATCTTTAAAAAGCATATGTAAATAGAGATAATGTATTGTTTGTTGGATTAGAACTTGTAAAACAGAAATCCAAAAATCTTTTCATGCTGAAACCTCAAGACTACACAGAAATAATGTGTTCTCTCTATTAAAACGTATAGTATTGTAGCACATATTTAGATCTGTTACTGTATAGCAATATTTTTTACTTGTTCAACTCTTTATCAGATAATTAACTTTAGTTAAGGGGAAGACAGTCTATTGATGTTAGCTGTGCTACATAATATGACTGTTGGAACAGTACAATGGTTTCAAAATGACTTGGTATGATACATATATAATAATTGTTCATTTTTGTTACCAAAATAATTAGTAAAAGTTTGGTATTAATTTTCACCACATTGCTTGATAGTACTTTATTCTTTGTTCATATAGCCTGAAAGAGCATTGTTTCCTGTATACTCACTGAAAATTTGAAGCTGATACTTGGAATATTTTCATTTTTATGCATATTTTTCTATGGTAAGGTAGATTTTGAGAAAAACGCATTTAAAGTTTTTAATTTACATTGATTTATGTATAGAATAATTAGCAAAATATGATAAATAACAGGTAACTAATAAGCATACAGTTTAAAAAACACTTGTAATTGATAAAGTATAACCATGCATATAAAATACAGGCCAAAATTTTTTTTGCCCAAAATTAGCCCCGAGACACAAATTCTGCCGCCTCATGACATACGACCGTATATCAGAAGTAACGGAATGGTGAGTATTGATCGAAGGAGAATGCAGGAAATGTCAATTTCCCTTTCTCCGAGATCTAACAATACTCATCATTCTGTTACGGACCCAGCCTCCCAGCCCCACGGAGGCAAGCCATGGATTCTCCTTCGATCAATACTCACCATTCTGTTACTTCTGATATACAGCTGGCCCTGACAGCGGCTCTAGGATTATAGACTTAGAAAGCTTTACCGACTCCTGGGAACCGGGTACTCGGCTCCCAACTGCCGAGTACCCGTTTACCATAGAGCTCATTCTTGTTTGCATAGCGACAAGAGCAATACATGCTTTTTGCATTAAGGATTTTAGTGTTTTAAAATAATCTAAGTCTTTAATCAGTGATAGTTTGTGTGTTCTGAAAGGATTAACTAAGGACTATGGAGAATACCGCCCAAGACAACCAGGTTGTATTGTTCTTTATTATCCATAGTTAAAAGACTTAGGTCTCTAAATTTCGTTGTGTCGCATGTTCCAATTTCTGTCCCCATAGAATCTGGGACGTGTGCTAACAACGATATATGCCAGACGATCGCCTTCTTTAAACCCCAACAGGCGATCGGCAGATATGAAAATAGGTGTTTGCTACGGTATTTCTAACACGAATATCGGCTGACGTCGTTCTCCGTAGAATCCGAGCGGGTGACGTCACACCCGGTCGCTCGGATGTTTATGTGAAGAAAAATTTTTTCATTAATTCGCGCATCTTATTCTGGGTGCTGCGTACTAAAAATGGTACCGGAAACTTTAGAATGATCAAGTTTACGTGCGAACACGATCGGTTTGCAATGATCGGTGGTTTCAAAATTCTTGAGTAGATGTGTGGTCTGCGGTTTTACCGTGTGAGACAGCAGTTTTGTTATACATTTTGTTGTTTTCTTCACATATCGTGCTGCGTTCGTTAGGAGTATAATTTATATTGATTAGTAAATATACCCTGAATGCTATGCGATATGATTCCTGGAGCCGTTACACATCCTGGAGGATCTATTATGGGTGTGTTGTGCCCGCCGCGTACTTGTCGTCATAATCAATGCGATCGTTGTTGTAACGTGGCGGGGTGGGGTGCGGGGAGGTTACGGTTAATTTATGAGTCAAATTATTTGAAAATTAATTGTCTGCCTTCCATCCGGGTCTCGTTCCGCTTGTTTATTGTAGGTTTGTGCTTATTTTATAGGCCAAGCCAGCCCCGCCATCATGTGACGACTGCCATAAGTTTGTCCGTGTAATGTTCAAGGACCATGTCTGTTTTATGTGTGCCCTGTGTAATATAGATCATAGGTGTAATGTTTGTGCAGTGTGGTCCGTCGAAACGATGGTTAAGTTCCTTGCCCAGAAGGACTTGGCTGGGTCTGACGCGGGGTCAGGCGGTCCGAGAGTAAATCGTGGAGCGCCCGGTTCGCCCGGTGCGGGTGCTCCACGTCCCCAGCTGGAGGTGGCGGAGATGGCACCGCCGGCGTGGTTTGGTCCGGCTCTGCAGGGTTTTTTCTGCATAGCGTTCTGACCACGCTGGTGTCGTCCCTGCTACCAAAGGTTGAGGGGCAGTTTCTCCCCATGCCTGGTACGGATCCTGTCCTCGGACAGGATTCTGGACTGGTTACCGAGGGGGCCGTCTCGTACGGCCCCCCCTGGCAGTCCCGTCTGGCTTCGGCCAGACGGGTTTCTGTTTCTCTGCGGCCACCTCCGGGTGGTCCAGTAGCGGTGGCCGGTCCGTCAGGTGTGGGAGCCGTCCGCCAGGACGGTTCCACGGTTGACTCGTCTAGTGACGACTCTTCGGAGTCTGAAGACGAGGAGGCCGAGGAGGGGAGGTTGCTGCGGCCCGTGAAGCCGCAGGTGGAGAATATGGAGGTTGATTCCGTCCTAGACGGAACCGGCCTCCATTTGTCTGGTTTGGCGCAAGCCAGGTCAGCGGCTCCGCCTGTGGCTGAGGCAAATCCGTTACCGTGCACCGGTTCCGTGCGGCTTGGTTTGGCACCAGCCGTCACGGGAACGGGTGTGCCGAGCCGGGCGTGGTACTCACCTATCTCGCCTGGTCCGGCAGTCGGACGTGGGGTGCCGTGGGCGCCCGTGTCCGGCTATGGTTCCGCGACTGCTACGGGTCCGTACGGTTTTCCGTGCGAACCTACCCCATGGACCGGAGTGTTTCATGGGGTGGCGGCGGAACCGTGTGGTACCGGAGTGCCTGGCGTGTCAGCCGTGGCTCCTTGCTGGGAGGCCGTGGCTGGCAGACCCGTGAGCACGTCAACGGGTGACGTGTTTGCGGGGGTGTCTTCATCGGAGGTAGATTGGTCAGATGTTCTGGCGTGGCTAGCCAGGGTTGACCCGTCTGTGGTTTCGGCCACGGCCGATGAAGATGCGCCCCGTCCGTCGGTTGCGTCGATCAGGACGGGGATTTTGCCAGCGGCCCGGATCCAGTCAGTGGGACTGGATCCACGGTTCATAGAATGGTTGGGTGCTATTTATAGCAAACAACTGATGACCAATGGTCAGCTCCCTGCGGTGCGGGCAAGATGTCGTATTCCGCGGGGGGAATACGACAGGTATGGTGTAGTCCCGTCGGTCACGGAGGATGACCGATGGGTACTGGGCGTCCAGAGTGCCGTGCTGGGTCACCCCGGTCCAGCACTTGTGGACAAGTCTCAGGTACACCAGGAAGAAGTCCTGTCCCTATGCGATGAGGGTGTGAGGGCAGCGATGAGCGCTGTCAACCACTCTTATCGTCTCCTTCAGTCGGTGTGGGCTGAAGCGGGGCAGGCCACCCTGTGCCACCTGTGGCGCTTTCATGTGTCAATGACGGCCTGGTGCTGTCGATGGACGCATTGGCAAGGGTGCAAGCGCGTGTGACGAAATCCAGGAGGCAAATGGTCATTGACCATATGCGTCCGGCTACGGCAGTCAGGGAGCGTCTCCTTGGGACACCCCTGACAGGGCCTAGCATCTTCGGTGGCCAAGCGTGGGCCATCTTAGAGGATACCGCCAGTATCGCGCAGAATCGGTTAGCGGTAAACCTACAGCTAGAGCTAGTGCGACAAGCGCATGCACTAGGGCCTGTGGGGAAACCGCTAACGGGACAACCTTCAAAGGAGCAGAAGAAGCATAAGGGCAAGGCGAAAGCTAGGCCTGTTGCGACTTCTGCTTCAGCTGGGATTTCAGAGCCGCCGCCGGCGAAGAAGCCCAGGAAGGTTGTAGAGGCGCCTACCCTCCCCAATGTTGCTCCTGACCGCCCTAGAGGTGAGAAGGGGAAGGGTAAGGGTAAGGCCTCAAAGGGCGGACAGAAGGGGCCGAAGCGTACCTGAGGGTACGAAAGCTCCCTTCATATCCGCCTGGACCGCGCCTGTGTGACAGGAACAGCGGTGCCAGTTATACCCGTCGTGCCTAGAACGAAATGGTTCTCTCTCTCTCGTTAAGAAAGAGTGGGGGGGGCGGACTGCGAGCCGGACAACCCCGTTAGACGTCGAGGCGTCTATGGTGGGTGGAAGGCTCATGCGTTTCGTCGAGGCCTGGCAAGGTGTGACGTCAGACAGTCTGGTCCTGGGATGGTTATCCCATGGTTACATGCCGGAGTGGTGGGACTTTCCACCACAAAATCTGTCTTTGGCACCTGTCTGGACACCCGTACCAAGGGAGCCAGACAAGTTAGAAGCCGTTCAAAAGGAAGTGTCGGGTTTGCTTCTGAAGGGAGCAATAAAACCAGCAAATCGAAACACTCCAGGCTTCTATTCAAACATGTTCCTTGTCCCCAAGAGCACAGGGGGATGGAGACCCATACTCAATCTCAGGCCATTAAATTGGTTTATCCATACGCCTCGGTTCCAGATGGAAACGGCGAGGTCGGTAATGCGGGATTGAGGAAAGGAATGTGGTGTGTATCGATCGATCTGAAAAATGCATATTTCCACATTCCTATGAATCGGAGTTGGCACAGGTTTCTGAGATTTGCGTTTCAGAATCAAGTATGGGAGTTTACAGTCTCCCGTTTGGCCTGTCGACAGCTCCGAGGGTTTTCACAAGAGTGGTCCTTGCGGTGACAGCGTTTCTCAGAAAAGAGAACGTGGCGCTACACACCTACATAGACGACTGGCTGCTTAAGGCAGACTCGGCAGCCAGGTTGAACGTGGATACTGCTCTGACTCTGAAGTTACTTTCAGATCTACGCTGCATAGTCAACGCGGAGAAATCCGAGTTGACGCCCACTGAACGTTTCGTTTATTTGGGGATGCGATTCGACCTTGAGGAGGGCAGGGTTTACCCATCAGAGCCCAGAGTGGTGTCTCTGTTAGCCATCCTCAAGAGTTTTCGAGTGGGAAACCACATTCAAGGCGAGGCGGTTCCTTCAGATGCTGGGCATGATGGTCTCCATGGAGCAGGTTATCCCGTACGATGCTCTAATGCGAAGGCCTATCCAGTTGTATCTGATGTCTCTGTGGAAACAGAGAACAGAACCCCTGTCAAAACTGTTGCCAGTTTTGGAGCCGATAATATCGCATCTTCTATGGTGGAAACAGCGTCAGAATCTCCTATTAGGGGTTTCGCTGCACCTATCCCGCCCCCAGCTGTCCGTCTACACGGATGCATCGCTGGAAGGGTGGGGTGCCTGCCTGGGAGAACCAGGTCTCGGGCACATGGACTCTCCCGGAGAGTCAGCTGCATATCAATCTGTTGGAAATGATGGCAGTGGAACTGGCGTTGGAAGAGTTCCTTCCGATGATCAGGGGCAGGGTGATATTGATACGGTCCGTCGATTCGACAGTAGTATCATATATAAATCGCCAAGGCGGGACCAGGTCGCCCACTCTGTGTATCAGGGTGTGGCACTTGATTCAATGGTGCAGGAATTACTCGGTTGTTTTGAAAGCAGCTCGTATTCCTGGCCGATTGAACATTCTGGCGGATGCTTTGTCTCGCAGACAGAGAATCCTGCCAACAGAATGGTCCCTCAACCCTCCAGTTCTGCGACGGATCTTCGAGCATTGGGGCAAACACAACGTGGGCTTGTTCGCCACAAAGGAAAATGCTCAAATCATGACATATGTCTCGCCGATTACAGATCCAAATGCCGTCGATACAGACGCTCTGGCGATAAGCTGGAGAGGGATGCACGCTTACGCGTACCCACCCACCATTCTTCTACCGAAGGTTTTGGTGAAGGTCAGGGAGGAACCGTGTCTGGTCCTGCTAATAGCGCCGTATTGGCCGAGCAGGGCGTGGTTCACGGATCTTCTAGATCTGCTGGTGGAAAATCCTGTGCAGTTGCCCGAGATTCCGAACATAATCTCCCAGGCCAAGGGACGCTTCCTACACGAGTGTCCCGAAATGTTCAATGACTGCGTGGATGTTATCAAACAACGTTCCACGTCGGAAGGCTTTTCTCGACAGGCTGCTGATTTCATCGCGGCTGCGAGAAGGAGGTCAACCTTCAAGTCATATAACAACAAGGTTAACAGATTTGCAGACTGGTGTGAAGAAAAGGGTATTGATACCTTTCAATCCACTATCAGCAAATAGCAGACTTTCTCTGTGAGCTGTTCTTTTGAGGACTAGCTCCCGTCACAGTTGCTGGATACAAGTCAGCTTTGGCATCAGTTATCCCTTGTCTAGCCAACAGGGATAGTCCAGAGGTGGCCCAGTTAAATGTGATGTGAAGGGAATGAGCAATCTCCGACCGAGACAACCGGTAGTCATTCCAGCCTGGAGTCTATCTTTAGTGCTTAATGTACTGGCCAAGCACCCTTTCGAACCGTTGCGTTCGGCTAGTCTAAAGCATTTGACTCTAAAGGCGGTCTTTCTATTGGCAGCTTCCTCAGCTAGAAGGCGCAGTGAGATCCATGCGCTTTCGGCAGAGAGGAACCGATTTATTGTTTCTGGAGAAGGTCTGCGTCTTCTGCCAAGAGCAGAGGTTATGTCAAAGAACCAATCTTTGAGATATCCCGGCAAACCGATCATTATACCGAAGTTAACTAGGTTTGATCGTGATGCCAGTGTCTGGTGCCCGGTCCGTGCTTTGACTAAGTACAAGAAACGGACTGACTCGTTACGGTCGAACGATAGACATCTGTGGATCTGCCATAAAAAGTCTTATGGCGCCGCATCCATGGATACTATCTCTCGTTGGGTGGTCGAATGCATTCAGACTACTTAGGAGATGGCGACTGAGCACCAGGTGCAAGGCGTAAGGGCAGACAATGTCAGAGGAATAGCCGCCTCGACCGCCCTTTACAATGGTGTTCCGTTATAGGACATCATGGCTGTTGCACAATGGCACTGTGAGTCCTCATTCACGGATTACTATATGAGGGATGTGTCAGACTCAGCCAATCCACTCGCTTTAGCTGTTTTGAAACGATAGTTAGTGACCACACTGCTTTTCACCCTTTTCTCACTTCGGTAAGAAAAGAACCTAAAGCAGGCATGGTCAGGCGAGAGGATGTCAACCAGATTGTGTCACTGATGGCCGAACCGGTGAATGGTTGGAGGCGGTACGTCTGAAGTCCAATTATCATAAGGTAATTCAATAGTGAGAGTTTTTTGTATTATGGATATGTATCATGTTCATTCATCTTATATATTCATGCTCATTCCCAGGCTAATACATGGAGTATGCAGGGAGCAGTTAACCCTCTTGGCATATTTGTGTTTTCAGGCGAGATACATGTTCGTTAGTTCTCTCCCTTTTCTTAGGAGAAAAAAGGGGGGAGGACTGTGACGCGAATGTGATTCGGTTCCGTGAACTTGACGGTCCTTTTAGGTCTCCGTTAGTCAAGTTTGAAGTCTAAAATCTTTCTCCAAGGGGCAAAATTAGCATTTATGACTTGCCCCTTCCCACCAGGTTACTGATCAAATCTGGTGTATATCAGAAGTAACAGAATGGTGAGTATTGATCGAAGGAGAATGCAGGAAATGTCAATTTCCCTTTCTCCGAGATCTAACAATACTCACCATTCTGTTACGGACCCAGCCTCCCAGCCCCACGGAGGCAAGCCATAGTTTTCTCTTGTTTGGTGGCTATGCAAACAATATGAGCTCTATGGTAAACGGGTACTCGGCAGTTGGGAGCCGAGTACCCGGTTCCCAGGAGTCGGTAAAGCTTTCTAAGTCTATAATCCTAGAGCCGCTGTCAGGGCCAGCTGTATATCAGAAGTAACAGAATGGTGAGTATTGTTAGATCTCGGAGAAAGGGAAATTGACATTTCCTGCATTTCTCTTGTTTGGTGGCTATGCAAACAATATGAGCTCTATGGTAGACGGGTACTCGGCAGTTGGGAGCCGATTACCCGGTTCCAAGGAGTCGGTAAAGCTTTCTAAGTCTATAGTCCTAGAGCCAGCTGTATATCAGAAGTAACAGAATGGTGAGTATTGTTAGATCTCGGAGAAAGGGAAATTGACATTTCCTGCAACCCCCCCCCCACCACCAACACCACAAAAACAAAATGGCTTTACGTTTGAAACACAACCGGAACTTTAGATATTTCTCTGGGGGCCCAGAACAAGAATTTTCAAAAACTTTGCACAGGGCTCCCTCTAAGTTCGGTCCGGTGAGAAATATCTGCTTTACAAATACATGGATAATACTTAATATGCGCCAGACTAATCATAATCTCTTAGGCCTACGCGATTTCAGAAACTACTCATACTTCTAATCAAATAGGAGTTATAACACACATGTGTTCAATAATGAACACATGCGCCATTGATCATGGAAATGCAAATTTGATTCTTCACGGTGAAATTCTGAGTAATAAAAACCCCCATTTTAGTCAATATTTTAGGGAGCCCGCCCGAACACCGATTTTTAGTCAAGTGCGTGTAGACCAATATTTAAACCTATCAAGCCAGTATAGACGGCGGCCTAGACACTGGTCTAATCGATGTTATTTTAAAGCAAAACTGTGTATATCTGGATTAGGTTATAATATTAACATAAATGGGCTATAAACTAAAAAATTATTATTGACCATATCGCACCTGTTAAATAAGTAAATTTGATGTAAAAAGGCGACAATTGCTTGATCTATTAGCAAAACGTAATTGTTTTTAATTACACCCCCCCCCCCCCCCCCTATAACATCACGTCAAGGTCGTAAGAGGGCGCTACGCTGTAAAAGCTCAAAATTGTATGCGCGTTATAACGTAATTCCCATCTTGCTATATCCATTATCTTTGGCTACGGTGCGAACTGTACACAAAACTGGAATTAAATTAGATTTTCCTCTCACTTCTCAAGTTTATCACTTACATCATCCAAATTTCACACACATCTACGTTATATAGCCTGTTAATCGAAAGAGATACACTTTATTGCTAACTATTAAATAGATTTTGATACGTAACATTGGCAGAAACATTTACGGCCGAGTGTATCTCTGCACTCCATTCAGTGCCCCATCCATCTTGTCCTAGTTAGCGCTATGAATCATGGGAAATACACTGTCTTAATCAGGTGATGTCAAACCTACCATATATGGGCAAGTGGGTGGGGCGGCCTGATTGTACATTACTTGTCGTCTGTTTGTGCATGTAGTAAATTTGCGTGAGAATCGGTCTGCTCCACTCACTTGCTAATATATGGTGGGTTTGACCTCGTCTTCCAAATACGGCAATCCATCTCATGATTCATAGCGGTAACTAGAAGGAAAATGGCTGGCGCATTGGAACTGGTGCAGGATTCTCTCGGGATATGTTCGGTGTGAATGTATTGGGCCATGTATCAAAATATATGAAATATTGCAAATTTGTAATAAAGTGTATATTTTTCGATAACCGGCTAAATAATACGTGTGTGTGGAATTTGGGTGATGTAAGTGCAAAACTCGAGAACTGAAGCGAAAATCTTATTTAATTCCAGGTTTTGTTATGGTAGGTAGTGTTGTGAGTCGGAAAATTTACCAACATATTTTTCCAGAAAATTTTCCAGTCCCCTAAGAATGCAATTGCAAATTTTTATTTCCCTATTGCATTAGTACGGATGCTTTTGCTAACTTGGCTGAAATGGCTTGCATCAGGTTACACTATCACTATAGTTCAGAAATAACAAATTTCCAAATAATGATGTTAAATATCTTGAACCCAATTTGCTTGACAAAAGCTATTGCTATTTTGACATAATGTCCAAAAGGATGCACGTTTGTTGGATCCTGGGTTTGTATGTGATGATCTTGATCTCACAGAGGCGGATATAGTAGCTGCAACAGATATAATTGAAGACATATCAGCCAAAATACCTACACTAGATGTCGTGACTGTTATCAGAGATCTTGCTGAATACACGGCCAATAGAAGTATTTGGACGAGAGCTTCCATTAGGGAAGCGGCAAAACAAATGGATCCTGTGACGTGGTGGAAAGGCTTGCTCAACAAGCCAGCTGTCCAATGTGGCATCACATCTTTTATCTTGGCCAACATCTGCTGCACCATGTGAGAGGAACTGGAATCTCCATGCCAGTATTCAGACAAAAAAGCGCAACCGCTTGACACTTGACAGACTGACGAAATTAGTGTTTGTAGCTCATAACCTCCAACTCCAGTTAAAACAGGTTAGGAGCGAATGTCAGGAGGAACCTCGTATGGACCTTTCTGCTTCAGTGCCTGGAACCAGCCAAGCCGCCGTGTTGCCATTTCTATGCGATATGAAGATGATGCCAATGCCATAGAAATTGATGATGATGACTATGATTATGATGACGATGTAGATGATGTTCATGATAATAATAACGATGATGATATGATGATCATAATGATTAAGCCATTTAGGTGTAATTGATAGTACTAATATAATTATGTATGTCACAGAAATGTAACTGATGTGATAATGATGTATCTTGATGATTTGGATGATAATGAAATTTAATTTGTAATAGAGACAATGATGATGCTAAATGTAACATGATGATTGATGATCAGACAATTGAAATTATGAAAATAATTTGCGCACATGACAGTACATGCAAGTCATTATATATTTCATGATAATGATTTATTTGATCCCAACTGATATCTGATGGAATATAAAAGATGACTTCTGATAGACACCAAAATAGGCCTGTAATGACCAAAATGAACTGTTGAGCTAAATATGAAACTTACTCACTTCAGTTAGTCACATGTAAATCAGCCGGGGTAAAGGGCATGTAATGTGACAGTTGCTTTAGTTATTAAACTTTCAAAATAATTTGTTTGAAAAATACCCATTTGTTTTTTTCTTACACTTAAATTGGTAAAAATTAGCAGGCAGTCTGTCAAATAAACAATCAGACAGCCCTGCAGTGCATGCACCCACCCACCAACTTACCCACACACCCATACACTGAGACACAATCACAGACCACAGTGCCATACAAACACCCACGGTGCCCCACACACACACACACTATGTATATATATTTTATGGGTCAAAATACACACATATTTTTCCAATTTTAGGAAAAAAAATTCTGAAAAAATATCAAATAACCACTAAATTGGTAGGATCTGTAGCTAGTAGGTAGACATAATGTCGTAAGCCTATGGAGATACAGCTAGGACACCGCAGTGGTGTAACTTAATGACTGCCCTCATAGGCCGTAAGATTTTTAGTAGACAAAAAAAAAATATATACATATGTAATCTGTAAAAAAAATTCATACCTTCTGCTAAATTACAAAAATACTACAATGGGTTTTTTAAAAGTTTTAGTGTCAGACATCATGAATATTATAATAGTTTTTGGCGACCTCTGATTGGTTGTTGTCATCGTTACTTTCAATTAAAATGTTATATCGGCCAATCATTTGACTGTCTGACAAGATAACATAGCGAACGTTTTGTTTTCCAATAACAGCTACAGTTACTCGCATCTTTCCTTGTTAAGCTATTACAGCGGCATGCTAAGAATGGTTAACATATGTCATGTAGTTGGAGCCTAGCCGCATCCAACTGCGTAGTTCCTATTGCTAATGTACACATTCTACTGCTGTTGTTTTAACCTGCCCAGTCATAAATACTAGCGCGATTGTAGTAAAAATAAAATGACGCCAACCAACCCAATAACTTCTTGACATCTCTACATTTTAATACAGAGTTGTCGGTTTCCTAAAATCTAAATTTGTAATACTATGTGCCAAACTGTTGCACGGTGTGCCGCCGACTGGAAATTACAAATAGCATCTAAAACCGGTCCGATAACGAAATGCACTCAATAGAAAAAGTTTACAAATCCTAAAGGACTACGATTATTTTGCACTAGTGATTAGCGCAAATTAACTGTACTAAATATTTGTAAGCTTTTGAACTGAGTGTATGCCGTTATTGGACCATCTTTTGTGTTTAAATGGTATTTGTAATTTTCAGTAGGAAACCTCAAACAGCTAGAATGCGATGCTGGCAATTAGGAAGCATTACAATGTGACTTGGAGGCCAAGAAAATATTTTTGAAAATTTACTATTCAATAGACCAGATAGATCGCTTACCGAGCCAACAATCCATTTTTCCCAATTTTTAATAACATCTTTGTTGCATTCTCTTACTAATCATTCAATATGACCGTATTTTCTGTACCAATTTTGACCATTAAAGGCTTACATCTAACCAAAGCTTATTGAAGCACAACTGAGTAAGGACAGTTGAACATTTTTCAGGGCAGTTGATTTTCAAATTCGGACGGTAGTCATTTGAATAAGTTTAGTTACACCACTGTACCTGTAGCCATTTGGACGGTGGCGTGCATTATGTTATGTTTGGTGGGGGGTTGTGGGGTGGGTGGGAAGTTATTTAACTGTTTAGGAGCACTCTGCGAGAATGCAACTTGGGATCCACTACAGTAGCGGCAGCGGGTCACATGGGAAATCTGATGATTATTAAATGTTAATTATTTTTATAGGTTTGTGCACAAAAATACCTACAATCTAGCATGGGAGTGCCAGGGATTCTGATAATTCAAAGCTGTAAGTCGATGGTACATGCTTTTAATTTCAGGAATCCGAGTCGTTTCTCCTCCCCTGTTTGGGACATATTTTTTCATTCTCATTCGCCGTAGATTGTTTCGCTCCCTTTAGTATATCTTGACATGTGCGTTCTACGTTAATAAGGAGATAGGTAATTCAAAATAACTGATATATAATGGATGTTTGATGGAAAAAGTATTGTAATTTGCTAAAATTCCGTGTTGTAATGGATGTGGCTCCTTGAACACTTCCTATGATGACTAACTCTACTTGGCCGTATTCATTTAATACACATGGTCTCATAGACATCTGTATATCATGCATGTATGAAGACCCAATTTATTGTGATGCACGCACGCACACTGACCCATCCTAAGGATGATGATGAAGATTACGTGTTCGGTGCTTCCATCTACAAATGTCACCAGGGTTCGAAATTAGCAGGCGGCAGAGTGGTTTCCAGATGATAACTCTGTTACCGTTTATCGGATCGCATTGAAATTTCATAGGGTGGTTGGACTAGGTCTTTGGAAGAAACCTATCGAAATCGATGATGATCCGAAATCCAAAATGGCCGCCAGCCACCGGCGGCCATCTTGAAAATTGGTTTCCTGATGATAACTCCATTACCGTTTGTCGGGTCGCATTGAAACTTCATAGGGTGGTGGGACTAGGCCTGGGGAAGAAACCTATCGAAAAGGACGATGATCCGAAGTCCAAGATGGCCACCAGTGGCCATCTTGAAAATTAGTTTCAGGGTGATAACTCTGTTGCCGTTTATCGGATCGCTTTGAAAGTTCATGGAGTGGTTGGACTAGGACTGGGGAAGAAACTTATCGAAATTGACAATGATCCAAAATCCAAGATGGCCGCCAGCCACCGGTAACCATCTTGAAAATTGGTTTCCAGATGATAACTCCGTTATCGTTTATCGGATCGCTTTGAAACTTCATAGGGTGGTTGGACTACCTCTGGGGAAGAAACCTATCGAAATTGACAATGATACGAACACCAAGATGACTGCCAGCCACCGGCGGCCATCTTGAAAATTTGTTTCCAAATGATAACTCCGTTACCGTTTATCGGATCCCTTTGAAACTTCATAGGGTAGACTAGGTGTGGAGAAGAAACCTTTCGAAATTGACGATGATCCGAACTCCAAGATGGCCGCCAGCCATGGGCTGCCATCTTAAAAGTTGGTTTCTAGATTTCATTTATTGGATCACTTCCTACAGTCGTTTGAATATGTCTGAAGAAACTTATTGAAATTTACGATAATGCGAAATCTACTATGGCCGCCAGTCGGCGGCAGCCATCTTGAAAATTGGTAATTATGCGCCGTTTGTGGAGCTCTTGTTCTCTCCTAATTTCTAAGTTATTGTTTTCTTCTAGTTAAATCTATTTATTTAGAATCTTGTTCTTTCCTTCCATCATGGTGTCGTTATTTCTGGGCTAGTAAATTATAATTTTCCTTTCTTTTCTTTCTACTTCTGGTAACTGTCAGATGCCGTCGCAGCTGTCACATACCTGGGGTTAAATGCATTTGCATTTTAATGCATAAATGCATTTAAATACTTTTTCAAGTATTTGCATTTGAAGATTTCAAATCACAACTATTTGCATTTTTCTAAAGCATTTGAAATTTAAAATAGTTTTCAAATGTTTTTTCAAATACTTTTCATATAATATATATATAAATTCCAAGCAAGTAAATTAAATATAATCCCAAGCCTTATTTAATCATAAAGAATTTGTATTTGCCTTGTTGTTCTGAAACCTTTAACCATTGAAATATCAGCTTCTCAAAGTCAATTTCATATGTTAACTGGTGTACGTTTTGGAAACAAAATTGCTGTAAACTTTTGGTATCTAATATGACAGTCACAGATTTTAAAAAACATTGTAAAATCTACACCAGCCATTCTTCTACTGACCCTGTATCAATTATATTTGGCATTACTGTGATAATGGTTAATAGAATAGCTATAATATTATGTGTCAGTTTGTGAAATCATTACCAAAACAAACTATTAATTGTACTGGTAATCTTTAAAAAAAGTTACATTTTATATATTGCTTTTTCATATACTGAATTCAGGATGTAATACGTTAAATTGTGCATACATGAGATGTTAATTCCAACTAAGCAATAGAACTAGAATCAAACCAAGCTGAAAACTTGAAAACTAACTTGAATACAATTTGACTTAGGAAGGAACAACTAGCCTGCAAATTAGTTTCAAACTATTCACCAGAATTTGTCCTACGTCATAAAGGTTTGTGTCAGGTTTATGTACAGAACTGTTTGTCTATATGGTCAAATGATTGTATGAAGTAGTTGAGCATATACCACCAGGGTGTGATTATAAGTGGCCAGGTGTTTGTGGGAGAATGAATAGAAAACAGCAGGATGGTGTTGAAGCAATACAAGTATGCTCCAGTGTGGTTTCATAGAATTAAACACCTCTTGGCTTCTCAATATAAGATGCAACTAATTTTTCATGACATAAATATTTTGTTGAATATTTTGAAATTAATTTATTTATAAGCTGCTGCTGTCTAAGGCTCAAGTATAGGTGGAATAATGTGAGTTTAGCCAGTGAGGACAGGTTTGATTAGAGGTGGCATGGATGTGTGTGGGGGAAATGAATAGAATAGGTGAATGAATACTGTAGGGTGTATCATAGCAATAAAAGGGGATTTGTGGATTTAAACTATACAAATCAGTGTTTAACCATTTAATGGAACAAATCAATCAGTGATGTAAAATATTTATCATAAAGAATGTCCATTTGAAAACAAGTTGACTGAACGGTATTTATTCCTAATTAAGAAACGAATTTCAGTGCAATCATTTTCAAATTAAAGAGATCTGAGCTCTTAGAATGTGTCTAAAAGTTGCTGTCAAATCTGCTTTATTGACTAGCTGTTTATAATATCCAGTACATTTGACCGGCTAACACAGCAAACACTTCCAATCAAATTATTTTCAAAAATCTCAACAGCTATCCTATCCTAAGAGATCACCTGCCTTAAAGTCCCTTGTGTTAAATATTTTGAAAACAATTTGCGTGGAGTGAGCCTCGTGTAAGCTAACTTCAAAATCTGAGAAAATAATATGACAGTCACAGTTTACCTGGAAGAAACTTATGATTTTGCAAGAACTATATAAAGACACTTAGATTAGACACGGAATAGGAGGGTTTACTTTCAATAAAACGGACAATGTTCCACTTGTACCTCATCCAAAATACTACGTTTCTTCTGAGTTAGTGCTTAATTCTGTTATAATCATAAGAGGACTATCTGGTATAGAGACCACTTTCTTCAATTTGCAAATCCTATATGGGTATATGTAACTATTGAACAGTTGGAAATCAATTTAACTGAAGATGCTGCTGCCTGGTACATGTTATATAATACAGTGTACCGTACAAATCTTTAGCCCATTTTCTCTCAGAAACCATGAGAGTTATATCTGATATGGCTATTTCGGTATGAAAAGCATTTGAAAGTATTTGAAATCCTTTTAGAAAAGTATTTGCATTTTAACCAATGTGAAGTATTTGCATTTAAATACTTTTGAAAGTATTTGACCCCGGTTCTGATCTGTCAGTATTTTTTAATCATCATTGCCCATCTTTGTTCGCATTTTCATTTCATTCATGATATCTTACTAACTTTTCATATCTTTCTGGTTTTACCTTAGATCTTAGTTATAATTGAGTCTTGATTTATCCTATTTTATCCCCTCTCTTTTTTTTAATCATGATTTTTGCCGTAGTTCAGGGTTTATTGTATCGAGCCTTGTCTTTATGGCATGTTTATTTTATAGCTTTATTCCTCAATTGGCCACTTTGTCATGATCAGTCCCTTCATGACAGTTATCAGTAGATGGATTCCGTAGTCTTTCTGTACCGGAGCTCTCTTGAGTCTCGATTTTCTTTTCAAATTTTTTGTTGAGACTATGTAGCTTCAGAGGTTACTCTCTTTAGTAGCTTTAAGTAGATTGTTTCCAAGCCTGATTCTAGTAGGTACCTTCCATTATGTGTTATATTTAGTATCCTCGTTAAAGTGTGGGTGTTCTCGTAGCGGATCTCTTTAAGTCGGGTTTTATTTAATTTAGCTATTTCATCCTTTTAGTTCACTCCCTTCAGCGGGGGGTGTTGTGGGAGTGGGGGGAGGGGGCATTGCTGGACACATTCACTATACTTTGTATTCTGCTGCTCTCGTGTTGATTGAGGCTAGGATGGTATCTTCAGCTTCTAACTGATCTGTATCCTAAGCCTAAAATTCATAGAAAGGTATTTCTTGTCCAGGGAATAATTTATCTAGTATTGCATCTGAATTTGATAAGCACACAATTTGGCAGTTGCTATATATTCTGCATCATGCAAAGCTGTATATGCTATGCAATATTTTTGCGCAAAATTACTTTAGTATTAATTGCTAGATGGGTTTTTTTGTGGAAAAAATATACTATTTTAATTTGCATAGCAATACATGCTATGTTAAATCCATCTTCTAAATTATGCCCTCTCGTTGGAGTAGGAGTTCTAGCTCAAACGCTATAATATTTTAATTTACAGTTCTGGCATCTATTTCAGGATTAAGATTATTGTGGATCCTATAATAGTCTTCACTTTTTTAATTCCAGGATCTATTATAAAGAGGGGGGGTTATTTGAATCTGATCCCAAGGGTCTTGCATATTTAAGTTGGAAGATTTCAGAAATTCATTTCCATTTCTGTCTTTCTAAAGGAGGAGTTAAAATCTAGGGTAAAGTAGCTGTCTGTAGAAGATGTTTTACAGGGGAATATAGATCCAGAGTTCTCTCCTATCTTCTTTTTCAAATGATATCGAACGGTTGGCACCCCATTTTAATATCCCCAGTACCAAGTTGGTTTCCCTTTCTCACCCCTAGTTCAAGATGGTATATTTTCCCTGTTCATCTTATCTCTAGATCCCGGTATGTGGAAGATTTTATTTGTTTGGAAAGACCTTGTTTCGCATTTTCATTCACACTTTTTGTATTTCTTAAGGTTTGTTTACCAGGGTCATGTTTGGCTATTTCGGCCAATGCCTTCTGGTATGTCTTCAGCTTCCTTCTTATTTCTGTGCCTAGTTTTTATCTACAGCAGGAATACTTCATCATCAGTCAATTCATTTATCTTTTACTTGGACGTCTATTTGTCTCAAGAATAGTCACTTCATTTACAGATGCCTTCATTCCAAGCACTTCTCATTCTTAGATCCTGACTTGGCCACAATAATTCTCATAAATCAAGTCAGGTTTTCTGCTCAAGGTTAGACATGGTTTAGGGCATAATCTTTCCATCAGACTTTCGCATGTTATCAATCTCATGTGTTACGGGTTTCCTGTGTACGATTTTCATGATAATGGCCAGGTTTATTTTGAGAGTTCTGAGTCTTGGGTTCAGGTCTGAATTTGTTATCCTTGGATCTTCTAGGATACGAAGTCCTTTCTAGTGGTATTTTATGACCCTGTAGGAGTAATTGATAAATTCCCTAGTCTCACAATCCTATCTGGAATCCTCTGCTTGTGTTACTAGCTTTCTGACAGGTCCAGTCTCCCATTTGAATGGCGCCTGTTTTTTAGAAAACCTCATCCCCCGTGTCATTTATTTTCTTAAGATGGCTCCCAGAAGGGGTGGGAGCAAGTGGAATTTCCTTTCAGTATCTAGTCTTTGTTCTCAGAAGGAAGCATCAGCCCACATCAATGCGCAAGAGATGTTGGCTGTCTTGAGGGGTCTAATTCATTTGTTAAATTCTCTAAAAGAGAATATTTTCAATCAGGTCCGACTTCTCTCGTTAATGGCGTTCCTACAGAATCAGCGCCGATCGACAACTTCAATGTTATATATAGAATCCTGGAATCTGATTCTTCTCTAGGTTGCTTGTATCGGGTGGACTTGATTGATCTTTTGGTGATTTTCCTAAGTCTTCTCCCAGTCTGTTGTACCATGTTGGCACAAGTCAAGTGGAGTTATCTTCATTTGAATCCAGAGTTCTTCATCCATTGCGTCTGGAAAATTTTGATCTGAAGCCACTTTATCTCAGATCTTAGGAATCTCTTGTTCCTGAACAGAGGCCTCCGGCCGTGTTTACAAGGGTCGATTTAATTGTTTTTATCCATGGTTTTGGTGGTTCTAGTCCGTCAGTTGCCAATCCATTTTCTTCCTGTAATCTAGCAATAGTTATTCAAGTTTTGACAGGCTAGCATTTTGATCCTCTTCAGGGGTAGAAATAAATGAAAAAATCTAGTTGCTCCCAGGGCAACCTGTAACGCCATTTCACACATTTTCAGGTTTCCCACCACAGATCAAGGTTGCCCTTAAATATTATCAATAAAAATGACAGAAAGTCTCTTGAGTATTATTTTTTAGCGTGTTAACGGTAATGTATCAAGAAACAACATCATGATTACTCAGAAACAGCAGTGCTGCATTAACTTTGGAGAATTAGTATTTTTTAACCCTCCATGACAAATCACTGAAAAGAGATCCTTTTCAATGTATAGTACTACGCTATTTCTGTTGAATAATTTGAAGTTAATCTGACTGGATGTCATATCAACCGAAGGCAGCAATGCTTTCCAGTCATATTACTTGCAAAATATTTGATAGATGATTCATTGCAAAGAGTTTACTCTTTCAGAGATTTGTTGTTGAAAGGGTCAATGTGTGCACTGTAAATTATAGACTAGACTCTAGAGATTGAAAAAATTGAAAGTGATTTGTTATTAGCCAGTGAATGCCTCTGCGCATGCGCAATGACCAAGGTCATATTGAAATGCGCTTAGACTGGTGCCAGTCTCATTGGGATAGGTTACAGGGAGTCTACCCTAACAGAAACCTGGAGTAGGGTAGAATGTTATAGTATAAGCATTGGGAGGCATTAAAAGCAAGTATAAAAATCTTTCTGGTGGTAAATGCAGTGGTTGATTTAGCAAGTAGTGCTTGAACGGTACGCATGGTTTTATGGTTAATAAAACTGCAAACCATCCCACTAAAGGAGGGAAGGGGTGGGGGACCTGTGGGCGGCTGCTTTCAATTATTGGCAGGAAGCATCCGTAGGGATTAGAGATTTTTTTTTTTGCTCACCTTGCCTGTCCAAGTCAGCTTTTGCCATGGGAACTGCCTGTCTTCCGTCCATCCTGCATCCATCAACCTTTTCTTTTAAACGACTTCTCAAGAATCACTTGACTGACAAAACTACATGTACCAAAATACCCAACGGCCAATGGGTCAATAGGCAACCAACCCCCCTGTCCCATGCCCACATTTGGTCATGTCATCCCCAATCCAGATCTCCATGATACTCCATCATTATACATGGTAGGTATGCTATAAAGGGCCGAAAAATGGCACTCAAAACATTCAGACTCTGGGTCTCACCAGGTGAAGATCAAGCATCAAGGCTTCAATTATCAAGTTACTTCTTTATTGACATGGTAATTACATATATCACAGTAGTTTTTTAATTATCCCATATGTTATGAAAAGAGGAATTATAACAATCGCCTCTATCTGACTGTCTGCCTGACTATATTCTCAGACACATTTAGATGGAGCCTCCTGTGCTCAGGGTTAGTGTGGTGGTTGGAGGTGCAGATAGTCAAAGTTGGAGGAACTCAACAAAATTTGGTCTGTTAGTTACCAATATCATTATGGATAACAAGGCACTGTTTAAATTAGGCCCAGCCACCGACGTGGGTTACTTATATAGGCGCCGCCCCATGCTTGGTGGGGTGGTATGTGGAAGAATGTGTAAGTTGGTGAAAGCGTGGTAATTTACAATGGTGTGCCATATATTGTCATTTTATTGATTTAAAATGGAGGCATCTCTTCTTTTCAGCTACGCCTACATGTACAAGTACTCATGCAATACCTAAAGATGTTGATATGGACCAGGATATACATTAGATGCCCTCGCCAATTTTCAACATGAAATGCTGAAGAGAAATTTGAAGAAATGCTTGAGGTAGAGTTTAATTGTGTCTATTATAAACAATTTTAAAAGATTGTTAGCAGATGTAACACGGCTGTACAGGCTGGCATATTTTTGTAAGGAATTATACAACCTGGTTATCCTCGGCGGTATCCATTATTATCCAAATTATCCTTTCAAGAGAGCACTAGCTATCACAATCACAGATTATAACAAGACTTAGATTAAATCTTTGTCCACTGTGAAAAGCATGTATTGCACTTGTTGCTATGCAAACAAGAATGAGCTCTATGGTAGACGGGTACTCGGCAGTTGGGAGGCGAGTACCCGGTTCCAAGGAGTCGGTAAAGCTTTCTAAGTCTATAGTCCTAGAGCCAGCTGTCAACCAATTATATTAATTTATATAGAATGAAATCATATGTTAATATTAATTTCGTTTCAATACATGTACATCTAGACCCATAATTTAAGCCTTTCAAAGTAGACAATTTTAACAATTTTATTTTCAACCATTCTGGTGTGAATATGTACTGTACCTTTAAAGTGTTAAATATTGTGTGGGCCATTGGCCCATGTTTGATGGCGGTGATGGGACAATGTGAACTTTATAGCGCTAAATGGTGCAAGGGCCTTGGCAGAGCCATGCTATATGATATATTCGTACAACAAGTTTTACAAGTGCTGAACCCACATGTAGACATGTCCGTGTTAGCTCTTCGATCCAGCCTGTTGACTGGGACCCGATTCAAAAACTGGAACCCGAGTACAGACTCAACTGTGCTTAGTTAAATTTGCTCAAACGTGAACGTCAAAATTTTCTGTGTCTAAGACATTTTTACCTAAAATGTTCGTTGTTGGAGGTTATTCTGATTCAAAGCGATGTCAGAGAAGGATTGTACACCAAACTCTAAGGTGATATTGTGCCTTATTGGGGCATATTGTTGTATTTCTGTCATAAATGTTGCCATTTTATGTTTTATAGAATGGCGGATTACCAGGTTCAACGTGCTGGAGATTCGACTCTTAAACAGGTACTCACATGTCTGAATTGGTACATCGGTATCCCAGCTGACAGTATGATCAAGATGGATACCGTACCGGAAGTATGTTTTGACAGCCAGTGATCTATTTATTTGGTAAAATCATTTGCTATCAGGTCTTGTGAGCATACCTGTATGCCGATTTCAACTTATTCAATCGGGGTGTCTCTTGTAGTTGTTTACTTCGTTCAACTGGGGATTTGAACGGGTTCGAGCCCCTGATGGGTGGTGGCGCATCTCCTGCTTTAACATTTCATTGTATTGGTGAAAGTCTTGGCTCATGGCCAGACTGGGATTGGTTTTATCTCAAACAATTTTTTGTGGCGTTGTCCTTGCCCTTGGCTGTATGCCAGTATTTAAACTCCCTGAACATTTTAATACACCTGAAAATTGTCTGGATTTCATGCATTCACAATAAAATGCGAAGAAGAAATGGCTCAAGTATCATCCATGTACTGTGTCCAGACCCAGTCCCTTATCTCCAGGTGGTAAACCTTGATTAATTATTCTTAATTATGTGAATTATGGAGCAAAATAAAATTATTTTTGGATAATGGGCAGGGGTAGAAATTAAGCTGGATGATCCACTAGCCCATAGGACTAGTGAGCACTAGCTTCTTTCTACTGGCCCGACTGATTATTTACAGACCCTTATTTGGCAGATAAAATGACCTAGCCCAGCTGCAACAGAATTCTGCTGATGTATGTGATTCAGTCCAGTTTTGTAATAAAACTAACATAATTTAACACTAATGGCCAGATTTGGTCATGGAAATTAAAATTTTCTCGCAGAAACTTGATTTGCAGACCAAAAGAATACTTTTGAAAATTTACCACTACACGGGCTGGCTCGATTACCAGTGGTAAATTTTCAAAAAGAGTTCTCTTGGTCTGCAAATGGATATTTCTCAATGCCACTGCAGGGGCTGTTTTGGAAGGCTCGGTCATTAAGGGTTTGAGATATCAAATTGATACTAGTCCACTGGGCTGGTCAGTCACAGATGATACTAGCCCTCGGGCTGGTAAATTTCTCCTACCCTCGGGTTGGTGTTAATTTCAACCCCTGATGGGTATTGTTATTGTTCAGGTCCTGCTCATTATGCTCTGCATTTTGGCTGTTGTTCCATACAGTATGGGAACATTTGTTGGCGAAGTTTTGATTGAAAATTAAAGCTGAGAAATCGAGCGCTAGGTGTGAAAAAACAGAAGTGCCACAAATACATCTCAAACAGCTTGGAAGGCAACAAATCTACCTGTGTAGATGATAAGAAAGTGAGGTTTGCCAGGCCTGGACAGATGCGACTTGGTCATTATTCCAAAAGCAGAAGCTTTTATAGGCAGGTAATTCATCAGTGGCTAGACGTGATCTGGATGCTGCACTTTCGTCTGTCACCAATCAGATTGAGTGCTGATTACAGTCGATGCTGGACCAGTCGCTATCACGATTCATGGCTTGGATGGCCTCGACTGTAATGGCCAGACAGTGATTCCTCCCACGATAAACTTGAGCCCTCATTCCGCTACATGTAAAGCCGAACATGTGAGGTTCTCTAGTTGGGAACAGGTTGCTGGTATGCCAGTCTTTGGATTGGGTCCCGGTCCCCGGTCATTAGACCGGGTCGAAGAGGTTTATGGTATGTTTAGATAGGAGCTTTAGGTTATTTGTACAAGTTGACATATTAGGAATCCATGTCTCTTATATACTCGGCCAATTGTTAAGTGTATCTAGGTCACTGAAACCAATACATATAGACATGATAGATACAACATTGTTTCCAGAATAGACACTTTCGACTGTACAGCGGCTCGTCTAAAAAATATATCAACGACGCAGGTACATGTACATGTATTCGACAAATATGTCCTTATTTACTTTAAACTGCACTTCCAAACTGAATATTTATAAAATACAGGGTGAGCAGGCAATATAATGCGCAACAGCGTATTGCAACTAGATTCATAATTATATCACGTAGGCATGTTTCGTATCTTTCAGTAGCAGAAATTTAAATGAAAAATGCTGTAGTCAGAAATTTCAATTACAACACTGATTATTCAAAAGCCTGGGAAGATTTCCAAAATTCTTCATTGGGTCAGCAAAAAGATGCTTCTGAGAGAAAATTTGAATTTGTTTCTCCATTTTTTTACCAAAGAAAATAATTTTGGAAAAGTTCCCGGTGGAATCGCTCGGTTTAATGGGAGGTTTTCCAATATTTTGTTCAGTTGTCTTGCAATACATGTCATGTGCATGTATGATTTTATTTCTTTGGACCAATGCAGATTGTGGAGGTTGGTTTTGTCCAGTTGGTTAATTATAACATTTAAGCGGTAATTATAACAAGAACAAATCTGTCCAATACAAATGTCCTTTCAGTCGGCCTGCCATAGCTTCAAACATGTCTATTTTGGAAATAATGTTGCTGAAAGCTGTTTTGTTTTAGTTTTTGACCGCAAAATTGGCATACATGTACGTCTTCGAGACCCCACAGTCAAACACCAACCTAAATTTATCTTATAGTTAGGTTTCTTTCGATAAGTCACTTTAGTATATTAATCAATTTCTCTATTTAACTCTGTAAGTTAATTGTACTCATGCACAGTCGTTCATTTTATTTAAGTCCTGATGTTGGTTTGATGATGATTCATTTTGACTTCTGGGTCAGAAGGAACACAATACAGAGAATCGGGGAATTGCAATGTGAATAAAGGTGGAGTCAAGGATATCGTTGACCAATGAGCATCGCACAAAGAGAGAGAGAGTGTAAGAATTATTCAATTTTTATACCCCACTAAAAAATTTGGCATGGTATTATGTAATGGCGCCGTCCGGGCGTGCGGCACAGTGGTTTCCGGATATAACTCCGTTACCGTTTGTCGGATCGCATTGAAACTTCATAGGGTGGTTGGACTAGGTCTCGGGAAGAAACCTATCGAAATCGACACCAATCCGAAATCCAAGATGGCCACCAGCCACCGGTGGCCATCTTGAAAATTGGTTTCCGGATGATAACTGTTACCATTTATTGGATTGCTTTGAAACTTCATAGGGTGGTTTGACTAATTGTGGAGAAGAAACCTATCGAAATTGACGATGATCCAAACTCCAAGATGGAAGATTGTCATATTTGTATTCCTTGACCCTGGAAACATAGGTATAGATACCAAAATTAAGTTCCTATCGCTATTATTAGCTGGGATTTTAGAGCTTGAAAATCTGCATGGCAGACATTTAATAAAATGATCGCCACAGCCTCCAAAAGTCAAATTGGTTGGGGTCCAATTTTGAAATAAACTTTTATGGCCCATACTAACTGTATGCCAAATTTCATACTTGTATCACAAAGTGCACAATTCGGCTGTAAAAGGGGGCTTAAGCCTGTGGACTAACATGATGCAATATTATCTATTATCAACAGATGGCAAAACCAAGAAGGAAAATAAATATGTAACTTTTGAAATGACTTCGTCGCTGGCAGAGTTGTATTGCTTTCAAGGCTTCAGGTGTTGGGTAATCAACTTTTGTCGTTTTGAACATTGATGCATGTAATAACCTTAGGACAGTATTATTTTGACCACTTAAAATTTATTAGCTCACCTGGCCAGAATGGCCAAGTGAGCTTATGCCATGTCGTCTCTCCGGCGTCCGTCAACTTTTTCTTTAAACGACTTCTCAAGAACTGGGCCAATTTCAATCATATTTGTTTTTTTGCGGCCATCTTGGATGAACTAGTTTTCGTGAAAACGACTTCTGCAGAATCGCTGAACGGATCAGGCTGAAATTTTGGGGATATGATTATGGACTAAGGGCCATTAAACTTTGTTCATGGGAAGTTGATAGGTAAACAACATGGCCGCCGTGGACCAATCAAATTTTAGCATGTTTGACTGCCATATTCAATTTCTTTATTTGATGGATTTTAAAGTCGAAATAGGTTTTTTTAACTCGGCTTACTTGTCAGTCAGCTGTCGCATAGTGATGACCCCCGTCCGTCTTCTGTATGTCCATCCATCCATCTGTCTGTCCGTCACCAACAATGGCGGCTCATTTTGTTATTTCTTGACGGATTGACACTAAACTTGTTAATGTCGGCATCTAATATCTGTGTTGTGAAAATGAAACTGATAGGACGTCAAATACCAGAGTTATCACCCCTTAAATATTTGCATTCTCACTTTCATAGCGGAAATACAGGTTTGTTCCCACCGTCCACCGATTTATCACCATGTCAGATTTTATTGCCAAAGTGGATTAAACTCTAATTAACAGATTAACCTTTCCATCACTGCCTAAATATTTAAGATATGTATTATGTGCTCTGACATCTATGCTCTTAAAAATATTTTGAAGTGTATTTGATTGAAAGTTGTTCCAGTGCAAAAGGCAACAATGACTTTCAGTCAAATTATTTTCTAAATCAACTCCAGCTCACCCTGCCCCTGCTGCTAACCTTGTTATTCAGCCAGATGCGCATGTGTTAAATCAATTGTGTGGTGGTGGGGAATAACCTGCTATAAAGACTACCTACTTGCCTTTAGAGACCATTTTCTTCAATTGTATTTAAACCTCTAGTAACCGTCTGACTGCCGAGTTTTTGCAGACGACATATTCCAAAGGTTATATCTCTACCTGATAAATATTTTGAAAACAATTGGAGTGAAAGTTGTTGGTGGTTAAGCCACCAACAACTTTCAGTCGAATTGTTTTTAAAATATTCAACGAATCAACAAGAGCTTTTGAAAATTGAAATTATTGGCTGCACTGGCTTGCAGCAGTGAGACAGTTAAGAAACCAGCTGCTGTTAGTACTGATATCATCTATTTTCGCTTAAACATTGTTCAAAATCACTAATGCAAAAAAAGTAGTCCAGAGATTGTCAGTATCTCGAAAACTAAAGCATTTGACTGAAAGTCATTGGAAGTGACACCGATGGATGTAAAACTTAAGTAAGATTAGTTGAAATGCCAATGTTCCAGGTGAGGGATAGAGGCCCATAATGTTTTCACAATTGTTCATATTTACATTTTATCAGATGTATATGGGAAGTGGTTTTCCACAATAATAGAAAATGAATGGAAATCACGGAATTGATAATTTGAAAACAGAAAGGTGATATTCAAACGAAAAATTACATTTTTCTGCAAAACATTTGTAAATTGAACAGAAATATTCCAATGGAAATTAACAGATAGACATTTTCCCTAGAAAATTCGACATTCTCATGTAAAATAATAAAGTATTACCAAGCAATGTTTTTGCCACTTAAACTTCCAGCTTTCTGTCTATGCTGATAGCACAATGCACAACATAAATTTGGCAGTTTTATTAACTTTATTAACTGTACATGCAGCTTAAATAATGTAAGTTTACGAAATGGAACAAACAGTTTTGTGATACAATGCCAAGTCTTGAAATGGCAAGCCACTACATATGATTGATTCATCCGAGGTGAAAAACTTTCTTATTTCACTGAAAGGCATGAATATATTTATACCTGAATTAAATCTTAAATCTTAAAAAGCTAACAGTGTTACTTGTAATCCTGATAGTTCTTTGTATTGAGGCTAGCAATAAAACTGGTGGTGCTATCGGTTTGCTCTCCATCTGTCTGTCCTTCCATCCGTCTGTCATAGTTGGTTTACCACACTTTTTCACACTCCTGCAAGATATTCAACTGAAAATTCATACACTGCTTTGAAGTTACGGAGCAAGTTCAAGTTTCAGTTATTTTCATCTATTTTTTATGGAATTATGCCCTGTGTTATGACAACAAAAATACAAAAATATAAGTTTTTCGCAGTTCTTTCTATACTACTTAAAATTATTTAATTGAAAATTGGTGCATTGCTTTTAGTCCCTAGAGCCTTGGAATTCACCCTACTGGGAGGCAGCAAATTTAGAGCCAGGATAGGACGTCATTGCATAAATCTGTTACGCATTCTACGAGGTGACCTCAAGAAAGCAGGACTCAGTAGACTCGGATAAAGAATGGCCCTGAAGAAGCTACAGATTTTGGCTGAGTACAAGAGACAGTGGTCAGAAGCGAAGAAGGACTGATTGCAGCTGTATGATGTTTCTACTACTACTACAGCCACAGAATACAGTAATCATACAATGTCTACTGGATCTACTCCAGTAGGTACAATCAAGCTCGACCAGAGCTGTTTGATACAGATTCTCTTAGGGAACCTATAGACCATACAGTCTCAGTATTTGGCAGCTGAATGTCAAGGTCCTTGGACCTATTATTCATAAACAGATTCTAATTTTTTAGTTTTCTTGAAATGGTCGGGAGTACCGTATATCGCCTATTTGAAGCGTAGGCTTCTATTGGGACAAGAGGTGTTCAATTTCCAAACCAACATCTTTGAGAAAGGTGGTGGGCTTAATTAATTTCCCAAAAGGTTTCCTAAAACGGTTAAAACTGATGCCACAAAAATTGAACTTGGTATCGCGGTACAAGTTCTCGGCGCCTTACAGCTATGTTTAATGGATACCTAAAAACAGCCAAGTGCTGATAGTGACATCACTAGATCCAAGGTCAAGGTCATCATAGCCTTGATATTTCTACTGTCATGTTTGTATTTACATTCAGAAAATTATTTATTTTCAGGATTGGTTAATCCTATTGAAACTAAACTTGAATACATGGTTTCCTATAATGTTAGGAGGCAGCATGATAACACAGGGGGGAGGTCAAATGCCACTGTGACAAATAGGAGACAGGTGAGACATTTGATTCTGCGGAATTCTTGTTTCAAATGTGGGGATGATAACAACTATCGCATGTCGTATTTGTTTATGGTTTTATTACATCTATTGTTATAACTAATATTGAATAGCAATGCATAATATGGCTGTCGGTTTTCTTTTCAATAATTATTCTTCATTAAGCAATTGCACTGAAATATATTCATATTCTTGTTTCTTTTATGTATTATTTAACATTTCTTCCTTTAACACATTTTATTCAGGTAAGTGAAATGGTTCATGCTGTTTATTGTTGACAGAATTCTTTTAAAACTCTCTTACTGCTGAATTTCTGCAGTCTATATTTTTCATGTGGTTTAACTCTGCATATGTCCAATATTTTGAAAACAATTTTACTGAAAGCTGTTGGTGGCTAAGCAAATTGTTTTCAAAATATTCAGCAGATCCTGGGTTATTGCCATTGCAATTATCGTCTAGTGGCTTTCAGCAGTCGGACAGTTAACAAGGTTAATAGAAATGTTTGGTCATACATGTACATGGATATTATTTTACTTTTACCTAATAGCTTTCTTACATCAAGGCATCATTTTAATCACAGCTGGATGAACTCTGCCCAGTACCAAGGTACAAACGACTTCAATAAGAAAACTGAAATGTAATGATGTTGGTATGTCTTTGTCTGCTATTGTATTTATTGCGATACAGCAATGATATAGCTCATTATGTTTTCTGTACTGTCAACAAGGAGACAGGCGTATGGATGGATAGAGGCGAGTTGCCATATCTACTCTGCTTTTTGTCGAGGCAATAGGGAAGCGGAGGATCTCGACATAGCGATCAAATCACGTCTGGCGTGGCAAGAATTAGGTAATTGTAAAAAAAATTTCAAGACATTTAATTCATGAAGGCTTATCCGATGTTAATAAAACTACAGATTTGATCTATACCATCATTCCATCTAGTCTCCATCATAAATGAAATGATTTTCAATGTTTTCCATATTTTTATGGGGTTTGGACTTTTGCACCAAGAATTAGATAAATGTTAGTTTTCCAATAGACATTTAATTCATCAAGGGCATATCCGATATTAATAAAAATTTACAGATTTCTTCTGCGCTATCATTGCATCCAGTCTCCATCATAATGATTGTGATTTTCAGTTTTTCCATGCTTTTCCGGAGTTTGGACATGGCTTAGAATATTGTTGTGTTGTATATATCCCGCTTAACCGTTAATTCTTTCAGGAAAATCTTCTCAGAAAATGTCCATTTTGCAGACCAAGAGATTATTTTTGAAAATTTATCATTGGAATAACTGGCTTTGTTATCGAGCCAGTCATTCCAGTGATAATTTTTTTTTAATAGTCTTGTCTTGGTCTGCAAATGAACATTTCTCAAGACCACTACAGAGGCTATTTTGGCTGATATGGGTGTTAAAGAGTTAAGCCAAGAATTAGAAGAATGTTAAAGTTTTTCAGTTAACATTTAATCATTGAAGGATTTATCCAATCCCATTAAAACTTTGCAGTTTTGTTTTATCAGTGCATTTAGTCTATCTGACAATAAATAAGATTTCCTAATTATTTGCTTATTTTTACCGGGGATGGACTTGTGTGATTTATATCTTGCTTAACCCCAGAATTAGACGAATGTTAAAATTTTCCAATGTTCTTTTAAGTTATCAAGGGATTATTCGATCCCAATGAAACTTTTTAGATTTGTTATCATCCTTGCATTCAGTTTGGAGCAAAATTTAAATGGATTTAAAAGTTTTTTCCATACTTTTACATGGTTTAGACTTAGTTTATTTTCTGTGTGATTTGTCAAAAGGGGGTATAATATTTTAATAAATCATGCCGCATATGATGTGTGATATGCGGAAAACCTAAAGGGCATGACACGCGGGACGCAGTCCATCTAGTTGAAATAGGTGGGGATAATAACAACCATCGCACGTCATTTGTTTATGGTTTTATTGCATTTATTGTTATACATGTAACTAATATGGAATAGCAATGCCTAATATGACTCTTTTCTTTTCAATAATTATTCTTCATAAAATATTGCACTGAAATGTATTCATATTCTTGTTTCTTTTATGCATTATTTAACATTTATTCCTTTAACACATTTTATTCAGGTAACTGAAATGGCTTCTGCTCTTTAGTGTTGACAGAATACTTTTTAACTCTCTCACTGCTAGATTTTTGCAGTCTGTTTTCCATGAGGTTTGACTGGATATGCTGAATATTTTGAAAACAATTTGACTGAAAGTTGTTGGTGGCTATGATAGTTGTTGGTACATTCAAATTGTTTTCAAGATATTCAGCAGGTTCTGAGTTATTGCTCATTGACAGTATTACCTAATGGCGTACAGCAGTCAGACAGTTAATAGAAATATTTGGTCATACATGTACATGGATATTATTTTACTTTTAAAAGCTTTCTTACATCACAGCATAATTGTAATCACAGCTGGATGGACTCTGACCGGTATCAAGGTACAAATGACATGGATGAGAAAACTGAAATGTACTGATGTTGTTATGTCTTTGTCTGCTAGTGTATTCATTACAATACAGCAATGATATAGCTCATTATGTTTTCTGTACTGTCAACAAGGAGATAGCCGTATGGACAGATAGAGGCGATTGCTATATCCCCTTTTGTCAAAATATCAGTTTATATAATCAATAGAATCTCTAACTCGGCCCCATTTCATGTCACTATTATCAACCTCGTCAAAAAGTATAACATTGCCGTCGCTAAAGCTCGTGCAATGTGATAATTTTCAACTCAGTTGATAATAGTGATATTAAATGGGACCTCATTTAAGATCCTGTTTATTACTTCATTTATATGAATACTACAATTCATTATCCAACATCGGCATTAACGTGGGAATTATGATTTTGCTATGATGTGTACATGCAGATCTTGGTTTTCATTGGATAATGCAGTTTTTACCTCGAGGACTTGTTTTTTCTAACTTATATGTCTTCCTGACCATGTAGGCTTTAGTTTTCATTCGATAATTTAAATTCTTGAGTGTGTTAAGGAATCTTTATCGCCACATGATGAATAAGTCTAAGGAAACCTTATATATGTCCAACAATAATATCTATAGTATACATGCAACCTGCATCTTCATGATTTGTATGCTACATGAAACAAATTCATACATAGAGTTTTATCATTGCAACAGCTTTTCTGATTGTGAATATGAGTATAATCAAACAGTACAGTTCAGAAATAAGTTCATTTGTTTCAAAACCAAAGACGGATGCTAGTTAGTAAGAAATGTTCTGTTGAATATTTTGAACATAATTGGATTGGAAGACATTGCTGCCATAATCCAATTCTGTTCAAAATGTTCAACAGTATGTTTTACTTTGTTTTGGAAACATGTTAAGTTATTTCTGAGCTGATTATATTTGTGGATTGAATGTCCAGTTGCGGGCCAAGAAAGGACTTTTTAAACCTTTACCACTGGTATGACTGGCATGGTTATCAAGCCATGTATTCCAGTGATAAATGTTTAAAGAATTGTTCTCTTGACACGCAAATAAACAATCCCCATGACCAGTGTAAAGGCTGTCTTGACCATTCAATGGTTAAGTGAATCGCTTTTCCGTGACATTTGTTCTGAGCTAATCTTTGTCTGCAGATATTGTGTTGTTAACCAACATTGTGTCTCTGTGGTACTGGAGGCATCAGACCAGAATATGACTAAATGGCCAATAAAACTGGGAATATGGAAGCAACATGCATATTGTTCGAGCTTTAGATAATGGATCATGGAAACCAGGATAAAAAACCCAACATTGTGTTTATGTGTTATTAGAGGCATCGGACCAGAATATAACTGAAAACCGTTATAGTAACAGAAGTAAAATGCATATTGTTAAAGTTTTAAATAACGTATCCTGAAACCCAGGATCATGGCATATTAATCACTAGTTAACGAAAACTGACATACCTCTGTCCAACCGTATTACTGATATCAGATATTGATCATTTTTAGCCTAGCGTATAAACTTTAAATGTTTACTATATTATCAAATTCAATACTATATATTAAAAAAACTTGAACACCGACTAAAATATTGTACAATTTGTAAACTAAGTGAAACATGTATGTGTTATATTTCTATAAGCAAATAAATTCATTTGTTACATTGTATGCCATGAAAATGTTTGTAATTAATGATATATGAAGAATACATCACTTACATAATGAACATCTGTGTTTGATCTTGTGCACTAGAACCAGGGGCGGCATGCAGCACTTATATCTGGGGATGGAGACTACTTTGGGTGACATAGCTGTCAAAGTAACATAAAATTGGAATTGGAGAGTAAAATGATATTGGGGTGACCGTGAGCAATATAGCGAGAGATACAGCTGTCTTCTGTTTGAAAATTAGGTGCTCCCAGAAGCCATATCCCACATTTCAGGACCTGTTTGCACAGTTTCCCCTAAAAAAAACAGTCAGCTAGATGTAAAAGATATGTATGTCAGCAAGTCATATCCACATACATTTTAACAGGCGCTGTATTGCAGCCTATACTTTTTATACGGCCATCGTAAGATGAGTCACATTGTGGTGGCATATGCCATCCATCTGTCTGTTAGAAAAGTCATATCTGGGCCAGATCTCAAAAGTATGTTATCTACATTTGAAATTTGTTTCATGTGGACATATGTGGAGATGAAGTGGCATGATGTCTATCCATAGTTGCAAGAGCTATTCCCCCTGAAATACATAAAATGTGTCAAATTTTGTGTCCGGGACTGATCTCAGAGTTTTGAACCTCAGTTTGAATTTTTTCAGTGGACATTTTAGGTGGACAGCAAGTACCATGATTATGTGTCATCAAAATTCGTCCATATATGCTAGACTTATCTATCGCCCGTGAAAAGCTTTGTCAGTTTGAGTATGGAACAGATCTGAGAGAGTTTTAAACCCACATTTGAAATTCTTTTTCCAGTGAACATATTAGATGGAAACGAAGTATCATGATTTCATTTTGGCGAGATCTGTCTATATTTGCACAAATTATCCTCCCTGAAAGGCTTGTAGCTCTTGTTTATTCAACAACAATTATTTCTAATTAATATATATATATATATATATATATATATATATATATATATATATATATATATATATATCTTGCAAACATGGTTCTGCTTCACAATGTACACACGGTATTCGTTGATGTGGATGTTGATAAAGAAAATGCACATACTTAGTAGAATGCTCAGAAATTATTATAAGTGTACACCAGTTCCTAAGCTAGCTGCTAACATCACACTCATGGCTTTTATATCAGCAATGAAGATGTGACCTCATGCTGTATCATTGTAAACCAATTGATGAGCAATTTTAGAATTATTAGGATATTAATAATACATCTAATGAAGTACTAAAACTATTATCACGAAATTTGCCGTTCCAGTACTTCACTAGATATAACATGACTAGAATCATTATAAGCGCCACTGAACAGTTCTAGCACTTGGAACCTTATTTGTCAAATGTGCTACAGAGGAGGTAATCTGGAATATAAAGCCACCAAGGTCACCTAGTTCTTAATTGGGTGGTAACTTATGCTTAAAGGTACACCAACTTAGACATCAATGGATGACGGAATGTGCTACATAAATATTGAGATTTGACCTAAGTAACAAATTGTGCCATTCTGGCTTAGGTATTATGCTTAAGTCAGAAAACAATAGCGCTAAGTATGACGAAATATATCATCGATGTATGATCTTGCCTCCTTTCCTCGGGATCTTTGTAGCAGAGATAACTCTGTGGAATAATAAACTCAATTGCAACAGCATGACTCTAGGGTCATGTGTTAAAAATCTAGCGAGAAATTTGAGGGGGTCTATCTTTTTGGCCGCCACCAGGGATTTTCGAAATCCTGACAATCGTTCTAAGCATATATCTTCCTTAATAATGAACCTATTACAAGCAAAAGTTACTGGAAGAACCCGGATGCTTCTGAAATTATATACAGAAAGTTGATTGGTCAATTTTACCACAGGTCATCTTGCTTTGAAGTCTGCAATTTTAAATATTTTTACAAGAAAATGAGTTCCTAGTAAAGCAATCGAGATCTAATCAAATCAAATCAAAGATTATTTATTTGCCACAAACATTTCCCCCATAATTGAATCCAGGTTGTCCGCCAAAAGCACAACGTATTGTTCTGGAAGACACCTTACATATATAGACAGAACAGTAACACTACAGACAACAGTGACAGTTATATATTAGGATATACATTGCATTTAGTAGATATTGTTACAGAAGACATGTAGGGAGGGTGAGGGTGGATTGGTGGGCTATGGCGGTGTTATATTCACCAGCTCATCCAGTAGTTTTGATATAATATCCAGTAGCGGTATTGATAGTGGCAATAGCAAGTGGGTTCATCCAGTAGTAGTAGTAGTAGTAGTAGTAGTAGTAGTAGTAGTTTCAATGGCAGAAGTATTGGTGGTGTGTTAGTAGCAGTTTCAGTGGCAGTAGCATTCGTGGTGGTGGTGGTTATTTTGAACGAAATCTCAATCAATTCTGTTGCACAATCGGCCACGGTCTAGATTCAGGTAGATCTATTTGTTAATTACATACTAATATTTACAAATATAACAGGCAGTCCATCTAGGACAAAGCCTATAATGCGATGGGCCCCTAACATGACATGGACATTCACATTTACATAACATTTAACATTGTGTACATAATTCATGGAACACATACATTTATACAGTCATGACCCGTGTGAGATCCATATTTAATAGAAAGTAACGTTACATGCCCTAGATGTATGCATATTTATGCATACTGCATGTATACATATTCTCGAATGATAACTCGGCTGCTTTAAAGGTGATCCATATGGCGCAGTATATCAGTAGATTGTGAGATGATTAATTGATCTCTATCCCCGTATGCATACAAATATACACATAGCCTACACACGCATACACATATAGATACATACAAATACACATGTATGCGTTGTTATATACGTAGATCTTTGTAGGTCTGTAGAAATTTGATACGTATAAAATATTTCAAATGCTAAGGTTGCTGTGGAGCGCTGAGCTGTTAGGCATCTTGATTTAGGTGAAATATCTCTGTCAATTATGAAGGATTTTACTTAAATAAAATCTCAATCAATTCTGTTGCACAATCCGCCAAGAAGTACATTAGTTTTACATGTAGACTTACTAGATTTGAAGTGAATCTGAATGTATAATATTTGGAGAAAATATCTGGTACATGAAACTCTCCCATTGAGTTTCAAACTTACCCAGTTCTTATAGATGGTCATATATGGGCGTTACCCAGATATGCATATAAAATGGGACCCAGATGGACCGCGGGTGCTGAAATATAAAGGGCCATAAGGATCACACACATGTAAGGTTTGTTATATGGGTAGATCAGGCTTGGCAGCAATTTTGCAGTACAGAAAGTACCGGGCAGGAGGTATCAATGAATACCGCCCGGTGAAATACTAAATAAAGTGGGAAATATTCCAATGGGCTGGTAATACTCATCATAAATGGAACATATTAAACTAAATACCCTAGGTATATTAACTCGGAGGGCCTAATATAGAAGCCCGTATATAATACAGGTTGCCATATGAGACCAAATAGCCAACAGATGCACATCATAGCATATCTACATGTGTATAACCTGTCCAACTCTGCATAGCCGATACAACACATACTATTTACTACACAAGCAATTTTGGTCGGATTTTCAGAAACCATTTTCCCTAGAGTTTTCAATAACAACTTCCAGTAAAATAGTTTCAAAATACATGTATTAATCAACCTTTTTGCCATGAATGGTTTACTTAAACTGATATACAATGCATTAGCATGCTGTATATACGGTGACATTAAATACAAATCCATTATAATGTCTTGAATTCTCAGCCTATCAGAATACTGATTTAAAATAGAAATCCAGCTCGGCTTAGCTTACCAAACTATGCTGGTAACTACAAGCATAGTTTACTTGTTTAACTTTAGATTTCTATGTAAATCAATGATCTGCTAAGCTGTCTTCCACACTCAGCTCATATACAGATGTGATATTGCTCTCAATATAGAAAGATAGGAAGGTGTCTAATTGGAGATTAAATGATTGTGATGACAACACATTTCTTTCCGTCATATATGATTATATAATAATAGTATGTACTGTTTAATCTATTACATGCTACAATGTGACTAATAGAAAACAGACTTTCAAATTATTTTCAACATATTCTGTAGATTTCAGGTTTAAATATCAAATGCAATTTTAAAAATGTACGACTTCAGGATGAAAAGTATGCAGTCATCATAGCACTCGCATGGAGATAATGACACCACAGAGAGTGAATTAGTTGTTTAACACTTTTAACACTTATATTTGTTCAAGTAAATTAAACTTTTCTTTTGAAAATATCCATTTGGAGACCAAGAGAAGTCTATTTCTGACAATTTACCAATCAAAACTAGTCATGTCAGTGGTAAATCTTCAAAATTAGTCTTCTGTTGGTCTGCAAATGGTCATTTATCAAGATCACTGTAGAAGCCATGCTTAGTTGGCTTGAGTACCAAAGGGTTAAGCAAGTACACAGACATGGGTAAAGACGGCAGTAGTAAGTTTACTTTGCATGTTCTGACAGTAGTCACAGGCTGTGTACACATTAGTCTTTTATTACAAACTTGTATCTACTGTTCTAACGAGATACATGGAAGGTGATTTACTGCCAAATATCAAGTCATACATCATCAAAATTGGTATTTCCGTGAATGTTAAATTTTGTTTGATGTAGTGTTGCTTTCACAGTTTAAGCCTATGCTCCTTATACTTAGGTGTGCAACGTATGTATACGTCACTGGTGTTATTTAATTTGTCACCAACACACAATGATATACAACTTAATCTATACATCTAGATCATATTTACTAACGCCTGCCTGGCAATTTGGTGTTTGAATATATAAACTTACCACCTGATGCTTGCGTATTTCCCAATATGTCATAGGACCCAGTGCAAGGATTCCATCCCTCTCTCTCTCTCTCTCGCTCACTCTCTCTCCCTCCCCCTCTCTCTCTCACGCGCGCGCACGCACGCACGCACGCACGTACGCACGCACGCACGCACGCACGCACGCACGCACGCACACACACGCACACACACAAACTTCATAGAATTCATTTGCATAGTGCAAACATTAGATCAAATGTCAAGGTCACACAATTAAAATATTCATCCAAACATGAACAATACGAGTATTGCACAAGTTTGTGATTGTGTACATATGAAGAGTAGTGACCGGTCACGTTTAACAGTTAGTCGTGCGGGTAACTGCTCAATAACAGCCATGCCCCTTAGTTAGTTAGTCAGTCAGTCAATCAATCGGTTGGTCACTCAGTCAGTCAGTCAGTCAGTCGGTTGGTCAGTCAGTCAGTCAGTCAGTCAGTCAGTCGGTTGGCCAGTCAGTCGTTTGATCAGTCAGTCAGTTAGTCGGTTGGTCAGTCAGTCGGTTGGTCAGTCAGTTACAAAACGCTATTCCAGGCTGTGGTTTCAAGAGTTTTTAGTATGCAGTAATAAAGCCTTGTATATGCATGCATTGTAGGCTTAAGCTATATAGCATAACAAAATAAGGTTAGTGTAACCACAGCATGACCTACCTTTCACGCTTCACCCACACCTTCTGAGATTCGTGCAATTTGTTTAAGTAGTTGTTTTTTGACAAAAAACCATGATGCTCGCCAGAAAAACTGACAAATTAAATTTCTATAAAGCAGTTCTGAAGTCTACCAGGATATGGGTCTTCCAGTAAAGGTTGGCTGAAATCGCCTCAGCAATTGATGAATCCAATCTGTCCATCAAGCATATGACTAACAAGAAAGTATGCCCCCCCCCCAATTCCGTCAAGCATAGCCTCCGACCGAGGATTGGGAAAGATCCCTTCAATGGAACTCGAGTTGTCATCTAGAAGTGTAGTATTTCATTAATGAGGACACTGTGACCTTGACCTTTGGACAGTAAAATCGATAGGTTTCTTTGAACACAAAGGACAACCTCCCACCCAAGATTGGCAAAGATCCCTTTAACAGAACTCGAGCTATCATCTGTAAACGCAATAAAATGTTATTAATAGGGTCACAGTTACAGTGGCATGCCCTTTTGGCCTGAAAATCGAGTTTTTCGGAATGTGGAGGACAACATCCCACCATGGATTTGTAAAGATCCCTTCAATAGAACTCAGTTATCATCCAGAAATGCAAAATAATGTCATTAATTGGGTCAGTGACCTTGACCATTGACCCAAAAATTGTTAGGGTTCTTCGGAACGCGAAGGATAACCTGACACCCATGATCAGTTAGCATCCGGAAACGCATTATTCCATTAATTGAGCCACCATAGCCTTGACCTTGGATAGGGTTCTTCGGAACACAAAGGACAACATACCACCCAAGATTGGTAAAGATCCTTTCAACAGAACTTGAGTTATTATCCGGAAACGCAAAAGAATGCTATTAACTGGGTTACCCTGACTTTGACATTTGACCATTTGGCCGCAAAATGGATAGGCTTCTTCAGAACGAGGACAACCTCCCAGCAAGAGTGGCATTTATCCCTTCAATAAAACTCCAGTTATCATCCAGAAACACAATTCGGTCATTAATTGGTTCTTAGTAACCTTGAACATTGACCGTTTGACTCCAAAACCGATAAGCTTCTTCGGACACCCAGATCCAACCTCCAAATCAAATTTGTTGATGGTCGCTCCAGTAACGCAAGTGTTATCCAGATGACAGATAGACGGATTGACAAAGCAAATGCTATACAAACCCCATATATATACATCACATATAATTACGTCACAATCATAATTGACAGAAATACTTTTGTCATGAACCTGAAATAGTCCGTCAAGTGTATGAATTGTATGTCTTTGATGGATTTAGTATTTAATAAATATTCTGGTGACAATTCTGAAACTAATTTAACTTGGCACTGTTGCTAACATAAGCAGCAACAGCGCCCAGTCCAATTTGTTCCAAAATATTCAACAGCTCACTTGCATATTTACCTTAACATTGGGATTCTGAGAATTCAGGGTTAAAAGTATGTAAATGGATCCCAACACATGCAAAGCATGGGCGGTGCTTAGCTAGAGATGGGTGGGATATAGCTAAAGGCGGATTCATCCATTAATTAGTAGATTTAAGACAATTTTCTGGACATTTTCAGAAATCCAAGGCTGTCGATGAAAACGGTGACCAATCAAATTCTTGTATACATTTGACGAAGCTGACCGCATTAGGGCGTAAGTAGTTATATTTGAAGATATGTTCAGGAATATTTCTGAAGTTCCATAAAATGTAAGATGCACGTCAGAAAAACAGACCAGTCAAATTTTGGTATAATCTATTGAAGTATTGAGGAACCATCATAATCGTGGGGTAAAACATTAACGGCCATTTAAAAGTGGAGGTGGGTGAGACTAGGAATTATCTGGAATGTTTCTGTGTTATAGGTTCCAATAGGAAAGTTAAACTGTACCCTATATTTTCAAGAAACTAGGTCAGACTGACAAAGTTCCTAAATGGGTTTTAGCTTATATACACTACCCACTCAGCAAGATGGAGGTCAACTAACTGATAGATGCTAAGAATACAAGGGAATAAAAAGGTGTGTTCATTTGAATATTGGACTGATTCAAGTTAGTGTTATTGACCTTATTTATCCAAAATTTCATACCAAATCTGATAAACTCCCATTGATTAGAGGTGATCATGATTTTTTATCTCATGAAGTAATACTTGGGCTATATTAGGCCACCACCATGTCAAATGGCCTTGTGAATATAAAGTTTGACATAGCGCAAACTATATGAGTAATCATTAGGTGTCAAATGCATCTTTCAGATACAGGCAAAACAAGAATAACAGACAAAGATTAAACAGATTCATTGAAACCAGTTTATTTGTTAGAACAGAATAGAATATCAATGCTACTGTTTAACAGTAGACTCATTACATTTCATTTTAATACCGATTTATGTCTATACACATAATCAATTTCACAATACATAGACAGGTGATTACAGCTAACTTGTTTATAATCGTCAATTTGTCTATAAAAATGTAGGTGATACATAAGTAACTTGCAAGTCAGTTTGTATACAACATGTAATTTAGGCACACAAGATACTTATTACATTATATTCATCATTTTCCTAAACTGAGCCTAAAGCATAGGGGTGGAGTTAATTCTGCTTTATCAATTCCAATTCAAGTCATTTTATCATCATCCATTCCATCTGACCATTTCCCGTTTACAATATATCAAAATTATAGCATTATTAGAAATTGAAGCTTGTGGTACTTATATTATTCTTGGTCCTTAGACCACTGAAATATCAGATTCAAAATTTCAAATCCATATGATAATTGAGGCTCATTTAACGGTCAAGATTATTCAATAGAGTCACAACGTGAAAGTTCAGTTACAGACCAAGAGACATTTTTGCAACGTCACCACTAGAATATTTAGCTCCGTCATCAAACTAGTCACTCCAGTGATACACTTAAAAAATAGGTTCCTCTTGGCCAGCAAATGGCCATTCATCAAGACCATGGTAGAGACCGGTTTGATCATTAAAGGCTTAAGAAACAGTATTGCCGGCCGCTGTCTATGACAACAGGTTTTAGCAAAATTGTTTCAAAATGAACAGCCTTTCTTCTACTGATAATCCAATAATTCAGCTTTTAACATGGAGTAGTGTAGGCACAGAAACTGTTCCATTCAAGAACCTTGTTCAACCCTTTTATAGTTAAACTAGTCTCTGAAATGGTCTTGAGGAATGTCCATGGGCAGGCTAAGAGAAGACTATCTTTGAACACTTTTCACTGGAATGCCTGGCCTAATGACAGAATCATTCATTCCAGTGGTAGATCTTCAAAATTAGTCTTTTGTTGGCCTGCAAATTAACATCAATAAATAAATTATGGCATGAATGACTCGATTTAGTCCGTATTTAATGCTTAATAGTCAGACACATTGTACGGATTGTATGAATTGAGGAGGGCAGTGACCATAGGCAGCAACAGCAACCAGTCAAATTAGTTTCATAATATTTAACAGTTTACCTGTATAGTTTTCTGGAAATTGAGAGACAGGGAGTACATAGATCGATCAACCCCATTACGACATGACATTTTACACGTCAAATAACAAGACAGGTAAAATAGTTACTCATGTCTGATGAATTCTGATAAAATCTTTAAATGTTCTGTAAAAATGATGTATCTATAGAAATAAATAAATAATTATGTCACCAAAACAATGAGTGTGGGAGTACACAAAAACAAGAGGTCCAAGGGTCTGTGATGCTCACTTGGACCATTAGCAATTGCATTTAAATATACGTGATTCTTTACATTATACAAGATGGAAAAAAAATTTCAAGCAAAATTCTGAATGGAAATTCTGTCGCCTATGATCATAGGATCATCTTGTCCAAGGAGAAGCAATTTGACAATTTGCGGTAAATTGTTAATAAAATGTAAGTTTTACATAAAAAAATTTTATGAATCAAAATTCCAAATGAAAATTCTTGAGCCCATCACCATAGGAATTTTCGAGCCCATCACCACAGGATCCTTTCAGCCAAATTTTGTTGAAATCGCTCAGAATGGTAATGAGAAGCAATTTGACAATTCCAGATACATTTTTCATAAAATCTAAGCTTTTCATGCAAAAAATTGATGAATCAAAATTCTGAATGGAAGTTCTGGAGCCTACCACCATATGGTCATTACAGCCAAATTTGGTTGAAATCGCTCAAAGAACGTAAGAAGCAACTTGACAATTTTCGGTACATTTTTCATAAAATGTAAGATTTTCACCCAAAAAAAAATTGATGAATCAAAATTCCGATCAGAAATTCTAGAGCCCATCGCCACAGGATCCTTTCCAAATTTGCTTGAAATCGCTCAGAATACTAAGAAGCAATTTGACAATTTCTGGTATAGTTTTCATAAAATCTCAGATTTTCACCCAAAAAATTGATGAATCAAAGTTCTGAATGGAAGTTCCAGAGCCTATGGCCATAGGATCCTATCAGCCAAATTTGATTGAAATCGGCCAGAACAATAAGATGTAGCAATTTGACAATTTCTGGTACATTTTTTCATGAAGTCGAGTTTCAACCAAAAGACTGATGAATCAAAATAGAGTCCTTCGTTGAAATCGGCCAAGTTGTTAATGAGGAGTAGTGTTTCAAAGCAAAAGTTGATGGACAGCGGACAGACAGTCGCCATGGAATAAACTCACTTGGCCCTTCAGGCCAGGTGAGAGAATAACCAATTGCTCGAAACAGAATCCGGCTAGAAGCAGGTACTATGACCATATATTTCATTGTATCGTTGAAACATTATATTATTAACTAGCTATACCGATATTCACTATCAGAAAAGTTGGTGCAATACAACTTTGAACCTGACCTACATGAAATAACTCTACACGTACCATGAATTTAACTTGAAGACTAATTATTTTATCTACCATAGGAACTCAAATCATGAAGATGCATGTATGTCTATGATTGTGGGAAGTATATAGGATTTCATCATACTTATTGTCCATGTGGTGATAAAAGTTTTATTAACATACTCTAAGACTAAGTAGAGTCTAAGTCATCAAACAAAAACAAAAATCTACATAGTTAGGAAGAAAGGGTGTGACCATAAACTAGGATTCCACAACATTGGGTGTGATCCGAAGAAATCCAGGAAAATCTGAAAGAATTTGGAAAATACGAAAATTTGAAAAGCTTTTACAATGTGACAAAAACGGGATGGCGAGTGTCTGAAATATCTGATTGCTCTGGTTATTATTATTATTATTATTATTATTATTATTATTATTATTATTATTATTATTATTAATCATTGATAAAAAGCTCAATTAAAATAGCAAATAAAAAAGAATTTGAAAAGATAAAACAAACATTACCTATAGTGAAGAATTTCATAAGATAACTCTGGATCTTGCCACATGTTGATATTACAGGAAACACAATGAGCTATATCATTGCTGTATTGTAATGAATACAATAGCAGACAAAGACATATCAACATCATTACATTTCAGTTTTCAAATTGAGCTTGTTTCTACCTTGGCACCGGGCAGAGTCCATCCAGCTGCGATTAAAATTATGCATTGATGTAAGAAAGCTCTTAAAAGTAAAATAATACCCATGTACATGCACTGGAAACAATAAACATAGCATCTGGAAAAAAAAATATTAAAGAAATGTTAAATAAAGCATACATGTAAAAGAAACAAGAAAATGAATATATTTCAGTGTAATGCTTTATGAAGAATAACAGATGGTCATATGTATCAATAGGCAGTCCTAAACAGAGATGTAATAAAACTATAAACAAGTGTGACACACTATGGCTTTGAAAGACCGATCAACCGACTTATACTAGTTTCAATTATAGTAACTGAAAGAACCTATACCAAAAATAATCATTCAATTATTTGATTAATCGCGACAATTTTTAAAAATATGATCGTGGACGATCACAAAAACAATTAATCAAAGATTTTCAATCTCCAAGTTGTTTTTCATATGTAGTCGGCGTACATTTTCCTGTGATATTAACCCAGGTGAATGTGAAAAATGGGTGTAAATACTGCATTACATCTATATTACTTATTTTGTGACTTGTTTTGATGAAAGAAAACATTCAAATGTTTACATCTGCCATTGGGTTTTTTTCAAAAGTTTTCGGGGCATTCAACCCAGTGCCATTTCACCCCGGGCCAAGAATAATTTGGACAGAATATCAATGTTTTTCAAACTAAACACTTGCGCCACTCATAAAATATCGCACAATGCAGATTTGTTACAATTATTTAAAATAATAGAATCTATGGTTGACCAAAATATGGGCAAGCCCATTAGAGAAATATGTACATGTAGCCTTAGAAAACCACTGCGCCATACTTGTAGAAACCACTGGGCCACACTTTTTTAGAAACCACTGCGCCCCCCCCCCCCTAGCAGAATTTTTCATTTTTCTTGGTATTGCTAGATTGTATTGATATTGTTTTCAGAAATTGCACTCTAATGTTCATAAGAGCATATTAATTGTGATTTCTGAACACATATGACTATCTGGCAATTAGACTGGAGTCATTTTAGTTACCTGATCAGTGATACCAATTTTTTTTTTTTTCAAACATTGTGTTAGTAAATCCCATTTGAAGTAGAGTTTGTAGCTTTTTTCAAATATTTCCAATACTAGCGGTTTGATAGCCTTATGCCTCCCCAACCCACCATCACCAGTATAGCTGCGATTAATTGCGATTATTTATCTAAAATGGTCGCGATTAAATATACTGCACAATCGTGCAAGCCTAACTAAAAATAAACAATAACTCCGCAAACGGCGCATAATACTACGCTATGACAACAAATCAAAGGAGATATTCACAAATTGTGATTGCCTCATCAGCTCTATACCAGCCATCCTATAAAGTTTGAAAGAAACTGAAAAACCTATGTTAATGAATGATATGTTAAACAAGAAGCCCAAGGAGCCTGTATCGAGCACCTCAAACGTAGACATTTCAGCTAGAAAGTCCATCGTCTATAATGTAGAACCATGTTTGTTTGGCAGAATTGCAACAAGATCAAGGAAGTGTCCTACCACATATGGATAAAATCGGTCCAGTGGTCTTCAAGCATGTCGAGAGAACAATTTTGGCTTCTCATTGCTTTACTATGGGGGGGGGGGGGGTTTGGTGGAAAACCTCCACATGATCTGAACCGTTCATCTCGCAGGAAGAATAATTTCACAATAGCGTGATTCGACCGAATACGGCAATTTTCATCCCTTTGGGTAGTTCCGAATTATGTCATTTAAACTGTCAGTTTGACGACTATAAAATAATATTTTCGAAACCAGTCTTATCCCATTATCATGTTTTGATAAGGCAAAAAACAAGAATATGAAAAATATCATTGACATACAAACATGTGCTGTCTACAGAAGCATTTTTTCCATACACCTCTGTAAGAGATGAGCTTGTTTTTGTGTCAGCCGTACTGGATTATCGTGACAGAGGATTTATTATTAATTAAATGCTGAAAATCTGACACAATTGAGACAGATTTTTATGTTTTTTGGTCATCAATAAAGTGAAGTTATTGAAAAACATACAAATATTGAAACAACGCCTCGTTTCAAAAACTTTGATTGATGATTAAGACAGTCATTCGAAACTGCCAATGATTCGAAACTGCCGTATCCACTGTACATCTAGATGGGCAGTGTCATGCGTGTGTAGAGGCACTTTTTCGAATATCATACGGCATGTGTGCCAGTGCTACGTAATAAACATTTCAAACAAGAATTCCATGGAATTAAATGTGTCGCCTGTCTCCTGTTTGCTAGTTACTTTGACCTTTAAGCTTGTGACCTCAATGTTATACATTTATGTTGCTTCATAACATTATAGGTAAGCAGGTATCCAAGTTTTAACTCTTTAGTGACTAAATTGTCATTTGAGAAAAATTAACATAAACTTTAACGTTGATGCCGCCGCCATCGCAAAAGTGATACTTATGTCTCGCTTCCTCCTTCGCAGACGTAAGGCGCTGTGAGATCGAGACTTGTGACAACCACTGCGCTTCAAATATTTTTCTGTTATACAATCCAGTTTCTGTCGTGTGTTAATCTTTTTTTTTTTTTTTAAACAAGTTGACAATATTAATACTATCATTGAAATTCTTAGCTATCACTGAGTAGTACACGAATATCTGGCTAAATTTATGAAATATCTGTATTTGATTTCCAAATCTAGCGAGAAAAAATATCATATATGACCGTGATGAATCAAATGATTATTGAAAAAATAACATTCATCACCCAGATATAAATTAAGTCCAAACCACATAAAAGTATGGAAACCAATCGAAATTAATTTTCCTTATGACGGACTGGATGCAATGGTGGCATTGAATAAATCTCTAACGTTTCATTGAGATAGTATAGGTCCTTGATGAATTAAACAGCCATTGAAAAACTTTTAAGATTTATGTAATTCATGCGGCATACCATTTGCATCACTATGTCGAGCCTATCGGAGCCATCATCCGCTTCTCGTAGGGCTTTAACATATTCGATACACAAGTTGCATGAATTTGTAAATTCCTAAAAAAAAGTTTAAGATACATGTAATGTGGTAAACCAGAATTATGCATAGAAATCTAATGTAGTGTAAATCAGTGCAAATTTCCTAATGAATGTGTACAAAGAATGAGGGTTATCAAATCAAAGCTGATTATGTTAGTTGCGACTCAGTCATCAAATTTTTTACATTTCTAACAACACTGCCTACATTGCAACTACATGCATGTAGAGGCAAGCTGTGTAATGTCACTAAGTCTATATACAACATCAACATATGATTTGAGCAAGACAGACGGCCTGATCTTTATATATGTCAGAAACAGCAACGAGAAGTTGTTCGTGTCTTAAATGATACATGTTCAACGTATAGAGTAACCAATGAAAAGAAATTCTTTATTTCACACAGAGTAGATGAATATATAAGACTGTACAAACATGGTGGATAGAAACAAAGTCCAGGCTGGATGTGGAAAAGGTAGGTACCCATGCTCACTCACTAGCAGCAGCCATTGTCCATGAGAAATCTGGTGACATTGGTGGATGATGAGCATGTAACTAGTGAAGATGATTATTACTGTCTCGAGAACTAAATATCAGCTCTTTCCAGGCTATAATAATTATATCATTTGGGGTATGGGTAATGACAATTGACAAAGAGTGACGAGAAGCACATGTAGTATTAGATGCATTTGAAATGTGGGTGATGGGAGATGAGTTTCATTGCTGGAAAGATGGATGAATAAATTAGTGTTGGACATAATTGGGACACATTACCGTAAAAAGAAGTATGTAACCGATGAGGCATCTTTCCACTTCAAGTCATGAGGAAGAAAGCAACATAATTTAGCAAACACTGAACTTTACATAAATTTTGAATTTTCCAGAAATTAAAATAGTGAAATATTTGATCATCTGATTGGTATACAAATGATACCAAATATTGTTAAGTTGAAGCGCCCTTTAAAGGAAATTAAAATGCAAGCTTACTATCACTTCAGACACACACCTTCACAAAATGACTTTTTTTTACACTTGTCACTCCTTTACCATCAGGTTATCAATCCGGATGGCCAGTACTTCAATGACGTTATTAAAGAATGTCATAATGTTGTACTACAAGTGACGAACATAGATCCTGGCATTCACATAAAATATATCACACAAAAATATGCTCACTAATATGTGCAGTACAGCAATTTATTACTGGGAAGGTGAGTCATTTGCCACTGTTACCGCGTGGAGTTGCCCTGTAGCAAATTTGATCATTTCTGCACACAATAACACAAAAGATTATAGACAATAAGTTGCTGAGAAACCACAAAATTACAGTATAAATTTGTTTCTAATACTATAGTAGAGATGTCATGGCCTTCATGGCAAGCCCCTTACGGTGGCTGTAAATAAATGGTAGGAGGGTGTACGACACAGTAGGCTACATTGTACTAACAATACGACCACTCACATACCTTATGCGTCTATGTAGACATACTTGCAGACCTCTGATCTCTTGCTATGTGAAGTAACGTTATGCTGCCGGGATACCATCTGCCCAACCAGGTCATCATTTATTTCTTATCGAGCAATTTCATTGGTAGTGACCCCACGCTCGTTTATATTTCGTTAACTTAGTGCAGATATTAAAAGCCTATAAGCACGGTACTCGATACGGGAGCAGAGCTAGAGGGCGAGACCCATGCAATAGGACGATGGGTAGGCTAGTGTATTCTTAATATTAGCTAACAGTAAATGTCATTGTGATTAAATTGTTTTAGGTTATCCTTTTACAATAACACATACTTTCACAGGCCTGCCCAAATTGGCATAACCACAAAGGGTACGCAAATATTTCTGACGCACAACAGAATTGGTTATCTAAAACAAATTTGTTTAATCCAAAAATGTGTTACGCACATTTTCAATTTGGACAGGTCTGTTTCATAATCCATATTTATCACGAATGATATGGCACCAAACAAATTGTGT